>JAVYIG010000945.1:0-372500 GCA_035222895.1 Strongylocentrotus droebachiensis | reverse complement strand
ATCATTGCAGCATGAGCTAAATCAAGGATTATTTCTAAGGGATCTAAGACAAAGTTACCGGATCCCTTTAATGCAAAGTCGAAACTTTGATTTGACAAGGTTATCAAAATTCAATGCTTGGAAACATTCGAAGTAATGATTATTATAAATTACAAACCGCTTAAATACAGCCCCGGCATAGCACCCGAAGAGCTCTCTGAACGCTGCTGAGATGTGTGAGATCACAGTATGGACATGATTTGCACAAGCAGACGATGTCCCATGACATCTCACACATTTTCAGTGCCTGTGTTTTCATCTTCTCTCGAGTTCTTTCTCTTACTTCACTACCGTCAGGCTAAATGTATAATCTATTGCCTCACTCTAAACCCCGCGCATGGTTTTATTTTGATGACAAATGCAGCGATACAAAAATAAAGGAATCTGTCGCTTGTAAACAAAATAAGACGCCATTGTATATATTCAGCTGCACACACCGCGGTATGTTCGGCGTTTCAAGAGGAAACAAATGCCGTCCTTAATATCATTCCGGGGGGTTTTCAATTTGAAAGTCTGGTTTGACCTAAAACTTGTACGATGGCCATCTGTTAGCTTACCAGTTTCTAGTGATACATTAGTTGACATATTTGTGATTTTTTGTGAATTTCACCTTTAAGATCATTGAGGTCTTCTCCAACGAGGTCCAGTTCCCAGGAGAACCTGCTCCCAAAAGTCGTCTACTTGTTGTCATGGAGCTGATGGACGGTGGCGAATTATTTGATCGGATTAGTAAACAAAAACGATTCACTGAAAGACAGGCAGTCATTCTTACTAAACAGGTAAACCTTTGGAATGATATTCTTTCTCATAGCACTGATAAAGACATATCCGAGAAATGGTATCTTGTTTCCAAATACAGTAGGCTATCAAAAACAATTCTGAAATATGGAATTTGATCAGTTTTTACTAGTAATAATAATAATAATAATAATAATGAACCTCATTTGTATAGCGCATATCACACAAAGAAAGTCCCTATGCGTTTAGAAAAGAAGGAAATATAGAAAGGGCGGAAAAGAAATGAACATTTATGCCTGATCGATACATGAAAATAATTAATTACAAACAACAATAATGTTATTGTTTATTTGATTTAGTATATACTTGAGCTTTTTCATGAGCTTTCTCTTCTTTTCCAGTGAAAAAAATAGAAATAATCAAGTGACTTGGTTTCCATTATTAATTGCTTGCTATATGAAGCAGCATTTTCCACAGGACTTGATTTAAAAGATAGGTGTTGTAGTTGTAGCTTCAGGAGCTTCAGTCAGTTGTATTGAGGTGTGGAGCTTGTCGAGGTAGGTGCTGACTCTTCTCAATAACCAAATTCATCTATTGCCTATTACATCTCTTGAATGGAGAAGTGGAGGGACTCATTTTTATAAAGGATCATAATTCTGAAGGTTTGTATCTCTGGAACACATATTTCACATACCAGGGGGTTTATAACTCTGAACCAGGCCTGATTTTTTTTCTCCTGATTTTTAACATTTTGATTTGGTTCTTTTGATTAAAAAAAAAAAAAAAAAGTTATCATGATTTTTTTTCCCTCTAAAAATGGATAGTCCATACGATCGATGTAAATCTGGTTTTCATGACTTGCGTGAACGCCTCGCTTTGCTTAAATTTCTAAAACCTCTTTCTTTTTAAAACTCTCACTATCACCCCTGCTGAACATATGTTGTGTTATTCCAAAGGTTGGTTTATCCAAAGTTTCATAATTACGTAAATGAAATAGGGTTCATTATTCTGAAGGTTAATAATTCAAAAAAAGAAATAGAGTACGTTATTTCAAAGGTCTTTCACTACGAAACAACAACACAGGGTTCGAGGTCATGTACAGAATTATGAGCCCAATTTCATTTTCAGAAATAGAAACCTTCAGATTTATGAATCTTGGGAGTGACAAACCTTCAAAGAAAAATCAGGAGAACTTTGATTTGACTTGTCCTTCCCACAATGCAGTAAGATACAATGTTCTCACATATGAAGAGTTTATTCCAAAAGGAGCTAAATCCACTTTTGATGAAAATTGAGTCATTGATATCAGAACATTGTTCACTTAAAGATAAAGTTGAGTTCTGACTTCTGGTCATGCGATTGCATTGTGAAAGAAACAGTGTGGAATCGATCAGAAAAGGTTGATCATCTAGCATTGGTGTGCACTGCAAGGTTCTGGATTCATCAAAATGATAAGAAATTTGGACCAGTCTTGGTATAAAAGTTACAAGCACTGTAAATATGGTACTACACGAACATGTGGCATAAACATCCGTCCCGACTGTGTATTTAGAATATTAAGGCATTTGAAGAGCCATGCTTTTCAGGGAACATTTTTAATCTAATGTTCTTCCACACTTGCATAATAAAAATGATAACGCTCACAAATTATTTTTCACCTCTTCCCAAAACTCAACATTCTCTTTAAGTAACTGTCTTTCAACAAAAGTACTTACCTAAATTTTGGGAGCAATTATGAAAAAATGCACCTTCCAATATCACTTTCCATAAACGCCTGTACAAAATCTGGTAAACAAATTCTTTTTTCTCTGAAGTTACAAAAATGGATTTAGCTCCTTTCGGAATTAAACTCTTCATAAATGTACAGTGTATGACAACCTTTGCAGTATGTGTCATCTTGCACTCATTGAATTGTGAATGAGTACGGTAGGTGATTTTGTTTCTGTTTGTACTTGTTTTAGATCGCATCAGCTGTGTTACGGTGTCACAGTCTAAACATAGCTCACAGGGACTTGAAACCTGAGAACCTGTTACTCAAAGACAACTCGGAGGTAAACCAACTTTTTTAAAACTTTCAATTCAATTCAATTTCGGTTTATTAATATCAACATGTACTATGTACAATGCAGTAGTCCGAGGACCAATGCAATGTTTACATTAAATGTGCATAAAAACAGGAATGATCATTATACATGTACAATTAAAATGATAACAATTAAAGTTATCATAATTGTTCATACCTCAAGATACATATTTTGCTAAATGATAGTAGAGGGATGAATAACTGTAAAAGTAACTTGAAATGTTGAACTTTTGGGACAAGCATACCATTTTTTGTGGTTTATTGGCTCAGTAACTCCTTGATTCACAGCCTTGACCCTAAAGTATGCACCAGATGCATTGACCTAAAACTGATATGATTGTCATCTGCAAGCTTCCTGGGACCTGTTTCACAAAACTTGTCATCAGTGACAAATGACAGTCTTTGTTATAAGCTACTGAAATCTGTGCTTCTGATTGGTTATCAGCAGATTTGTCACTGATTGTTGTCATTTGTCATTGAGAAAAGGCTTTGTGAAACGGGTCCCTGGGTTCTAGTGTATTACAGGCCATATTTGTGATTTTCATTGAATGTGTACTTTTACATCCTCAGTAGTCCATGACCAAATCCAGTCTCATGACAAAAATTGGGATTGGATCTGACCCCCATTTCCTCATTTTTGAAAAATATGGAATTAACTGGTACAAATATTGCTAACTTTTAATGCTATCGGAATATAACATGGAACCTAAAATGTAATCCTCCTCATTTTATGAAAAATAAGGACATAATTGGTTGCTAAGTTTTCATCCTGTTGGCATTTAATTGTTTCAACATATCTATTTTGGCATCTGTGTTTCCATCTTAATTTAGGCCACTGTCTCATTGTAAACTCCTTGTTGACTAATTTGCAGGATTCACCGGTCAAGCTATCAGACTTTGGCTTTGCTAAGGTGGACGATGGAACATTGATGACCCCTCACTTTACTCCATACTATGTAGCACCTCAGGTCAGTACCAGTCTTACTCCTATTGCACAATTGGCATACAAACTAAGGCTGTGCACAACCGTGTAATGAGGTACCCAAGTACACTCCCAGGGTTACAAGCGAATACTTGAATATTCGGACGCCATGTTTTTTTTTTTGTTTTTTTTGCCACCACCATACTACGGGAGCAGTATCCCAGGTCCGTTTCCTGAAAAGCCACATAATTTTACTTCGAGTTGCAGTTGAAAGCGCCGATTAAATAATAATAATAACAGTAAACAATGCTGTTTTAAACACCAAAGATGGCAGAATAATCCATTTTCCTCCGAGTCCAAACAGAAATCCGGACATTTGGTCCCAGTTTCTGAAGAAGTGACCGAGGATTACAGGATCTACCTCTCCTCGTATCATGATGATGATGATGATGAGTGGTGAGTTTGACAGTGCTTGAGTTGGGAAACATTTTTACTTACGGTACCATGCCAGCGGCAGGCACTCTCCCTGGCACGGGTAAGCGTCGGCCCGGACGGTGCCAGGTGACCGGGAATTTTTTATTTATTGTTTGCGGCCGAATATTCGAGTACGAGAAATCGTACTCCAGTAGTTGTCAACAGTGCGAGTACTTGAGTATTCGACTACTCGTCGCAGCCCTAATACAAACTTCATTTTGGAATTTAAAAGAGCAATTAAAAGTTAGCGGATTTTGACGTCTTCATGGACAATTCTAGCTCCTGTATGTCATGTACAAAACTATCAATAATTTCAGTTTTTTTCTGCAAAATACCTTCTCCCTTTGGCACTACCGTAAATCTCTGTGTATAAGACACACTTTTTTTCCGCCGGAAAATTCATAAGTCAGGTACAAGATATTTTGAGTCCTCAAATAAAGAATAGGATCTACTATTTGAACTTAAACTACGTTCCTTATTTGATGGAAAGAGACTTTTTTTTCTGTTTTTTTCAGTCTTGATAAATGAGACCCCTTCACATAGGCACTTTTCCGGCCGAAGCTCTCCCGTGTCATCAGCTCACTCACCCGTATCATGCAGCTCACTCACCACTCGAAATCTAGTCTGTCCAAATTTCTCTGTAATCTTTAGTTTTAAAAACAATGTTGTTACTATTAGTTGTTACAAGCACTTCAACTGCGCCTCGTAATAAATAAAAGTCCTTCCCTGCATGGCTTGGGTTTCTGAACAGTATATAACTAAAATGGGATCTGATCTGGCATGCTGGCTTCGGTGTCAGAAAAAAAAGCAAAAGCAAAACCATTTTTTTGTCTTGAGCCTAAAAATAGGGTGCGTCTTATACATGGAGATTTACTGTACCGTACTTTAAATATTATTCTAGATATCGTATTATTACAGGTCCCCTATAAGGAAAAGACCTTCCTGTGTCTTATATTTTGAAGAAAAGAAAAACACATTTTAGTTAGTTTGTGTATAAAGAACAAATGGGATAGCTGTCCAGCACTACATCACAGTGACATTAATGATTCAGTCAATTTGAAATATTACAACTTTCAAAAATTCATAACTTTCTTACT
Organism: Strongylocentrotus droebachiensis; assembly: GCA_035222895.1. Lineage (NCBI taxonomy): Eukaryota > Metazoa > Echinodermata > Echinoidea > Camarodonta > Strongylocentrotidae > Strongylocentrotus > Strongylocentrotus droebachiensis. The sequence continues at coordinate 367,147 of JAVYIG010000945.1, read as the reverse complement.
TTTTGTCTGATTTCGTTCAAACTTTCACTGAATTTTCTCTGACTTTTCTGCTTTCTTTTAGATTAGTTTGCTATGAAGGTTGTATTTCACTTTAAGAGGGGAACATGTTTGTTATATCAATATATATAAGTGATGCATGGAGTTTACATGTTTTTTAAATGTGAATCACATTAACTATCAAAGGGCACCCCCTGCCACCAAATTCTTTTTTGCTGGTATACCCTACACAAATGCTAGCAGGGTTACAAAAATAAAGTTTCTCCCTTCAGCCCTTATATTTCTAAAGTTCCCTTTTCCCCTTTCTCTAGCTAGGATGATTCTGAAAGGGTCACAGCCCCCTAGGATAGACTAATTCAGGTGTTAGGAAATTCATGACAAAACTAGCCATAGGTATAGATATAGGTATGGGTATAACTCTATTATACAAATAAACATTTACTTTACTTGTATTAAAGAGAACTGTTGCTGAGCTAGGGCCATGAGCATCCCTGGACCGTGTGTGCGCTCTATAAATTTACACTATTGTTATTATTATTATTATAAGCTGTAGTACTAAGGATTGATGGTAATAATTCTTCCATGTTTCTGTTGCTAGTTGTACAGATATTCATGATTACTTAAGCATCGCTCTGCAAAGGACTACAATATTGAGATATCTATTCTTTTAACAGGTTCTTGAAGCACAGAAGAGACAGAGACGAGAGCAGAAAAACCTCATCCAAACCTCTCCAAGACCATATACATATGACAAGGTAAGCTCTCAATCCACCAAACTCTAATGTCACTTTATCATTTTTCAAAATGAAAATGCAAAACAGCATTGAAAGGAGTTGGATTGTTAAAGTGACTTGCTAACATTGTCTTAGATTCTGAAACAAAATCCTGGATTTAGCTCATGCTGCAATGATAATTATAAACCTTTAGGTCAGTCAGGAACCCAATGACTTTAACAAACCGATCGCCTGTTTAATTATCAAGATATTTATGATTGGAAATCGAAATCAAATTTTGCGTTTTCCAAAGGTTTTTTATAACACTACAGTCTATTGGGGAAAACGAGAATGGTGGAACCGGTCACTCAAATATTTTTACTTTTTTGAGGCACTTCTTGATTGTTTTGAAGCGCAAATTTTTTAGGGCTTCAATATTATCACAGACACTGATAACACGTAGGGCCGTGCATCTCAGATTTATATAAAACGATGCCTTTAGATTGTTGTGTTCTAAAGTTGTAGGAACTTTGATATCCTTTCAGATGATACAATCATGCATGAACATTTTTGTTTGAGTTTCATTTTAGTCCTTTTGTTTAATGCTAAAGTAAGAAACAGCCATGAATATGGTAGCATTTAATAACTAAATGTGTTATAGTTATTTAATTGATATGCATTGGTCACCATATACATGCAGGCGCGTACGCAGGGGGGGGGGGGGGGGGGGGGGGGGGGGTTGCGGGTTGAACCCCCCCCCTCCTTTGGTATTTTTTATGTGTGTATTTTGGTGGAAACCCCCCCCCCCCCCCCCCCTCTTTGGTATTTTTTTTTTTTTTTTTTTTTGTAATTAAAAAATAAATAAATAAATAATACCAATGGCTGACCTAAAAAAGTTGACCTTACCCCCCCCCAACGGAGAAAAATGTCAAATTTTCAAATTTCGAGACCCCCTCAAAAAAAAAAAGTGTCCTCTTATCCCCCCCCCCCCCCCCCCCCCCCCCCCCCCCTCCCGCTTATTCAACGGCTGGCTGAGTCGTTGCGATTTTTTGGGACCAAAAAAAAAAAAAAAAAAGTGTCCTCTTACCCCCACCCCCCGCTTATTCAGCGACTGGCTGAATCGTTGCGAAATTTTCGCCCCGATTTAAAAATGTTAAACCCCCCCCCCCCCCTTGAAAAAAACCTTTGTACGCGCCTGTATACATCGTTCCTGTTTTCACGAAGTGACGGTAGTGAGGAAAATCTGCACGCAAATTGTATGCGATTTTCATTCACCACCGTCACTTCGTGAAAATAGGGACGACATGTACAAATGTGTGATTGAAAATAGCTATTCTCTTTGTATCATACGTTACACCGGCACAGCTAGAGTTAAGAAGAGAAACTACTTTGTGAGTGTGTTGTCTTTTATGCCATATCTTTGAGCCACTTTTTACCCATTAATGATGACTGTGTGTATTGTGTTTTAGGGATGTGATATGTGGTCTCTGGGAGTGATCATCTACATCATGCTATGTGGTTATCCACCGTTCTACCCTGACACACCCAGTAGACAGCTCTCTAAGGACATGAGGCATAAGATCATGGCTGGACAATATGAATTCCCTGCAGAGGAGTGGTCGCTTATATCAGATGAGGCTAAAGATGTTGTCAAAAGGTATATCTTTTTGATTTTTTTATATTTTTTATATTTTATTTTATTTATTTTCCACTCAAATATCCACAAATTAAATGACATATATAAACCATACAATAATACAATATATAATAGAGCAAATGAATTATACAAGTAACGAAATACTGACAAGTATGTGCGTAATCAAATAAGTTTACAGAGTACATTTAAGCTTGAGAATAAGACAAAATATTTTGTATTGCTTGATTTAACTGATAGCCTTCCCTTTCCTGTATTTCCAATGTGCTGATACTCCTTACAAATTTCTGATACTTTTAATAAACTCCCTCCATCCTTCTGCAAATATCATCAAATATAATGTACCATATAAAAGAGGTTCTACTATCTCAGTCTAACCATCCTTATAATTACCCTTATAAAGGCACAATTACTTTGGTTTATTATGTTATTATTATTACTCCTGGTATTAAACTAGATTTCTAACCACATACAAGAGTGCACTACCTCTATTCCCTTGAGAGTATTCCTATCATAATTTGCAACTTCACATGCATGCATGCATGCATGCTTGCATGCATGCTGGATGCATGATGGCATACTAGTATTATGGCAAATTAAGGCTTCACCAATCCTCACCAGCCTCCTCTTTGATAGTGTCAAATGTATATTAAAGATAAAGGCCAGTTATGGTCATGCGATTGCATTGTGAAAGAAACGTTGTGGAATCGATCAGAAAAGGTTGATCATCTAGCATATAAGTATCGTTGTGTACTGCAAGGTTCTGGAATCATCAAAATGATAAGAAATTTGGCCCAGTCTTGGTAAAGTACTGAGCATTGTACACAGAAAGATGTATATGGGACTATGCACACGTGCCGACACGTGTGTTATATCTATCAGGTCCAAATAGATATAATAATTTACCGAATATATCAATTAGTAGGCGGTTTCTCGGCAACATTTGTATGATCACGTATTAGTCAAAACATATTGTTTCACATGATTGGTAATAAGAGCTACCATTTCATTTTTTGAGAGGGGGTGTTTCCAAAACTGATCTTTACCTTTAATGTATTGCCAGATGTAAAAGGATTTGAACCTGTGACCATGTGATCTACAATAATAGTGGATTCCTGTAGAGTGCTCATGTCTGGCACAATGCCACTAGCAGTCCATAGTTATTACCCCGCCCTTTTTGTTGTTGATTTGTTAAACACATGCTCACCCACAAATATTTGTAAAATGTCAATGTCACATGCCACACACCAACTTGCACTTTTTTTTCTTTCTTTACATTCTTTCCACTTTTTATTTAGATACTTTCTGAACAAAATCTTTATATGTGGCACTCTATTTTCCTACATACTCCTATAACAGCGTCATGTACCCCCCCCCCCCCCCTTCCCGGCTACTATCGACTCAAGCATTTATGCTTATGATATTTGGCCACTGCATTTATCTTGATTCTTTGACTTACCTCCATACCTTCAAGTTTTCAATTATATATATATATATATATATATATACCAATATGCATTTTTAAGTGTGTGTATTTCAGTTGTCACTCTTTACGTAAATCAATTATTTCATATACTATTATTGTTATTTGATTTATCAATAAATGCAGAAACATTTTTTTTAAATGTCAATTACAAAGTTCAATTATATGTATGTCTCAAGGGGCATAAGGTGCCAAGAAAGTGTAATGTATTACTATAATAGAGGTGTTGTGGCGTAGTGGATAAGTCGTCGGACTGTGAATCACAGGGTCCGCGGTTCGAGTCCCGCCGCGGCACTAATGTCCTTTGGCAAGACATTGATCTACACTTGCCACTCTCCATCCAGGTGTTAAATGGGTTCCGGTAGGAAGGAATTCCTTAAAATGCTGTAAGCCTCTAAATCGACAGCCTAGCATAGCCGGGTAATGTTGGAGCGCCTTGAGGACCTTGCAAGGTCGATACGTGCGCTATATAAGAATCCAATATTATCATTATTATTAATATGAAACCATATGTACATCATTTTGTGACAGGTTGCTGAGGGTTGATCCAACAGAGAGGCTTACCATAGAAGAACTCTGCTCACATCCTTGGTTAAGAGAGAATTCAGCACCAAACACTGAGCTTCATTCACCTGCAATCATGCTAGATAAGGTAAAATCACAACCAATCGAGAACTATATTAAACACTTCTTTCTCAATATAGTATATATTTGTATGTTACTTTAAAAAAAAAAAAGACAATTAAGTGAAACAATCTTCAATAATATTCTTGTTGTGATATCATTTGTTTGAATAAATGCAAGTGGATTGAATGCCTCATATGTTATGAAGTATGCCATTATCCAGGGCTCGACTCTATCAGGTGCCCATGTGTCCGAGGAGCCCAAAATCTTAGTCTTGACCCCTAACATTTTGAAATTTGCACATAGAACTTGTGCATAAAGACCCTAAAAAATTCAATAACGCCCGCCTCACAAAAAAAATAGTGTGGAGCTCAGGATTAACTCAGATTTCTTTTCCAAGAGAAGTGAAAGATTATGTTCCAAGAACTGCAGTGCGTCCGAGAAAAATGAAACTAAAAAACAAACAGATATTGTGAACAAACTGTGAGCTATGTAAATATGATTCCTTGCTTGTCATAAAGTAGAAGTAATATGCTTTTAAATGATACATTGATGACTTGAATTCATACATGCTTCACTGAGCAATATTCTTATGAAAATTGCATGTCAAAATCTATTTGTGCCAGATTTGCATGAAACAGTGAACCTGGTTTAATATAATGGTTGAAAACGTTAGTATCACACCTGAAAATAACCGAACATGACCTGAAGGAAACATAAACTATAAAACAAAATTAGAAGAATCTTTTTCATGTGCTTCTTATGATAATGAGGGCAAGACATTATTGCCAGTTTCATAAAATATAGGATAGTGGAGGTATTGTTGATGGTGAAGGTAAACAGTGCATAATTTGAACCTAAATGGGTCTGCAGTTGTTATGAACAGAGTATTTTTTAGACTTGCAACTTCTTTAAAGGGAAAATTAGACAGTCGAGTGATATTTCCAAAATATCAAAAGTAAGGGGCACCCTACATTTTGATAATGGGGAAAGGTATGGTCCAATGGGCACATGAATTTTGAGGTAGAAAATAAACCATCAGAATGGGCCCCAATTTCCAATCAACAAAAGGGCACTTTTTCATCGCTCGAGGGATATTTATTGATTTTGGGAAGTATAAAGCAATATGATTATTCGTTAACGGTGAGCAGATGATTCTAAATGTTTGTGACCTGATATTTTATTTATTTCAGAACATGCTTGATGATGCTAAACAGATTCACAGCGAGCAGCTGACCGCCATGAGGATACCTGACAAAAAGGTCATGCTCAAACCAGTTGCTAAGGCTAACAATCCAATCGTGAGGAAAAGAATTCTTACCAGGTATTAAAGTAAAAACCTTACTCATTAATATACTACCAAGTTAATATTCACAAATGTATATAAAAGAAAAAAAAATTGCAATTGAGAAATTCTAAATTATAGTTTTCATAGTTTATCTTGATACAATCATCGTCCCATATGAGTGATATACAGGGTGACCCAACAAAAACCCACAAAAGCTGAGATCTGTAAAATGTTTTATGTTTTATTGAGTAGAAAACTTATTTCAAGTCGAAAATAAAGAAGAAGATCATCAATTTGTGTTATGCATTTGGATTCTAGGGCTAATTTTGAGACGTATTGTTGTTTCCAAAATATCCTACTTTAACAATCATTGTCATGCATGAGGCAGTGAGAAATGTGTCCCATACAGTCAGCCGTACTGTTAAAAGAAAAGAAAAGAAAGTAGCCTCTGTGCAGTTTTGAAAAGGTCACAATAGTATAAAGAAAAAAAGATGCTTCTTCTTTCGTATGTCAAAGTTCACTGTTAATATGGCACCTTTCTTCATCCCATGTCAGAGGTCAATCCATCGACAACAAGATTGGAGAGGAGCAGCCTCCTAAGAAGCAGAACAGAGAGAACTCAGAGGGAGTCACATGCCTTAGAAATATTATAGCTCATTGTATAGTACCGCCTAAAGGTAATATATTACTTTATATACTGCATTTCAAGATTCTGATTGGTCGAAACTGTTGGCATTAAATTTACTGACTGCTAACCTTGGCCATTGAAGCAGTTAATACTGGTATACTATGCATGTATGAAGCCGATGAAAACTCATTCTCAGACCCATATTATTGTATAGGCTTAATATTAGTCACATAGTGGTGCTAAAGGTTTGACTTGGTCTTAGCTAGACCACCATCTTACAGTGCTTGTGGCATTCAAGAAATTCCTTCTTATTACATTCCTACTGGCACTTACATGTAGGTCAAGAGTGGTGGATGAAAGTCTTGCCAGAGCATTAATTAGATGCTTAAATAGTGGGAAAGATATTCTCCTCTTTTCATTGTTTAAAGTCCTGTTAATGAACAGTACAGTGCGTCCCAGAAAAAAACGAACCAAGAATTATTGATGTTTTATCATAACTTTATCACAGTTATTATTAATAAATGACACATATTTGTAAAGCTTAGATCCTCCTCTTACATTTGATGCTACTCATATGATGCATATTTCACGCATGAGTGGTTAAAAACAAGTTTGAAGAAAGGGTACCAAAAAGTCATTTGGCGAAAGGTATCTGAATTTCAAAGAAAAAATCACATTTCCAGAAAGTTCATTTTCTGCCCTTTCATATGACACCTCAATCAGGAAAAATGAGCCAGGAATAACAAAGTTCTGTTTGTTTAAAGTAATGCTTGCATTTACATAATTTCATAAAACAAATTCATTTTCACTGGCTACCTGCCGTAGCAACAAACAACAATCAACCATGCATGAAGTCTTTCGTCTTCTTTGTTGTTTAAAGCACTGCATCAAATGAAAGAGGAGGATCTAAGCTTCACAAATATGTGTCATTTATTAATTATAATTGTGATTCAGTTATGATAAAGCATCAATATTTCTCGGTTTCGTTTTATCGGTACGCACTGTATATTGTTATCAAATTTCAATGTAATGAATTGACAGTCAATGTACATGTAGACTTAAAGGTATTACAAAGTTTTGGTATGGGGTCATGAATTTGGTTCAAATTAACATATTGGAAGCATTATGGGTTCCTACAATATTCATTGATCGTTGTCGCGGTTGAAATCGAGTCTAAAGTTATGAAATTATAAATAATAAACTCTTTATGTTGTACAGCTCCCTCTCAAGGTCAAGATATTAATTTAGCTATGAAACAATGTTTTTTGACTAAAATCGACCGATTAGCTATTCCCGTTTGGAAATTATATATCACAACTGCATATTCTGAGATTTTCATGGTCGCAGCTAGCATTGTACGGCCATAGGCGCTATTCGAAATTTACCAACATTTACCGGGAGCACCGGTAAATTGTTATATTCAATTTTTTTGAAAACAGAAGTGTTTTAGGGGCTAATTTTGTTAGTGCTTATAATACATCCACAGGGGCATCTAAATATATACAAATTATACCGATTCATTATCCACCCAATTTTCAAAATTTCCCAAAACTTTGTATTACCTTTAAAGAGAAGGTTGAGTACTGGGAAGAGGTGAAAAATAAATTGTGAGCGTTATCATTCTTATTATGCAAGTGTGGAAGAACATCAGATAAGACATGTTCCCTGAAAAGCATGGCTCTTCAAATGCCTTCATATTCTAAATATGTTGTGTAACTCGGGGGTAGGATTTTTACGCCACGTGTTCGTGTAGTCACATATACATCTTTCTGTGTACAGTGTTTGTAACTTTACCAAGACTTGGCCAAATTTCTTATCATTTTGATGATTCCAGAACCTTGCAGTACACACAAATTCTTATATGCTAGATGATGAACCTTTTCTGGTTGATTCCACACCGTTTCTTTCACAATGCAATCGCATGACCAGAACTCAACTTCATCTTTAATATCTCTCTTGGTGTGTAGATTCACAATTGTCTCTATTTCTTTGTTTATTAGATGCAAATGGAGAGGATGCACTCTGTGAGCTGATGAAGAGAGCTTGTCAATATAACAGAGATTGTCCCTCACTGGATAAAGCATTAAACAACCTCTCATGGAATGGTATGCTCCATATTTTCATTCCTTTTTCTCTTCTATTTTAACTTGAGTTGTCAAAATGGAAGGCATGTTGAGGAATGAGGAAAGAACTGGTTACCTTTGAGCAGTATGATTCTCAATAAACTTTTGGTCACCGGTAAATAATATTTGTTAATTCTTTGTTGTTGGTAGACTGAAAATGGTTGAATAAATTTGGCTTCATTCAAATATGTAAGCATGGAGAGACGTGTCAATAAACTTGCAGTATAATGCTTATATGTAATCATCATTTAAATAATATTTTTTCATAGGAATTACAGTGTAGTCACCTTTTCTGATCTATGTAGGAGCTTGTTTAAAAAAAAATATTCTGAAGTTTGCTTTCCTTCTGATCCAAAACTTTATTTTCACTTTAAAGCTACAGAATCAATCTCTTGCTTTAATAGACTCTGTACTTTACTGTTCCTTTATCTATTTTCTGCAGGAGAGCAATTTTGTAATAAAGTTGACCACTCTGAACTAGCTCTTCTTCTGAAGGACATCGTAGATCAGAAGGAGCGACATGAGAAGTGCTGACTCCTATCTTCAGCTTGGAGAGATGGAAGCAAGTTTTACAAGATGTTATTTGAAAAGGAAAGTCCACCTTGGTATATAGTATACAAATAATACACAGCAGCGAGGGCATTAGTAAGAATTAACCACACAAGGTACCTTTGGAACAGTCTAACACGCCCGAGGCAGTAGCCGAGTGTGGTTAATTTTACTAATGCCTAAACAAAATGATGTGCATTATTTGTTTTATAAGATTATGTTTTATTTTTTTTATAAAATGATGTTTTATAACATGATTTTACTAATGACCGGTCATTAGAATTGGATAATGACCGGTCATTATCCAAACTTACACATTAGGCAAAATAAATCCCTGGTCAATCATTTCTGATTAGAATCCATGTCATCATCTTATAATCTGTTTTAATAAAAGCAGAATAAATGAAAGATAGAGATTTGTGACAGTTTAAGCAATGTCCAATTAGGAATAAGAAATTTGGGAATTTGGGAATTTTTACCCGGTAATCAAAGAAACACATATTGGTAAATCTGTGGCATACCGTATCTTGCAAGATCCACTCCTCTTGCTCTAGACTGTAAATTTCATGTATTTCCATTTTTTGTGCTTAGTTACTGATACAGTTACAGATCGGTTACATACAGAGGTTGTGTAAAATCATACATACAATGATTGCAGAGGATTGGTAGAGGAGATTGAAATATACATCATAGAGTTGCCATTTATCAATTTCAGCTTTAATTGTTCCTAGCTAGCTTTATGATTTTTAATTGAATTTTGATCAAACTTTCACTGATTTGTTTCTTTATTTGTTCTGCTTCTATTAACACTAACTAAATGATAGGGTAGACTTCTTCTGAATGTTTATTATATTCCATGGAAAAAAGAGATGTTTTTTAGCATATCAGTGACTTTTCAAAGCATATTACGTGTATATCAAAATGTATAGAATTTATATTTGTATGGCCTTAATGTACAATATTCATATAGCTTATCTCATAAATAAAAAGTGATACAAGTTGATATTATCATGTTTAGGGTAGAACTACAGATTTATTTCCACTTATACTATTTTTCTAATAATATTTTTCTAATAATATTCTTTAATATTAGGGTGGACTTCACCCTTAAAGAGAAGGTTGAGTTCTGGGAGAAGTGAAAAATAATTTGTGAGCATTATCATTGTTATTATGAAATTGTGAAAGAACTTTAGAGAAAAAATGTTCCCATGACCTTGGCATCTACTAGACTATGACACCCCTGACACTTGCTACATGTTTATGGGAAAAGTAAAAGAAGCATGAAATAATCAAAAAAACGCCACATTATGAATAATACACTGATTTCCATAAAATTGGTTGATCTGACCATGCACTCAGTCTTTTCATGCATGCTGATGCTTCCAACTCAAAACTAGATGGATTCTCGACTGCACGCAGTCAAAATTAATGCCTCCGCCATTGCCAGATCTAAAACAACAACATGTTCATAAGACATATCCTTTCCGTTATGATATTCCTCTAATCTAACTTAAAATGAACGAACAAAAATCTATGGCATGAACCAAAAACAAATAAATTCCCATATCAAAATTGAAATTAATAGCATTAAAAATGCAAAAACATACCTTTACTTCTGTACTTTGGCCGGAGTATAGGGCGAATCTCTGCTCCAGATGTTTACGTCGCCACTAGAGTTATCATTTCTCCAACATCAACGGCAACGGAGGCGTGTCGCTCCCAGAGCAACACCTTAACATACTCTTGACTCTGGTCTTTACTGGGATCCTGCAGCACCAACTGTTTGAAGACTTTTGGTCCACTTCTCATTATGTATGCAAAAATAGCTTGTGAACGCATTGTCAATACCGACAGATGGATTACTATCAAACTTGGGACATGTATGTATCTTGCAGAGTCAATGAACTGATTAGATTTTAGGGTCATGAGGTCAAAGTTCAAAGGGTCATACATTTTTATGAAAAATAGCTTGTAATCAGGATATTCTGAGAACTTGTTAATGGTTTACAATCAAACTTGATTATAATTGTTTCTTTTTTGGTTTGTAAAATATAGCTCTATGGCGGAGGCATCATTTTCGACTGCGTGCAGTCGAACATCCATCTATTTTCATAGATGGTTTACTATTTATGATGAGGCATCACAATAGATATCATAAGATGCAAATAATACTTAGCTACTAGACAGCTGCTAGCATTTTGCTTCGTACATGGTGAGAATATAATCGATTGTCCGTAATTGTGTGTGAATTAATTTTTTTCCCTTCATTATTGTGATCTGAGGTTGTGTTGAAGGATAAGAAAAGACATTCCTAATAGCTAGAGAATCATGTTGATGTAATCATAACATAGTTGCCACAGCTCCATCTGTCTGTACAAATTTGGAATACAATTTGTTGGAACAGTTCTTTTTAATCCTTCAGTAAAAACTAAACCTTAATTTTTTTTATTTTGCCAACTGTACTTTAAAAAATGAATTGCGAATTACTGATTGTGTTAAAAGAAATTTCATGCATTATTTTCATTGAAAGCTAGAGAAAAAAAAGAATTATTAGATGTGCATGCCTTATGTTTTGAATAAATTGAAATCTGATTATTGAATTGAGGTGCCATAGTTCAACTCTCCATACTATTAAAGATACTACCGGTATGTCCCTTTTGCAGCCAACATCAAATTCTGTAGAACTTTGCAGGAATTATGAATATGTCACGTATGTCCTATCTGTGAAAAATTCAACATTAGCAGTGTCCTCATATTCAAATTATGCAAGGAAATCTACCTTCTAGACTTCACTGTCAGACACTATTGAGTGACTGACTGATATTTTTTTTCTTTGGTAATAAAATACATAAAATGAGCTGTAACAGGTATACTACATGTGCATTTGTCTACATCAATAACCCACTACCGGTACTTGTAATGGCCAAAATTAAACTGATTGAATCTGTGTGCTACACAAAACATACGACCATTGGGTAAAAGGGTCTGAAAATCAGACTATTAGTATTACTTAGGTGATTGCAATCACTTAAGTTGATTCGACAACTAATGGTTGTTATTTTCAGACTGAAAGCCATTTTCAAGCCCTTTTGTTTTGAGGGAAGTTCTAAATTAGCATTGTCTTTCAAATGAAGGAATTTAACCTTTTCATTTTTTTGGCCTGCAATTGGGACATAGTACCTTTAATAAAGGTTAAACAGCATATCCCCATGTATAATGATATCAGATATGATGAAGCAATTCATAGAGACTTAGAGAGGAAGGTTTGCTAATATGAATATTATCGCAAGCCAGTAGCTAGAATTACCTCAAACTATGAGATGTTGATATGTTATTGTAAGAAAATAAACTTAACAAATGGCCATTAACATAAAATACTTCCAATGCTACCTTGTGTGTGATCAGAAATCAGTTTGATTTATAGTCTATACTCATTCTGTGTTACATCTACTTTCGAATTTCACTGCCAAAACTTGTTCTGATTTTGGATAAGTTGACATTTGTAAACCCAACTGTTTATATCTTGTCAAAACAGGACCAATATTTTCTTTATTATAAATTTTATGAAGAATTGTTTATAAAAGTTTGTGTGTATATATACACATAATACACAGCTTTTCCCCCCTTTCGTTTTTGTGAGTATTAGTAGATGTACATGTAAGCTGAGCATCCCCTGCCCCTATATTATATTTCTGATCTTGTTTCAGTAGTATGAAGAAAATTCATCTTATTAAAAGGTGAAATAATATTTTACATCAGGAAAAAAAGTATAAACATGTTAGAGAAGTCCTATTGACTGAGCATTATGCCTGGTGGCAGTACTTCCTAAACAATATCCTTTATTTTTAAACTTCCAGCTTTGTGGCATTTATTTTGATATTATGACTCTTGCAACCCAAAGATGGACAGTTGATTTGTCATAATATGCAGTACTAGATTGTGTGAAAGTTAATCAAATGAGAACATATGCAGTAAATCTGATATGCAATAGACATGCATGTACTTTAAACATATTTGTGGCTTACACCCAGTAAATAAGATCGATTGATCAATCTGTATTGAAAAACAAGACAGAAAAAATCTTGGAACCTGCAGGACTTGAACCTGCATGTAACTGGATGTAAGCCACAAATATGTTTAAATAATTGAAATTTTTCCCAGGAAGCATTACATTTATAAAAAAATGCATGTACTTACCGGTATATTGTATATTTGTAAAATTCATATACACATTATACAGGTACATACCAACATACATGTAGAATGCTTATTGTTATAGTTGCTTCCAATTAAAAATAGTGTGTATAGGAGTGCAAATACATTCAGTTCTTTTTATACATGATATTTTCTGTATATTTAGTACAATGTAGAGGTTTATGGTTCACTGGATGTATTTACAAAGAGAAAAGAGAAGCTAAGTCATATTTTCTATAGAGTGATATCGATGAAAATGATACTTAAATTTGTGCTCAATTCTGTGATTTCTCGTTCACAAGGTACACGTACTGACATGCATAAGTTTTGGTAGATTATAGTTAATATGTTTCTATTCAAACAGAGTTTACGAAGAAGGTTCAACTCTTTTGATTATTTGTAAGAAATCTGGAAACAATTTGTAGGTACTGAATATGGATAGCATATTCTGCTTATTTTGCTTATGGATGCTCAGGGTTATGCAAAAATGATAAAATGTAGAATGGAAAATTTTATGATTGTGGTATTAAATTTACTTTTGATATGAAAGATGAGAAATATCTACAAAATCTGTGTTCTACGACAATTAGAGTACTGTATGTATATATTTGGAATTGAAATGTAATGAGAATAGAGATTTATTCCTTTTGTGTGTTTTCAATAATTCAATTATGAATGTAATTGGACTTCATTTGACATATGAACAAAAAGACATGTGCAGCATCTCTTTTCCTTGAAACAACTCTTACTACATACTTCAAGATGTATGTTTTTAATGTACAGTATATTTGCTGAATCACCTTTTGCAATAGAAACTCAATGATTTTAATTGTCACTCATAAACCCTGTTAATTTATGATTAGCAGTTTTATTGATAAATTTTTAGCTTGCAAACTTATTTGATGGTGTCATAATGACTAATTTGTTTAAATTTGATAGCATTCTTCCATTTTAAAACATGTTAGAATATGGACTATTCCATTTTATCTTACAAATCATACTGTGTTTATAGGAAGTATGAATATGTTTATTGTTTTGGTATTGAATGTGTATTTTTACACCTTTTTAATATTGGTTGATAAATCTGTAACAATATACTTCTTGGTGTAATATACGATACTTTTTCTTGTAAATTTAAATAATCATACATTAGTCGATACATTACACACAACTTTAAAAAGGTCCTGGCCAAAATAATTCCTGTATTTTAACATTTGTTATGGTTATGTTATGGGTCCCCAAAATATGTATAGTTTTAAATTCAAATCACCACAAATTCCACAAATGCTACTACCCCCCCCCCCCTCCCCCGCCCTAATGAAATGTAATGAAAATGAACAAAGATGGTTGTTTTGCTTAATAATTTTCAACAATGTTATTTGAAGCTTGAATAGAAATTTGCCGCTAAATAAACTACTTTCTTATCTGTTGCTGAACCCCATTATACAATTTGTTGATGTTTCATTGATAATATGAATTAATCAAGTGTTATTGACCACATTTCCCCCAGTCTGGTTACAGCTATGTCATACTTATTTCGTTCACAGTTTCTGCCTACTTGCATGGTTTCATATCTTGGAGAATTTATTTCCCAAATTTATGTACAAAGTATATTAATTGCCATGAGAATTAGAGAATATATAGACTGTGGAATTGGAATATATATTGGATATATAAATACATTTATGAAATGAAATCTAAGTTTGGAGTGATTTATTTTCCTGCCTTTCTGAATTGTCTTCTTTTCTTTAAGGTACTAGCATTTAACATAAATTTCAATTTTATTATAAAACATATAACATACATATTATCAGTACATCATTTTCGGTTGCTTGTATGGAGATGAATGTTCATAAGAACTTGTTGTGATAGATCAGTAATTTTAGTTATATTTCATTGAATGGAATTTGTCTATCATTCAGCATTTAAAGGGAAATCCAACCTTAACAGACAAGTACTCTAAAAGAAAGCAGAAAAATCAGAGAAGTAGACTGGTGAAAGTTTGAATTAAATCTGACAAAAAATAAGAAAGTTATGAATTTTTGAAAGTGTAATCACTACATGTATGGGCACTTCCAATTAACTGAATCAGTAATGTCAAAGTGCTGGACTACTTTCCCATATTTTTCAACACACAAAGTGATTAAAATGTCAATTTCTTGAAACGTATGATGCAGGAGGGTCTTATATTTTTTTTTAGAGGAACAATTATAATATGCTATCCATGTTATATTTTTAGTAGTGCTCCCAAGGGAGAAGGCACTTGGGCCAAACAGAGTTATAATAATTTTTTTTTACACAACAAATAGGTGAGTTGTTCCAGACTCTTATAATGACTACCGGTACCTCACAATCCACTGACCGAATCGCTAATTTGTGATTATATCACATGGAATTAATGATCTCATATTTCAAGCATTCATATCTTCCTTATCATTGGCATGATTTTAATCAAACTTTTCCTCTTATTTTTCTACTTCCATACAAATGAAGTTATTGATAGAGATGGATTGCCCTTGGAGTTTGTGTTCCTTCATTTTAGGATTGTCTCTGACTCTCTGCTGAATGGAAGGGAGGAAAGGAACAAAGTTAAATTGGTGGTCAGCATAGCTGGATGATAATATAAACATATTTTTGTTTCTGCTGATTAGTAGCATTATATTATGAGTGGCATGATTGATTGATTGATTGGTTTATTCCACTATTAATTGATGTGACCATCGCAAAAATTTGTGTTGAACCCATTTTTGTGTTAATTACTCTCATCGGACTGTGGGGTTGACTCTTTGATTGGATTAAACTATTAATAAGAATCCTATAGATGGTGATTTGTCTGATATCCAAGGGCCGGGGACATTGACAAAAGTTTTAAAAAAAGTACTTATAAGCACACTAGGTAAACCATAACCTACTTAAAAATCATGATTTGCAAACAGTTTGAGAACATGCATGCCAGCTACAGCTAAATACTTTCCAGCCAAGTAATTAGATCTCTTTGTCATGTGAGAGTGAGCTATAATGGCAAAAAAATCATGTTACTAAGTAGAGATATGTGACCACTGACAGTGGCGGATCCAGGGGGGGGGGGGAGGGGGCAAAGGGGGCACGTGCCCCCCCCCGGCCAAAAAAAATATGTTAAAATCAGCCCTAAATTCGCCCAAAATGTACTGAAAAAAAGGGTTGTGCCCCCCCGGCCAATTTTTTTTTTATTTTTAAATTAAAAAAAAAATTAAAATAATAATAAAAAAAAAATATGCCAATGGCTTGACCTAAAAAGGTGACCTTATCCCCCCCCCCCCCCAACGGAGCAAAATGTCAACTTTAAAAATTTTGTGACCCCAAAAAAGAAAAAAAAAGTGTCCTCTTACCCCCCCCCCCCCCCCCCGCCTTTTCAGCGGCTGGCTGAGTCGTTGCGATTTTTTGGGGACTAAAAAATATATATATCTTTCCCACACGGTGTCCCCCCGTGTGCCCCCCCGGCAAGAAATTCCTGGATCCGCGCCTGACTGACGTTAAAAGCCAAACAGCCTGAGCTGATGAGAATTGGAATGTTTTCTCCAGCATCAGAAACACGAATTAAACATTGACTCAGTGCTCCCTGGCGCCCCTCCCCTAACAAAAAATATATACGGTACGATACGTCGCCATCTACGGTCAGATTCAGCTGAAGCTAAGATCGAAGAGGTGCGTAGAAAATCTGTGAAAAAACAATCCGATCTTTATTATTGGAAGTTATAATAATTAAAACCAACTCTATCTTGTCATGTTGTTTTGGAACATAAGTTTGTAGATTTACCTCTCTTTTTTCCGTTTCAGTCGGCTTGTGAAAATGGACGAGCAGGAGGACGTCGTAGCTGTTGCTGCAGCTGTGCAGCCCACTTCTCCTCCACCACCCATCGGGCGACCATCTCCAGGTCCCGGGAATCTATCGGCGGAGATCACCTCACGGCCCGTTGGGCTTGTGGTGCTGACTGGATTAGACGTGACGTATAATGCCATTCACAGAGCAATTTGGGATTCATTCAGCGCCAACCGTAGACCAGATAGAGTTCCACTGAATTTTAAAACACTACCAGCTGACCACGAATACCCAAAGTGCCGATCAAAGGTTAGAATTATGAGCCCTACTAGGCAAATTCATGCAAAAAAATATATTCAAAAAATTGACTTGAAAACACATCAGACAATTAGTCTGAACCGAGTCAGGAGCAAATTTGAAGAAATTATATTTTTAAATGTTGTAAAACCAAAGATATAAGAAGAAAACTGACCAAGTATCTGTACTAAAAATCGTACATGTAAAATTGGTCGTAGACATTCGACAGCTGAAAATGACGCGCACGGTTGCGTTACGTGCGTTCTCGAATCCAAAATCATACCTCACACACACACACTCTCGCCATACCGCGAATGGTCCGTCGTGGGGAGCTAGCCGGCTGAGAGTTTGCAGCGTTACCAACGCACCTTCGGAGCTCCGCAGCGCGCCATTTTAGCGGGACTCGGAAAGGTTCGCGGTGGGAAGGCAGCGGCCTAGCTTTTTGCCCAAACAACGCTAGATCGGCTGCTGGCAAAATGAAAATACGATCGAGAACATCGTCGGTTTCTTAACTTTTCAGTGAGATAATTCTGAATTCTAATTGAGACTATATAATAAATTAAATCGACAAAGAAACCTCGGTAGAACTCTTATAACTATACAAAAGCTTGTTTATTTCTTCATTTGACATTTTGTTTTCGACCATTTTTTCGTGCGCGAGTCAATGCAAACTATGTATTACCAAACTTTCAACACGCAAGGAACGGGGAACACTCACGGACCTCGTATCAAATTCATTGCAAAAAAAAAAATCAAGGGTGATTTTGAAGCAGTGAAGAATATTGGCGCTGCAATGCGCAGAAATATACTTGAAAGAAACTTAAAAAATCATACCTGAATTTTCAGAAAATCGTATTTGTATTAGTGTACCTAGATGTGACTTGTTTATAACTCAGATTTTATGAAGATTTGTCGGGAAAAAATGTCAATTTTTTCTGTTTGGTGGTCATTTCTAGGCTAATATTAAAAAATTTACTTCAGTAATGGTTCCGATGTTTCTCTTATCATACTCGCATGTTATTTCTACATAGATTAAACATAGGATGGTTAAGGGTAAGACCGGATAACATTATACAAAAGATATATCCTTCCACCCTCCCATATCCAAGTTTTGGGCTGATTATTGCCGACCCACCGCAGCAAGGCCATTCAGATTTTCGTACGCGCGCGAAGCGCCCTCTAGTGCCCCATGAATGTGCCTACCCTTACTATAAGGTCAAGTAACTGCATGCGTCAGAGTTCCAGAGCCCGCATATGAAAACGATTCAAACAGCTGGTTGTGTCACATTTTTTCGAAATATAAAGAGAAAGTTAATATTACAATTTTGACTTACAATGTTTTTCGACTTCTGTGGGCATTCGTCCGACCACTTAAAATTATAATTTGAAGAAGTCTTTGATAGGAAAAAGGTGATTCTTCGTCCTAATCTGATGATTCATCCATGTTGTATTGTCGATTTAACATGGCGAAGAGAAAGCTATAAATTGTTCACTCAAAATTGCTGAATATACATGAAATCCATGAATCAAAGGAAAAGCCCTTCTAAATTAACCTAGTGGCAGTGCACATGCACTAGATCTACCTGTGCATCCTCAAAATGGAATGGAGCTTCTGTTTTAAAATTTTGTTTAAACTTTCAAGTAAAATAAGTATTTCAGCTGCAGCTATCTTGTCTGTAACTTCATCAGGTAGATGTGATATTTCCATGTAGATAAATTCTTGGATAGAATGTGCTCTCAGAATACTGATTTAATTTTTAAGAATACAGATAATATTTAGACCATGCTAAATCATGCTGATAATCCCAACTCTGGCTTCCTGCACCCACAGTGCAATAGTATTTGGAAATCTTTGTTTTTACAAGATTTACATATCGATTTACACATAGATTTACACATAGATTTACACATAGATTTACACATAGATTTACACATAGATATGTGGATATAAAACAGAGCAAGCAGGACGTCTTTTAATGATTTTTTCAACTTGTCCATTCATTGTATTAATATTATTGTTCTTTTTCTTATTATTATTATATCATCATGATTATTATTATTATTGAAATTATTGTTGTTGTTGTTATTAATGTTATTTTGATTTCCTAATTGTATGTTTCATACAGCAAAGGACATCCTACGAATGGTACATCCCTAAAGGAATCCTGAAGACAAGCTGGATGAAGAAACATCAAGAAGATATCCCAGGATTGGTTGTTGTCTTCTATGATCTAGATTGGGATGAACAACAATGGAAAGAAAAACAAATGGAATGTGCTACCAGGGTAGAAGTTGTCAGGTATAGTAGTTTTTTGGAATTCTTAATAGTGGTTAATTTTCCCTTTCAGAGCTTACTAGCTTGGTTTTTACTGGACTGGACTTAGCATATTTTACTGTAAATTGACAAGTGCTTTGTCCACACACCATTCCAGCAATTCATGACACTCCTTGTAGTTACTCGCCTCACCTACCATCCCAGTATAGCTTCCTGAGTGAGCTGCCAAATTACCCAACCAAGTACCAAGTACCGTACCAAGTAGAGGATCCTGACTGCAACTTGTTACAAAACCAAACATGATCATCATATCAAGATCATGAGCACAGAGCTTTTTACTCTGAGTGGGAGGAGAAATATCAAGTCTTGAAAATCATGAGATGGGAGAGCGGAAATCAGCTAATTTCTGTAGCAGACTGGTTTATTCCATGAGTATCCCAAGCCATGTGTTGGATGCAAGTGATACACACTCTGTGATCACTCTATATTGTATAACAAAAGTTAGAACAACAATATTTTGAGGTACAAGGGAATTTTTGTATACTGCTTCACTGACAGAGCTTATATCACTATTTTGGTATGGTATCCTTGAAGTGTCACCTATTTAGTTCTCATCCCCATATCTCGCAAAAGCCTCTGCTCCAAAGCTGCAAAATGGTGTATGAATCGTATGGTTCTTTTACTTGGTAGCAATATTTCAGATTATACAACGCCTACTAAGATTCTTGCAACCTCATTGGTCAATTCTTGATCACATGACATGCGCTAAAAGTACCATTGAACGGCATCATTCTCCAGCAGTGCAATTCCGTTTGATCCTTTCGCACCATTGCACTCTGACGTCACTAACGATGTACAAAGTATATGGTGAGCTAAGTGACGTCAGAGTGCAATGGTGCGAAAGGATCAAACGAAATTGCACTCCGCGTAACAATCAACATAAAGGTTGGTACGCGCGGCGCATGATACGCGCGTGGTTTGCTGCCTGTTTAATAGTGCGCGCTTACTTTCAGCAGTTTCATCAATTGAAAACAAACACAAAATCGCTGAGATTTAGGCCTAGGAAAACTGTTTTAAGCCTGTTAACGTCCGAGGTGTTGTATAAAACAAATAGTGAATGGTCTTTATTCGTGCAATGGAACAATATTTTGCATTCGGTGAAAGATGAGACGCTCCATTCAACTCGGCTGCGCCTCGTTGAATAAAGCGTCTCTTATCTTTCACCTCGTGCAAATTCTTGTACCATTGCACTCATGACCATTCACTATTTGTATAGTATTGAACAGCAGCATTGCGGTGCATCTCTATATATTTTGCCACATGAGTATTTTGTGTGCCTTTCATCATGATTTATGACGACCAAGTACATGCATTAGTTCTGGTCATACACATTTACTGTAGATCCATCTGTCTGCGATTCTCTTACAACTAAAGAAAAGACAAGGTACCAAGGTAGTTTATAGGCACAAATCCTTGTCGGTCGTAATGCACAGCAGAGGGTCTAAGCAAGAAGACTATGCAGAGACCCTGGTCAAATAGGCCTTGTTCTGCAGCTGCTCTTAGAGTCTTACAGTTAGGCTCTGCTGAAGACTTCATGGAATTGTGTTTAGTTGTCATATGAGAGTCTGTGCCTACATACAAGTAGCAAAAGCCTCAATGTGTCACTTTCCTATCTGTTTAAAGTAACATTATTTTTGTGCACAATACTTATTGGAATTAAGAATATATATATATTTTTTTTTTTCAGGACAAGTCTTCATGGAAGAGGATCTAAAGTAGCTGTTGTATTGATTCAGAAGAATGCTCCTCTCCCTCCAGGTATTCTAATGGTTTGAACAAGTTGGGCCAGGGTACTACATAAAACGTAAAGCATTTTACTGACTCGAGCGGATCAACTGTTCAGTATTATGTAGACAGACTACATAACAGCACAAATTAACATTATGTATAGGCGAGGAAAGTGGTCAAGATTCCTCATTTTATTTAAGGAAGAGCCTTTGTCAACATCCATAATACACTTTTCATATAACATTAATTGTTCATGAAATCCCTCAAAAATCTTTAGTGTAAAATTAATGGATGCCTAAAAGCAGCAGTTTTTCCTTTTTGAAGACCAATGAAATTTAGTGTCACCAACTGTAGCATCAGTTGAAGCATCAAATCACTATTTTGCAAGCCTGAGGTATTTTATCATTTTACAATTATGATAATGATAATAATAATGGTAATGATAATTTTAATTTTACGGGCTTGCACATGCTATAAATCCAACCACATTGACGTTCACATCCTACCGGGTATCCAATTAACACCAGGGTAGAGAGGAGCAATATACATGAAATGCCTTTCTCAAGGACATAAGTGCCATGTTGAGGCCGGGAGTGCCTTGTGCATCCCATGGGATTGATATTTATGCATTTATTTAAACAAAATTTTTGTTAAAGGGATCCGGTAACTTTGTCTCAGATTCTGAAACAAAATCCTGGATGTAGCTCATGCTGCAAGGATAATTATAAACCTTTTGGTCAGTCAGGAATCCCATGACTTTTACAAGCCGATCGCCTGTCTGATTATCAAGATATTTATGATTGGAAATCAAAACCAAATTTTGCGTTTTCCTAATGGTTTTCATAACACTGTCTATTGGGGAAAAAGAGTATGGTAAAACCGGTCACTCAATATTGTAATACTGTTTTGAGGCACTTCTTGATCATTTTGAAGCGCAATTGTATTAGGGCTTCAATATTACACCATATCACAGACACTGATAACATGTAGAGCCATACGTCTCAGATTTAACATTGTTAAACGATGCCTTTAATGTCGAGCTAAGGACTGCAACGTCATGATTGTTGATATGTTTGTTGTTGATGTAGGAGAAGATGTAGTAGCAGCAGAGAGAGCAGCTGCTCTGTGTGCAGCATGTGAACTATCAGCCAAGTCTCTCTTTGTCCTACCTTGTGTGGATCATCTACTGGGTTATACTATCAGACTAGAGAATGCTTTCTATGAGCTCACACAGGCATACTACCACGGTGAAGCCAGGAGAGTCAAAGCGCACAAAGAATTCCTCAACAAAACAACTCATCAGGTAAGATCATTGGAACAGACTTTCAAGCAACTGCAGAATACCCTACTACCACAGAAGGAACCCTAAACCTAATCCTGAACCTATGGCCTTACACTGAACCTGGGGTTTAATCCAGACCCTAATCCTAACAAAAAATCTAGCCCTGAACCTGGGTTTTAAAGACACTCAGTAGTTGGCTCTCGTGGGGAATTCAACACCATTCGGGTGTTTACCCAATAAGAGGTGCTGTCAATCACCAGAATTAGCCCTCAGTTTTATGACCAGCAGGCCTTATTGTAACTAACTGCATTTTCCACCCATTCCCCCACATGATAAAGTCATTATCTCTCTTTTCCCACACCCGGAGATCTCCGAGAGACGAGGGGGTATTTCTCGATTGGCCTACGGGTTCGCTGTGTGCAGACCTAATACCTGTACACACCTTAATGAGTTTTATCCACCAAGTCTGGTGTCAGCGAATTATTGCCTTCTGCACATGGAAACTGACGAGTGACTCCCTTTAATCCAGAACCTAATTCTAACCCTTTCCAAAAATTTAACTGTCAATATTGATATCAATGAAAGGCTGTTTGAGTAGTCTTACCTTACTTTTCCTCCTTTTTATAGTAACATTCAAGACTGATTTTAATGCAAAGCTAGTTAAGGGAATTAATTTAAAATGCAATTATAGAGATATAATGTGATCATAAATGTGTTCATAAATTTACTATTGTGAGGATCTGTAATTGTTTTACTTATTAGTGATCATATTTTGTGTACTTTTAAAGCTGCTCTTTGTAAGACATGCTTTCAAGGTTGGATTCTTCAATGAACTCAAACAGGACACACACAATGCCCTCAAGTGAGTATAATAAGCACTAAGAGGTCATAATGTTGAATTGAATCATGTCTAGTCTGCAAGTTTTCTGAAGGAAAAAAAGGGGGAAGAAAGAAAAAAAAAAAAAAAGAAAGAAAGAAAGAAAAAGAGAAAAAGAAAATGAAAAAAAAAAAAAATTCTACCTAGTTGACCTTCTCATTTTAGAGGTTTTGTACGAAAAGATTTATTTATACAGTCAAACCTGTCTATAGCGACCGCCCTAGGGTAACACAAACAGTGGCTATTGTAGACAGGTTGGTGTTAGCGGCCATTTTGATTTTTAATGATTGTTTGACAGCACCCCACCCACTTGCTAGGCCTCTCGCAGACCTGCCGGGGCTCAGTTGAGCAAACACGAGGCAGAGATCTAGCCGAGCAATAAATCTAACAACGCAAGTTTATTTTTGGTGTTTAAAAATTAATCAAAGAGTGTTAATACGGTTTTTAGTCAAAATAAAAATATGAAATAATTTAATAATATATTTTTCTTTCTTTTAAAGTAGATATTCATTGATTTTAAAAACTGACTTTATTTATATTATTGCAAAGTTGAAACTTTGATTCGACAAGGTTATCAAAATTCAATGCTTGGAAACATTCGAAGTAATGATTATCTGAAGTATCTTGTATTTTAGCGTATGAGAAGAAAGTATCAAGTAGTCAATGGGTTAAAAAGTAAGATGTTATGTTAACTCTTTATATGCCTCACAAATAATCTCCTTGTGCCGCACTGTATTTATCATGGGATACATATATATTCCAAAGATTATACATGTATAACTGTTTCCAGCGAAAGATTATCATGGTGTTAAAAGGGTTGTCATCGGGCTATTAAATCAAGACCAGCAATCCTTACCTCGATTGGTGCCTATCTTGTGCAAAAATGCATGTGTGACAAACAGGCGGCTGTGCAGAGAAGCAAAGAAAGCGATTGAAGTGTTAATCTTTTGAAATTGAACACTGTTCTCCGCCTGTAAAAATATAATGTAGACCTTTAAAAACAATTCTCTCAATGTCAAATTTTTTGTCACCTTTCCCAGAAATCAACCTTTCTTTAAGTGAAATATGATCGTGTACTCCTAGCGTCCCTGAGGGATTATAAATAAAATGATTCTGTGATAAATTATAGCATTTGTGTACTCCTTAGGACTTGGGACTTAGATAAAGGAGGACCAAAGCAATTTTGTTGTTGTTGAAATTTGCCATTGGTTTATTATTTAATTCCATTTTTTTTATATCTATTTATTTATTTATTTATTTATTTATATATTTATTTATTTATTTATTTATTTATTTATTTGTTTATTTTATTTATTTATTTCATTTTTTTACATTTTATTAATTAATTAATTAATTAATTAATTAATTAATTATTATTATTATTATTTTTTTTTTTTTTTGGGGGGGGGGGGGATTTGACCCCTGTTCTTCTTCAGAAGTGCCCCATATTTTATATTAGCGCTGGCGGTACTATGGTCTCTGGTAATACATGTCTACTTCTCTTCTTGCAGACAATATAAAGCATCTTATGTCCACCTGACTGAGATCAGAGCACATGACACTAACATGCTGGAGATCAAGTCTATTGCTGGATTCCTCAACTACAAGGTATGTCATAATGCTTTCCTCCTCATTGCATGTTCTATGTATGTCATGGGGGGTGTTTCACAAAGTTCCCAAGTCGAACCTAACTCTAAGTTGTACTTAAACATTATGGAGAACTATTTGTAGTCTTAAACTAAAATACTGTTTATTCAAAAGCGAAAAATTCCAAGTATTTTAGACTTTTTATAAATTCCACATCAGAAACATGAAATCTCCATGATGATAGAAAATATGAATGATTTGAATGAACATTTTATGCCTTTTGAAATAAATTTTAGAAAATATTTACATAGATGCTAACGGCTTTCCATAATTGTTAAGTCCAACTTAGAGATAAGTTCAACTTAGGATCTTTGTGAAACACCCCCCTGGTCTGAGATCAAGAGAGCTGCCAAGCAGCACTGCAGCAATCTGCTATCATAATACATGTATCAAGATACACTTGTGCATGCAATGTCTCTGGCTTCCAGAGTGCCGATAACATTGGACTGTGGAGCTATGCAAGAAAACACTGAAGGGTTTTATCATGTCATCATCGTTCATGATGGATGATGATGAATGACAGCTTACATTTATGTAATGCTATCTAGTGTGCCTAAAGAAATTTGTGATAAAATATGTTATTAAAATGAATTTGTGATAAATCAAGAGGTGTACATGTACATGTATATCATTTAAATGGAAAGAAACAGCATAACTAACAAAATAGGTTTTAATGTTTAAAAATCACATGTATGTCAACACCAAACCGGTGACTTGCATAGCTTTCAATTAAAAGAGGTGTATTTAAATGTACTAAATATACATATGTAGCTAAATATTAAAGTATCCTGAAAATAGAAAGTTTTGCCTTTTTCTCATTGTATGCCATATCCTATTTCTGAAGAATCTTATGTTGTCTTTTGGTTTCAATACACACAAAACCAGTACATGCATTTGCTTTGTGTTTTTGACTGATCAGTTGAAAACTAATATCCACTCAGTCTTATCGTTTTTTTTCAATAAAGTGCAGTTCAATTCATTTCCGTAGGCCATTTCCGTAATGTTTTTGATTTCTGATGGTATAACTATTTTTAAACAAACATTTACTTTACTTGTATTGAAGAGAACTGTTGCTGAGCTAGAGCCATGAGCATTCCTGGATGGTGTGTGCGCTCTATAAGTGTACACTATTACTATTATTATTATTTCATTCGCCTGTTATGTATAATTGCATCTCAATAGTCAGAATGTATATTGCATATCGTCGGTGGGGTGACAAAACCTCGTATCTCAAAAATCATGAATTTTTAGGAGAGCAAAAAAACTTTCCTGTCTCAACAAATTTAGTGCTTTGACACCGTCCTTTCTTTTTAAACTGGAATATTTATACAATTTTTAATGTCATTGTTGAAATACAGTAAAATAATTGTTTTTATATTTGAAAGTGAGTTACAAGCTTTTTGCGTTTATCTACATTGAGATACGAGTTTTTAGTTTGTATTCAAATTGAGATACAAGTTCTTACCTTCAACTCTGAATGAGTTACGAGGATTTGGTTGAATAAGTTACGAGGATTTGAATACACTAACTTCGGTACTGTTAGGCCGTGTGTGAGTTACGAGGAAAAGGAATTACGTATCTTATGTTACAAGGTTTTGTCAGTGCAGCTTCAAAGGGGGTTAAATTTACGAGGTTTAGTTTAAGGGTGTTTGTGTGGAATTTGTGAAAAAACCGAGAAGGAGGCGTTCCATGGATTTATCAGGTGGTGTCGTAGGCCATTAGGTACAAAATTATGCAAAAAAAATCAAATTCTCAAAAAATTGAGATACAAGGTTTTGTCACCCCACCGACGATATATTACGTGTTGTTAGGTAGGGTAAGCCATAATGATTGTCCAACCTAGCAACAACTGTTGTTTTCAATTCGCAATCTGACTATTGAGACACAATTATTTGTAACAGATGAATAAATAAACAATTTGTATTGAGGCATTTCACAAAGGCGTATGCATTAAATTTGGTTACATTATGACAATTGCAATTTTTTATCTTTATTTCCAGATTTGTAGACTATGCTTCTTTCATAATTCGCCCCTGGATGCCATCAGTCAGTTTCGTAAACATGTAGATCTCTTCAAGAACAAGATAGGCTGTGCAGAACTAGCTTTTGAACATTCAGCTTGGATGTCAAAACAGTAAGTTATTCAGCGTTTTCAAAGACACATGTTCACTTGACATCACATGGCTTTATGAGAAGGATATTCATAGATTGTTTGAAGTGATCAACAGGGAGATGTGTTCATAAAGACTTAAAGGGGCTGTAGCATGGCAAATACTGGTTAACGCCAACGAATGGACTTGATTAACTGGGTCAGCGCATGCTAGGGTTCGCAAAACAGACCGAAAATCTTCTCATGTTTTGGTTTTGCGTATGTTGCACGCAGGTGAATACGTAGGCCTACTGCGGTCGCGTCGTCCATAGTCGTATTATACCCGATTGGCCCCGAGTTAGGCCACAGGAAAGATGTAGTCTCGTCATTCTACAGCCAGATTAATGCACATGTAGAATTAACCACTATCTATAAAGTGGCACTATAATGTTGACATCATTGCATCATACTTACGATGTAATTTCTTCTTCACCTGTCAATAATCTGCTCATAGAGCAGAGCTAGAAGATTAAAGGCATCATTTAACAATGTTAAAATCTGAGATGCACGACCCTATGTGTTATCAGTGTCTGTGATATGGTGTAATATTGAAGCCCTAACAAAACTGCGCTTCAAAATGATCAAGAAGTGCCTCAAAAATGTAAAAATCTTTGAGTGACCGGTTTTACCATACTCGTTTTCCCCAATAGACTGTAGTGTTATGAAAACCGTTAGGAAAGCGCGAAATTCGGTTTCGATTTCCAATCATAAATATCTTGATAATCAGACAGACGATCAGCTTGTAAAAGTCACGGGGTTCCTGACTGACCTAAAGGTTTATAATTATTATTGCAGCATGAGCTAAATCCAGGAATTTGTTTCAGAATTTGAGACAAAGTTACCGGATCCCTTAAAGTGAAATATCAAACAAATTATTTTGATCTCTACTCCAATGTGTGTTGTGGTGAGTACATGTCATCATGTTCATATCAAGACAACTACCAGCTTGACTTTGACCACTTTGGACATCTACCCCCATGCAATTGGCAGAAGTGTCATGGTCAAGTGGATACGTCACTGGACTGTGGATTACATGGTTCGTGGTCTAAGTCCTGGGGGGTGTTTCACAAAGATCCTAAGTTCAACTTATCTCTAAGTTGGACTTAAAAATTATGGGAAGCCTTTAGCATCCTTGAAAATATTTTGTAAATTTCTTTGTAGAAGGCTTAAAATGTTGATTCAAATCATTCACATTTTCTATTATCATGGGAGATTTCATGTTCTTGATGTGGAATTTATGAAAAGACTAAAATACTTGAATTTTTGCCTTTGAATAAATTTCATTATTAGGCTACAAATGGCTCTCCATAATATTTAAGTCCAACTTAGATTTAAGTTCGACTTAGAATCTTTGTGAAACACCCCCCCCCCCCTGCTGTGGCACTAATCATATGTCCTTTGCCAAGATATTTACTACATTTGCCACTCTCCACCCTGGTGTAGTAAATGGGTACCTGGTAGGAATTTAGTCCTTGATATGCTTTGAGCACCTGCTGAAGCCAGCAACCCATTCTATTCGAAAAATAGACTTTCTATTTTAGTCTAAAAAAATTGACTGATTTTCATTAAAATGGGTGCTTAAAATTTTGATAATTGTACCCCAATTGTTTCAATTTTCAAAACTAAATTTTATAAAGTAATCACAAAGTGCGGCAGCTTTATTGTATTGCCCAAGTTATTGAATTGCAAGCTCGGCTTCTGCCGAACCTGCCAAAGCACGCTGCCAAGGTTTGGCTTCTGCCGAACCTGCCAGAGCACGCTGACAAGGTTTGGCTTCTGCCGAACCTTCCAGAGCACGCTGCCAAGGTTCGGCTTCTGCCGAACCTGCCAGAGTAGGCCGTCAAAGTTCGGCTTCTGCCGAACCTGCCAGAGCATGTCGCCTAGGTTTGGCTTCTGCCGAACCTGCCAGAGTAGGCCGTCAAAGTTTGGCTTCTGCCGAACCTGCCAAAGCACGCTGCCAAAGTTCGGCTCCTGCCGAACCTGCCAGAGCACGCTGCCAAGGTTCGGCTTCTGCCGAACCTGCCAGAGTAGGCCGTCAAAGTTTGGCTTCTGCCGAACCTGCCAAAGCACGCTGCCGAACCTGCCAGAGCACGCTGCCAAGGTTCGGCTTCTGCCGAACCTGCCAGAGTAGGCCGTCAAACTTTGGCTTCTGCCGAACCTGCCAAAGCACGCTGCCGAACCTGCCAGAGCGCGCTCCCGAAGTTCGGCTTCTGCCGAACCTGCCAGAGCACGCTGCCAAGGTTCGGCTTCTGCCGAACCTGCTAGATTAGGCTGTCAAAGTCTGGCTTCTGCTGAACCTGCCAGAGCACGCTGCCAAGGTTCGGCTTCTGCCGAACCTGCTAGATTAGGCCGTCAAAGTCTGGCTTCTGCCGAACCTGCCAGAGCACGCTGCCAAAGTTCGGCTCCTGTCGAACCTGCAAGAGTACGCTGCCAAAGTTTTCTTCTGACAAAAAACTTCTCATTCCTCCTTACATCATCCCGGCGTTTCTTTGTAGTGCAACTTTCTTTCAATCCTGGGGGAAATCAAAGGCATACACTGTTTATATACTAAAGACATATAATTTGTATGCAGTTAATTAAAATAATTATGGTACTCTTTGCAATTTTTTTGGCCATGTGTGAAGGTAGGAATTAAGTAACAAATGATGTTAGGCATATCTGTCCTGAAATTATATTCTGCTACTGGGTTTGAACTTGGAAACCTGTAGCGACAAAATAACATCCATGTATATTGATTATTTCTGTTTATATTGTATTTGCCCCTTTAAGATGACCTGATGGGCTTGTGCAACACTATGCCTATTCGCAATGTACATGTACCTTACTGTATATGTATGTATTCCATGGGCACTTCTAGCTGGTCCAGCAATGTTTAGGTTACTCCTGACCTGTCTGACCCCTGGGTTCA
This sequence comes from Strongylocentrotus droebachiensis, assembly GCA_035222895.1. NCBI lineage: Eukaryota > Metazoa > Echinodermata > Echinoidea > Camarodonta > Strongylocentrotidae > Strongylocentrotus > Strongylocentrotus droebachiensis. The sequence continues at coordinate 336,872 of JAVYIG010000945.1, read as the reverse complement.
CATTGTCCACATGAAGACACGTCATGTATATATTGGGGCAATGGTAACTGTGTTGCAGGGTAGAGTGAGCACCTCTTGCATACAGAGTGAGCTGATGAGCATGCAGCTTCAGATTTTTCCATAATTATGTTATTTTATGTTGAATTGGGGTTAAAAAACAGAAAGTTGCTCTGAGGGAAAGTAGAAAAATTATAGTAGATCGGTGAAAATTTGACGGAAATTAGACAAAGAATAAAAAAGGTTATGATTTTTAAAAAGTTGTAATCACTACACATAAGGGAATCTCAAATTGGCAAACTATAGTCATTCGACTGTGACGTATTCCCTGAAAACTCTCCCATTTGTTGTACGCTAAAATATCATTAATTTCCAGTGTTCTCCTAAACACCTTTTCACTCTGGGTAATATTCAAAGTATATATGGATTGCATATACATGTATGATGTTAGGGGTCCTGCAATAAACAAGAAATCTCTATCATAAATTCTGAAAAAATGAGATTTTAGTCATGTTTGGTATTGGAACAAATGACAGGGTTGTACCGGCACTATGTCACAGTGGCATTACCCATCCAGCCAATTTGAAACTCCCATATGTAAAGTGATTGCATTCATTAAATTTACAACTTTCAAAAATTCATAGCTATCGTATTATTTGTCCAATTTCGTTGAAAATTTCACCAATCTGCTCCTATGATTATTCGCTTTTCCCCAGAGCAAGTTGCTAAAAAGGTAGGATTTCCCTTTAAACTTTAATGTAGCATCTTCATAAGAGGGTTTTTTAATGTCAAACTCACTCGCTTTATTAAGTAGATTAGTTTTGGACTGATCCAATCATGCCATCTATGATAGTATTTTTCCCCATATTCCTCCTCGCATCATCCCGTTTCTTGTATATAGTACAACTTCCTTTCAATCCTGGGGAAAATCAAAGGCATGCACTGCATTTATACTAAAGACATATAATTTGTATGGCCATGTGAAGGTAGGAAGTAACAAATGATATCAGGCATCTGTCCTGAAATTTTATTTTTCTACTTGGTATTAACTTGGAAAGGAATTGTCTACTGAATGTATGAACATACATGTAGATGTCTGTATTGACTGTAGGGGCAAAATAACATCCATGTCCAATAATGATTATTTCTGTTTATATTGTATTTGCCCCTTTAAGATGACCTGATGGGTTTGTGCAACACTATGCCTATTCGCAATGTACATGTACCTTACTGTATATGTACATGTATGTATTCCATGGGCACTTCTAGCTGGTCCAGCAATGTTTAGGTTACCCCTGACCTGTCTGACCCCTGGGTTCACGTTGTCCACATGAAAACATGCCATACACATTCGGCATTGGTCACTGGCATTTGTAATATGTGTTGGACATAAAAGTTCAGTGCAGATGGCTGTTTATGGGGGAAGTTGGTACTGCATGTGATTTTTGTCAGTAACTTAAGTAATTAAATTTCTTGACAGAAGAGCTGAGAGAAGAACATAGTGCAGATCTTCCAAAGTAAGTTAACATTCAAAATTGCATGAAATAGAAGGATCGACTTAACAGTTACAGTGCATGTAGACAAGGAAAATTTAAAAGGGCATGCACACACTCGCAAAAATCTCTAGCTCTCTTGTATGTATTGTAGACCTAAATATCAATATCTTAATGAAAAATTGATACTCGCCTTTTTCAGTTTTACGTGCCAGAAGAATAATTGCCTCCACAGCTTGTAGAATTCAGCTTGCCCAATAGTGGGATAAAATAACTCTGCCTTGTGGCTTGTCCTGGAGGTATTCATTGTATATCTTTCTTGGACCCCTGTTACAGTGAGCAAAAGGCCGGGCCAGGCGAATTTGGAAGATGAGAGGCTCCCCATTAAGGCAGCTCTCTTCCTCTGAAAGAATGATGCTCTATGAATGCCCATGCAGGAATGTGTGAAATGCAACTTGACACACTTTTGGTCCTTTTTCAATTTGAAACCTTGAGTCCTTTGTATGTTTAAACCTTGGCAGCGTGCTCTGGGCAGTCTGGCAGGTTCGGCAGAAGCCGAACTTTGGCATCGTGCTCTGGCAGGCTTCGGCAGAAGCCAAACTTTGACGTCCTGCTCTGGCAGGTTTGGCAGAAGCCAAACCTTGGTAGCGTGCTCTGGCAGGTTCGGCAAAAGCCGAACTTTGGCGACATGCTCTGGCAGGTTCGGCAGAAGCCGAACTTTGACGGCCTACTCTGGCAGGTTCGACAGAAGCCGAACCTTGGCAGCGTGCTCTGGCAGGTTCGGCAGAAGCCAAACCTTGGTAGCGTGCTCTGGCAGGTTCGGCAGAAGCCGAACTTTGGCGGCATGCTCTGGCAGGACTGCCTATTCTGGTAGGTTCGGCAGAAGCCGAACTTTGGCGGCATGCTCTTGCAGGTTCGGCAGAAGCCGAACTTTGACGGCCTACTCTGGCAGGTTCGGCAGAAGCCAAACCTTGGCAGCGTGCTCTAGCAGGTTCGGCAGAAGCCAAACCTTGGTAGCGTGCTCTGGCAGGTTCGGCAGAAGCCGAACTTTGGCGACATGCTCTGGCAGGTTCGGCAGAAGCCGAACTTTGGCGACATGCTCTGGCAGGTTCGGCAGAAGCCAAACCTTGGCAGCGTGCTCTGGCAGGTTCGGCAGAAGCCAAACCTTGGCAGCGTGCTCTCTGGCAGGTTCGGCAGAAGCCAAACCTTGGCAGCGTGCTCTGGAAGGTTCGGCAGAAGCCAAACCTTGGCAGCGTGCTCTAGCAGGTTCGGCAGAAGCCGAGCTTGCAATTCAATAACTTGGACAATACAATAAAGCTGCCGCACTTTGTGATTACTTTTTTTAATTTAGTTTTGAAAATTGAAACAATTGGAGTACAATTATCAAAATTTTAAGCACCCATTTTAATGAAAATCAGTCAATTTTTTTAGACTAAAATAGAAAGTCTATTTTTCGAATAGAATGGGTTCAGCCTTATTAAAGGTAGAGACCAGTATTGGAAACGCCCCAATTTCAAAAAATGAAATGGAAGCTCTTATTACCAATCATGTGAAAGAATGTGTTTTGACTAATACATGATGATAAAAATGTTGCGGGGAAACCGCCTACTAATTGATATATTTGGTAAATTAGTTTATCTATTGGTATGTGAGAGATAAACGCACGTGTCACGCGCATGTGCGTAGTCCCATATACATCTTTCTGTGTACAGTGCTTGTAACTTTACGAAGACTGGGCCAAATTTCTTATCATTTTGATGATTCCAGAACTTTGCAGTACACACCAATACTTATATGCTAGATGATCAACCTTTTCTGATCGATTCCACAAGGTTTCTTTCACAATGCAATCGCATGACCATAACTGGTCTTTATCTTTAAAGTATTCCGTACATGCCTTGACCATCCCCTGGGATGGGTATGTGTGCAGTATGAATATAGATTATAGACAATTTCCCCCGGGATAACAAGTCCATGCTAAAATCTCCCCAGTTGCCCTAAAAAAAACTACATAGGGGTAATACAATAGGAAGTAGTTGTCTGGTAGGAATTGCTCGGGGGATTGGGTTGGTGTTGGGGCTCACTGTCTTGGCAGTATTTATCTGGGAGAATATTTTTCAATGGAGGTAAACATGGGGGAGGGGGGATAACAAAAATGGTTGCCCAAGCAGTTATTTCATGGGGTATAGTTGTCTGATGGATAATAGCGCAGGGAATAGTTGTCTTATAGGCACGTATAAGCATGGGTTTTCATGGGAAAGTTGACACCATTCTGGTATCCACCTGATGATAGATGTTATCAATCCCCTGGTGTGGCCTTCATTTTTACGACAAGTCAAGGAAAAGTCTTAGAGGCTGTTCACACCGGCAGAGATAGCGCGCGCTAGACCGCGCTATCACTGCGGTGTGGGAGGTACAACGTCGTTTTGGTCCGCCCAACAGCGAGCCACGACGAGCCAAAACGGCGTGCCACTGGAGCACCTCTTGGGGGTGGTCCACGAGAGATAGCACGGTCTAGCGCGCGCTAGAAGAAAGGGGGTGCTAGGATAGACCGCGCTATTGCGGTGTCATTGCGGTGTGAACAGCCTCTTAAAGAGAAAGTTGAGTTTTGGGAAGAGGTGAAAAATATTTTGTGAGCACTATCATTGTTATTATGCAAGTGTGGAAGAACATCAGATTAAAATTGTTCCCTTAAGAGCATGACTCTTCAAATGCTTTAATATTCTATATATGGCATGTAACAGCATAAAAATTGGGACATACTTTTATGCCGCATGTTTGTGTAGTCCCATGTACATCTTTCTGTGTATAGTGCTTGCAACTTTACCAAGTCTGGGCCACATTTCTTATCATTTTGATGATTCCAGAACCTTGCAGTACACACCAATACTTAAATGCTAGATGATCAACCTTTTCTGATCGATTCCACACTGTTTCTTTCACAATGCAATCGCATGACCAGAACTCAACTTTATCTTTAATAATAAATTCCCCTCATGAGAAGAGGTTCTATGAGACTGGGGGACGTTTCTGATGGGATATCCAATTTGCTGTATGAGGGGCCAAGTGTGGTGTCAGTTAAGTATTACGTACTGCACATGGAAACTGCCGTCCATATCCCTTTGCAATCTTCTATCTCTTTTGCTTGTTATAGATTCAGTATCTTTGGTGATCTATTTGATGATGCTATAAAGCTTGGACTGACGGCTATCATGACCCAGCATCCTGGATTCTACTATCAACAAGCTGCTAATCATGCCATTGCTAGGAAGCAGCTCTGCAGAGGACTCTGTCTTGTAAGATAGTCATTCCGATCTCTCCTATAAATGTGTTAGCTTTACAATAATTAACGTCAGGAGAGGTTATGAAGCAATATTAAGGAGACAAAAAGTGTAATTTTTCTCTAATTAAGTCTACTACAATACATATAAGTGGCGTAAGATACAGTATGTAACCTAGCATACTGTAATTGAAATAAATGATGGCATTGAGTTTTTGGCATTGTTATACTTCTCTAATCTATCTATTTATATTTTAAAGTTTGTGTAATAAAACTTGTAAAAGTTTAATCATGGAAAAAGAACGATTGACTTTCTGGTGAAAATAGAATTAAAGATAAACTCCAGTTTTGGTAAAAAAAAGAAAATTAATTCTCACAGAATCAAACAAAACTTACACTGAATATTCAAGATTACAAATAAATGACATGTGCCAAACAATTTTGGAAGAAAATGTATACTGGCTGAGTAAGACAAGGAAATCAAGGCCCCGACACCATGTGTGTTGTCCCATATATAGCTTTCTGTGTACAGTGCTTGGTACTTTACCAAGACTCGGCCAAATTTATTATGATTTTGATGACTCCAGAACCTTGCAGTGCACACCAATACATACATGCTACATGATCAACTGTTTCCGATCCATTCCACACCTTTTCTTTCACAATGCAATCACATTCCCAGAACTCACCTTTATCTTTAATTATAAAATGACTTGCTCTTCCCCCACCCCCAGGCTGCCACTAGCATGCCCTCTCCTGATCCTCTGGAAGGTATGCATCATCTTGAGTTCTGGGGTCAACGACCTTGGAGACAAGGTCATCAGAGCATTGACCCGCCCGACCCTCAGAAGGAGAAAGAAGGAATCCTGGCTCTCCAGTATCTAGAATCTACAGTTGATCATTCAGTAAGTCTGTCTTCTACTCTTATCCACTCCATTTAATAGCTGGGGGCATATTCTGAAAACGATGCTATCTGGTTATGTTAGAGAAATGATGTTAATTGTCTTAACAAACTGAAATTGCATGGAACTAACACTTCCTATTGGTGCTGGCGGAGATATCTCTTTTAAATTTACGCAAGTTTTGCTAACGTAAAATATAACGTCATATTCTGAATACCACCCCTGAGGTAGTTCCGTGCGCAGGGTCTGACATTATTCCTTGTATTCTTCATACTCCAACTGCTTTTTGAGGGTAAGTTCATGGATTTTAAAATACGCATTATTTTTTAGGTGATCGTACACTTATTAAGTTTTACTTGCTCAATGGCAAAAATGTTTTGGAGGATATAAGCCATTTCGTAAATACTATCTAAAAACCCACCGAGATGAATACGTGCTCATGTTATGTAATCATTATTAATGTGTGCACCTACGATACATTCTATGATACAAGAGGGCAAACAAAAGCTTGTCATGAAGCACATACATGACTTTGGCATTGATTAATCTAAAATACACAAAGTGGGACTTCTCCATGAGTAAAAGATTTGTAGATATTTGGGATCATTTGACCCATGTGCTAACTACGAATGGTCTATTGTGGTGACATGTCTTCTAATTTTCTTTCTTTTTTGTTCTTTCAGTGGATTATCATTCCTCTTCTTAGCAGTGCTGTAGCTCAGTTCAAGAAGTACAAGTCAGCAAGAATGAAGAGATACCTCAGTATGTATATTGATAATATCTCTCAAATAAATCAGGGGCAGTATTCATTTTAAAGAGAAGGTTGAGGTCTGGGAATAGGTGAAAAATATTTTGTGAGCGTTATCATTCTTATTATGCAAGTGTGGAAGAACATTAGATAAGATATGTTCCCTGAAAAGCATGGCTCTTCAAATGCCTTCATATTCTAAATATGTCATGTAACATCGTAAAACTCCAGGGTAGGATTTTTACGCCACGTGTTCGTGTAGTCCCATATACAGCTTTCTGTGTACAGTGTTTTTAACTTTACCAAGACTTGGCCAAATTTCTTATCATTTTGATGATTCCAGAACCTTGCAATACACACAAATTCTTATATGCCAGATGATTAACCTTTTCTGGTCGATTGCACACCGTTTCTTTCACAATGCAATCGCATGACCAAAACTCAACTTCATCTTTAATACGTGAATAGACCATTTTCTTAATGAAACCAAGTTCTTGGTGAAGAGCCTCAATACAATATTTCCTTCACCTGTAATGAATAATTGTATTTCAATAGTCAGAGTGCAAAATGCATATATTGTGTTTTGTCAGGTATGGTAAGCCATAATGTTTGCCCTACCTGGCAACATTTAATCTATTCGGTTCGCATTCTAACTATTGAAATGCAGTTATCAGAGCTGCCAACCATTCCGTTTTTCCCGGAATTATTCCGTTTTTTGCTCCTAATTACGTTTTTTTCACAAAATACTTTTTTTTTTTTTTTTTTTTTAATTTTTTTTTTTTTTTTTTTTTTTTTTTTTACATACCGCACGTCAAACAACTGCCCTAATATGTTATTTTGATCACAAATTCAATAGAAAACTAAGGTTGAAACATACTTGAAGAGAAAAGTATTCTCAAAAAGAAGCATTGGAATTGTGTCGCGCGTGGTTGTAAGTTTTGTTTTAATGAATTCCTTTTTTTTTGCTTGAAATTCCTTTTTTTTGCCATCATGATTCCTTTTTTTGTTTGCACAAGGTTGGCAGCTCTGAGTTATTCGTAACAGATTAATGAAATCATTTGCATCAAGGCACTTCCCAAAGACGTATGCATTATGGTTACATAAAGAAAATGGTCTATTATGTCAATATCTAAGCTCAGCTAAGTGAAATGGCTCAAGTATTATTAAGATCATATCTAAGTATTTTCAATTTAGTAAGCCAACTTTAGGGCAAAATATTTACTGATCGTATAAAGGCTAAGATTACTTGGCCAATCCAAAATTATGTGCAATAAACAAAAATTGCATTAAAGGGTAAATCCGCCCTGATACGAAAGTTTAATAGAAGCAAAAAATGAAAGGGACAGGTCAATGAAATTGAGCAAATACGATTTAAAATTATAAGAAAGTTATGAATCTTTGAAGTTATGATCAATCAAAAACAAATTGGTAAGTGTATGGGATTATATTTAGTTATAAGATCTTATGCTTAATATCATATCTTTTACAGTTTAAATGAAGACAAGATATATAGCAATAGAGCACATGCTAACTGTAGCCCTGTACATACCAGTACGTGTGGATTCTACCCTTTTTCAGGGTTTGTAGGAGGCGTATATCATCTGTGGTTGGGCATATGTAGGCTGCACCCAGCCTTTGCAATCTCTTCTGCGTTGGCCTTTTCACCCGAAAATGTGGTACTGAATATTCCTCCGCATTAAAATACAATTGTGTGATGTACTTGTAGACAATGTCATCTGTTAGGTGTCCTGTATAACACTGAGGTACTTGTCAGCTATTCCTATAGAAAATGCATAAAAAAATGACTGTTTAATGTTTTGCTACAGTGGTGCAGATGGGTGAAGAATACTATCACGCTAAAGACTATAGCAAGGCTCTTACGTAAGTACCTCTCTCAGACATTCATGTACTAATACTCTCAATACTAGAAATGTGGGAATAAGCAAATAGAATGATTTAAATGAGGATATAAGATCAAGTTCAACTTTGTCTAGGTTTAAAGTTTTGTGCAAAAGGGAACTATTTATTAATTTGTAAAACTGGGTAGGACTATAAGTTTTAATCTCATATTTCACATTTTTCATGTGTCTACTCTTCCTTTTTCTTTTAAAATATTCTACTCTCTTCTTCTCTCTCTCTCTCTCTCTTATAATAAAGAACATTGCATTGTGTGTGTGTGTGTGTGTGTGTGTGTGAGTGAGTATGGCTGAGTGAGTTTGCAAGATATTTGTAATTGTTTTGTAATAAGTATGAATATACATGTATCTCTTTTTTGTTTTGCTTGTTATAGCATGTTTTTATTATATTTGTATTTAATTCTATGTTAATGGGCCCATTTACAAGCTCTGCTTCTCAGGGGTCCACAGCCTGTCATCATGTTATAATTATTGTTCCAGTACCAGTGTCATTGTAAATTGTTTTTAATGATTGGCTGAATAAATTAAATTGAATTGAATAGTAACATTGCCAAAATGGTTTTGAATGAAAACCTGATTGTATCATACATCGTCTTCATTTAGGAATCCTCTTCTAAAGTATTATAATAATAATTATATTTGCTTATATAGCGCCTAACACTTAATTTATCATCGGAAGGCTCTAAGCGCTCTACAATAATGCAGCATAATTACCCTGGCTTTAGCAGTGCAGCTGTCACGCCCGCTGCATTTCAACAAATACATTCCTACCAGGTCCCCATTTACTTCATCTGGGTGGAGTGTGGCAAATGTAGATCAATGCCTTGCCAAAGGACATTATGAAATTTTATTTTGGTAGAATTTCATTTCATTAACGTCACAGAAAGCTTTAATTCTATGCTCTTTGGAAAATTATTATCTCAACTTTATTCCTGTAGCTGTCAGGCAAAACGTGAGAGGGAATAAATTCTACCAGGTACCTACACCAGGTCCAGAGTGATTTAACGCTTTGTCAAAGAAAATGTTCTTCAACCAAGGATCTTCCAATCTCTGGATCAAAATAAAAAAGAACCACTATACACTTAACACGGAGTGTATGGAGTAGTAATCTGTACTGTACATTTTATAGTGATATCCAACACAATGCAATCTATAGTATACTGGCAAGTGGACATATGAAAAATAAAAACTTAAGTATGTGGGTTTTAATAATTGTAAAGTTTGGCATAAAGGTTTGGGTTGACAAATCATCTTGCACGTATGTGATAAGACTTTCACAGTACACAGGAAGTTATTTAATTACAAAACTCAATGTTTAATCTTCTTATGTTAATTTTCAGTCTTCTTGGACGAGTGACATGGGACTACAGACTAGAAAGATGGTGGCAGCTACTCACATCGATACTAGTAACATCTCTAAGGTAGTACATGTATATCTTCTTTGATATTGTTCACTTCCATACTGGTTACATTTTCAGCTACCGTATTTGCCGGCGTAAAGGCCGCAGTATTTTTGGAAGAGAAAATATCAAAAAGTCGGGGTGCGGCCTATGCGACGAAAGAGTAAGAAAAATAAAAAAAATAAAAAAAGTAAGTCAAAACCAGCACGAATTTGCACATATGGGACTAGATCTACGAACGGTACAATAACTACACATTTCCACACATCTTACCGACAATTTTATCTTGCATTGTTGACATGAAGACGAAAATAAACTTCCAAAAACAACATCTGCCGATAGATCTTGATCTAAGTTCGTGCCAATGCATTGCAAAAGTAAAAGAAGGGCCCATTTATCGGAGCTGCCGCGAAGTATCCAGCATGCGAAGTCGCTATTTTGAATACATTTCAATACACAAGAGAGAGGCGCAATGTATAGATCACTAAAAACTACATGAGGTAGTATCAGTGCGTGATGGCCGAGCGGTGTAAGGCGGTGATTTTAGTAAAATCTACATTTGTACGCAAGAGATCAAATCCCGACTTTGACAAATAGTTTTTTTTTTTTTTTTTTTTTTTTTTTTTTAAATGTCAAAATCGAGGGTGCGGCCTATACGGCGCTGCGGCCTTATTGCCGGCAAATACGGTAGTCTATATAATTATACTACCCACAACAAAACAAGTTGAGTATCAAAGGTAATAATGCTTAATATGATAAATCAAAGTGTGCCAGTCACCAACAAATATTTGTTCTAATTGTTTGGGGTTCTGTGCCACTCTCAATCAACATTGAAGCGACATGTGAGTAGATTACTTTTTGTGCTAGCATAGAATAGGGATTCTATGTTATTCCTTCATTTTGTAAATTTTTATTTTATTAGGTTTACTTTAACGTTCCAGCTGTACACAAGTGTAAAATTACTTTTCTGTTCGCGGGTCTCCTTTAGGAAATGTTTTTGTAAAAGTGCAATTTTCTCATAGTGATATTGATGTATTTTATTGTTTTTTACTAGAGCTCTTTTTCAGTTCACCAGGGAGTGTTTCACAAAGACTAAGATCGACTTTAATTTGGACTTAACTAAGGCCACTGTTTGCTTCGCCATTTACTGATATTGGTTTCTCAAGGGACAAATCATGGTCACAAATCTACAGAATTTACCTTCTTTGATAGTTCATAATTGAAGGAAAAAATATTATCTAAATATCATAATTGAGAGACCAATGGTGACAGCAACCAGTGGCATGAAAGGCCTGCCATAGTTAAGTCCAACTTAAAGTTAATCTTAGTTTTTGTGAAACATCCCCCAGAGCTCTTTTGGGCTTTTGAGCTATAAAAATCGCTCACTATTCCCATCTAGTTTTTTGACACTGTGCACAAATAAGATATTTAGGCAATCAGTTCACTTTTCGCTAAAGGCATTATAGAATATAGATGTACCTAGATCTTTGATACGTTGTACATGTAAATCGTTCAGTTAATGATTGTATTTGATACGTTGTTTGTATTACCAGGTGTGCATACCTTGTAGCCAGCGTGGAGGAGTATGTCACAATCAGTCTGGAGCTACTTGGCAGATGTATCCTTTCTTATAAATCAACCATTTATTTTGAATGAATTCAACCTATATTTTATCATCTAAATCTCTGTGTATAAGGCGCACTTCGGGGGTGCGCCTTATACACAGGTACAGGATATTTTGAGTCCTCAAAATGCTACTTTTTAGTGGTTTTCGATAAGCCTGAGTCATTACATTTTTAGATATCTGTAGGGGTAACAAAACCTTGCAGATAATTATTGTTTTAAGAGCTCCGTAGGGGCAACAAGTTAGACCTAGTAATAATGTTGGTTTTAAAACTAAAGATGACAGATTTTTTTTTTTCCCTGATTTTTTTTTTACCCAATTTTTTTTACCCAATTTTTTTTTTGTTGTTGTTGTTTGGTCTTCACAATAGGTGTGCGCCTTATACACAGGTGCGCCTTATACACGGAGATTTACGGTAGATAGTTTAAAGGCCATGTGGGGATCATCAGTAGATTAAAGCATTGTCGATGCATCTATCTTAATAAAACGGCCATTCAAAAGAAAATGTGGCCCACATTTAAGGCATTTTATGCTCACTCACAAATATTTACCAGGTAATTTCATTGAATTCTGTTGTTTTAATCTTGCAGAAGATAATATAAAAATCAAAATCATGATATTTAGAAATTAAGAATTGTGGAAAATAAGAATGTGCATCACCCATCCCCCCATATGCAAATGAGGACCAAGAAAAAGAAATTTCTTGCTGAAGTACATGGATCACCATGCTTTACCCCACTTGATGCTAAGAACCAGATACTCCCATTTTTTCACAATAATCTTACTGATATTTCAATCTAATCTAGCTGAAAAAATGATTAGGCATATGACAGTTATGAAAGATTGAAGGCAGAAATCCAAATTGAAACATTAAAAATTGGGGATCAGTGTTTCACTTGCAGTCAACATAGCTCATGTCTGTTAGATTAGGGTGTCAAATAGAGATGTATCTATTATCTTTGGTTCTCTTTGTGTAGTGATGAATTGCTAATAAGAGATAGAGCAATGTCGATCTGGCGCTGCTCAGTGGCTGCCGGGCTCACGATCAATTGGGCAAAAAGAATTTCCATTTTCGGTTTAACTTAATAAAATTTGGAGTGGACTTTAAAAGATTATTATTATTATTATTATTATTATTATATACTATAAGTTACTGTAGTGGTAGTGAATTATTTTCATGAAATGTATTTTTCTTGACTGGATTGACAATGGTTCAGATTCCCAGAGCCCGCCGGATGAGAAGACTAGAGTACAGATGAATCTTGTTAGGGTTCTCTCAGTAAGTAGAAAACTAGCATTCAACATTGGATAATACAGACCTGCCAACCAGTACGATTTAGTCGTATTCAGTACGATTTTTAGAAGCAAATACGACAGTACGATTTTCCTCAATAAAATATGATTTTCAAAAAAAAAATAATAATAATAATAAAAACTTTTTTTTTTTTTTTTTTTAAATAAATTTTGTGTGTGTGTGTGCCATTAGCAATGGCAAAATGCCCATTCTGTGCTATAAAGTATCCTACAAGCATCTCACATCGTCAATTCGGGGATGTTCATTGGTTCATCAAACACACCAGTCGTGACAAAATCATGCATATTCAACCAATGATCCTTAACAAAATTTCTTCCTGTATGTAGGAACTGTAAGAGGCATTGATCCGTGTAACAGTCCGTGTTCATTTTTAAGAATACAACTTTTGTCAGTAAAATACAACTTTTGGGATTAAAGAATACAGTTTTTGAACTCCAGAGGTTGGCAGGTCTGATAATACAACATTGACAGAGATACATAGAGAGGGAGGGAGGAAGGCGAGAGAGAGAGAGAGAGAGAGAGAAAGAGAAAGAAATATGTAGAGAGAGGGGGAGGTAAGCTTTAATATGTAATATGGTCAAGAAACATACATCGGAACATGAATTTTTCACATACTTAAAATTACAAAACTTGGTATTAAAGGGTATGAATAATTTAGTTGTAAACTGTATATTTAGGTAACATGGAATGGATAAGGAAAGTTGAATCTGTTATGAATTTGCTTTCTTGTTTGTTAGAACAATCCTCCTGAGCCTGAGCACGGGTGTGCCACTGATGCTGTAGAGAAAGCAAAGCTACTCTGGAAGAACAAGACTAGTAACCCTTCTCAAGATGAAAGCTCTCGAGTCTTCCCTATTGAGATGCGTAATCTGGTACCATTTGTAGAATGCAAGGCTAAGTTCACCAGTACACGATTCACTGCCGACTCACTCGTCAAGATTGAGGTCTATTTACGGTGAGATGAGGGAATTTCTTCTTTTGAGAAATCATTTTTTTCCTCAATGTACTATTTTTTATTTTCAAAATACATGATGAAAAGACAGACCAAACAGTGACAGGATGAAAGATTATAATGAAAAATAAAATTGGTAAGGAATGCATTTAAAATGTCTATTTTTGTGATGGTTTCTATTCTTAATCGAAATATGTACTACTTTTGGAATATAATTCTAGTTCTAGTTGATCAAAATTTGCTTTTGGAATTTTCATTTTATTTGTTAACAAATTTGGATGAGTGATTTTCCCCCAAATTGCTCTTTTGTCTCTGTTTTCATTGTTTCTTCTTTTTGTATGAACAATAGCCTGCCCAAAATAGCCCTTGAATGGCTACATGGGAGTGAATTATCAGCCACAAAAATACCTTTGCTGTTACAGTGTGAAATGGCTTGAATGGGTAGAACTCTAAAAAGATAAAAACATGGAATACAGCTTACATCCGGGACTCGGAGATGAATTTGAGTTCTGTGAAAAGGGAAAAGTATTTTGTGAGCTTTTCATTGTTTTTATGTTAGTGTGGAAGAGAATCACAGATAACAAATTTCCTCTAAAAGGGATGGCTTTTCAAATGCCCTCATATTCAAAATATGACAAGTAATAGTTACAGTGTGTGGACCTCATTGTCATGTCACATGTTTGTGTAGTATCATTTCTGTGTATTGTGCGTGTCACTTTTTGCAAGACTTTGTAAATTTCTTACCAGTTTAGTGATACCCATCCTAGCAGTGGACACCAATTCTAATGTAATAAATAATCAGCCTATCCAAAATTTACCTTTATCAACTTTATTTTACTTTACTTTTCAACTTTATCCTTAAAGCTCAATGTGGTTTCAAAACAGTATTTCAAGGTAGAGTAATGTGTGAGCTGTCACCTCTAATGTGCTTTAATATCTTTCAGTTTCCTTGATCATTAGAAGTAAAGGAAACACACAAATTTAACAATGCTGGTGTGTTTTTGTTGCATTGCAGTTCATCTTGCCAGTTTCCTGTTCGTTTCTCACGCTTGTCTGTTAATCTGAGTAACCAGGAATACAACAGCCACTGTGTGATTGTAGATGGACAACCCTTACAACTATCAGGTGATACAGGTCACGTGACTGCACCTGATGATACCAGCCAGTCAGGTGATCTCTTCCTCAAGCCATGGGAGGTGGCCCTCTACAGCTTTCAGTTCGTTCCCTTGCCTGATGACATAGGCAAGAAACTAGAGGTAACTAAAAGACAATTGTCTCCTTGGATAGCACTCTTATCCACCATGCAAGGTGCTCAAGGCACTGCAATATTTCACCAGCCTTAAAGGAAAATCCTACCTTGGTAGCAAGTTGCTTTGAAGGAAAACAGAAAAATCAGAGAAACACATCAGTGAAGGTTTGAACAAAATCGAATCAATAATCAGAAAATTAATAATTTTTAAAATTTGTAATTACTGTACGTATAGGGAATTTCAAATTTGTGATTCGGTAATGGCACTGTGATGTAGTGGTGGTCAACTTTCCCATTTGTTCCAGCACACCAAATTAGTAAAATTTCATTTTTCCAAATTTGAGTCCCAAGTAAGATCATTTTAATTTTTTAAGGACCTACAACATCACGTGCCCATAATATATTTTGAGTATAGCCAGCATGAGGGAAGATGCGCTAAGGAGAAAACAGAAAAAAAAAAAATATTTTAGTGTACAACAAATGGGGGAGTAGTTCGAGGATACGCCATAGTTGAATGACCAAATTGCCAATTTGAAATTCCCATACGTGTAGTGATTTCAACTTTCAAACACTCGTCACTTTCTTATTATATGTCCAATTTTGTTTAAACTTTCACCAATCTGTTTCTTTTGTTTTTCTCTTTTCACACAAGTCAACTTGTTGCTAGGGTTGGATTTCCCTTCAAGTTGAATAGGAAGGAAGTCCCTTCGTTTATTGACCATTTAAAACAACAAAATATACAAAACAACAATACAATAGAAGAATGATATCAAATAACAACAACATACAAAAGTAATAATGGCCAGGGTCCCTGAGAAGCAAGACTGCTTGTAGTCGGGACCCTATATACAAGTACATTATAACATAAATATAAATTTAAATGCACACGCACGCATAACATTAAATCATTCCAGCAATCCAGCAATCACAGCATGCAAGGAATTTAAACTTCACCTGGGTGGAGAGTGGCAGATGTGGGTTGATGTCTTACCAAAGGACATTCATCCCTTGCTGAGCTTGATCTCGATCTCATAACCTTTGCATCTCCAGTCAATTGTTAAAACTACTCGACTATGAAAGCTACAATGGTCGTACTAAGAAACAAAAACTAATGAGCTCTGATATGAACCAAGACATACTGTTTGATTCATATAATGTGAGAAAGAAATGCATGATAGAATAATTTTGGATTGCTTTAACTTCATTGTTACTCCTTAATGCCGTCTACATGAAAATAGTTCAGAATTTACATGAACTGTTTCTGCTAGGAATTAAATCTGTGCTGCTACTCCAGTTCACTCTAAAATGAAGTGAATATCATGACCGCATGAATAGAAAAATGACTTCTTCTCAGGTAATAAAAATAATAACAACATAATATTTATCAAACCCTTGATACTGCGTTTTCAAGCGCTTTACATTGTAATTATTATAATCCTGGTTATTGGATTCAATTGCTGATCGCCACATTAAAGTGGACACGCTCTGCTCCCTGTGGAGTATTCTAGCCGAGCGCTATTTTACAAGCGCACACATGCCAATCCAACCCGGTCAAATAAATGGGCCATGTACGCATCTGTATGTTTATTTTTGCTTTATTTTAGTTTAAGGGGGGGGGGGGGGGACCTTGTTTTGGACTTATTAAAGATAAACTTGAGTTCTGGTAATGCGATTGCATTGTGAAAGAAAAGGTGTGGAATGGATCAGAAAAGTTGATCATGTAGCATGTAAGTATTGGTGTGTACTGCAAGGTTCTGGAGTCATCAAAATCATCATAAATTTGGCAGAGTCTTGGTAAAGTAACAATCACTTACACAGAAAGATGTATATGGGACAACACACATGGTGTCGGGGGCCAGTACTACCCTGATTTCCTTATCTTTCTATGCTCATTACTCGGCCAGTATACATTTTTTTCCAAAATTGTTTGGCACATGACATTTATTTGTAATCTTGAACATTCAGTGTAAGTTTTGTTAGATTCTGTGATAATTCATTTTCTTTTTTTACCAGAACTCAAGTTTATCTTTAATTTTAAACCTCTTTTCTGAATTCCACTCGACAAGTCTAGCTGTAAAACTTGTCTATTTTATACAAAATAGATTGCATCAGTGAGCTTAGCATTTGGTGATGAGAATGCTCGGTGTGCATTGCTGGTCTGGGCTGCTGGAGGGTATGATGCTGCTTCACTTACTAATCCACTAGAAAGCATTCCACAGAAGAGAGGACCAACTAAACATGGAGAGATAGACTGGAATGCTGTAAGAGTAGAACCTCATACAAGGTTAGTAATACAGTCAAACCTGCTTTAGTGACCACCTGTCTACAAGGTACACAGCTTTTGTTTCCGTTATACATTTATTCACTAGAAAGTGTTCATCAGAAGAGAGGACCAACTAAACATGGAGAGATAGACTGGAATGCTGTAAGAGTAGAACCTCATACAAGGTTAGTAATACAGTCAAACCTGCTTTAGTGACCACCTGTCTACAAGGTACACAGCTTTTGTTTCCGTTATACATTCATTCACTAGAAAGTGTTCATCAGAAGAGAGGACCAACTAAACATGGAGAGATAGACTGGAATGCTGTAAGAGTAGAACCTCATACAAGGTTAGTTATATATTCACTCACTAGAAAGCATTCCACAGAAGAGAGGACCAACTAAACATGGAGAGATAGACTGGAATGCTGTAAGAGTAGAACCTCATACAAGGTTAGTTATATATTCACTCACTAGAAAGCATTCCACAGAAGAGAGGACCAACTAAACATGGAGATATAGACTGGAATGCTGTAAGAGTAGAACCTCATACAAGGTTAGTTATATATTCACTCACTAGAAAGCATTCCACAGAAGAGAGGACCAACTAAACATGGAGATATAGACTGGAATGCTGTAAGAGTAGAACCTCATACAAGGTTAGTTATACATTCATTCACTAGAAAGCATTCCACAGAAGAGAGGACCAACTAAACATGGAGAGATAGACTGGAATGCTGTAAGAGTAGAACCTCATACAAGGTTAGTTATATATTCACTCACTAGAAAGCATTCCACAGAAGAGAGGACCAACTAAACATGGAGATATAGACTGGAATGCTGTAAGAGTAGAACCTCATATAAGGTTAGTAATACAGTCAAACCTGCTTTAGTGACCACCTGTCTACAAAGACCACCTGTCTATAAGGACCACATTTTTTGTTTCCCTTGAAAATGGTTTCTCATTGAAACATGTACTAAAGGAACCTGTCTACAAAGACCACTTTTTGTGTTTCCCTTGGGCGGTCGCTGTAGACAGGTCTGACTGTACATTCACTAACTAGAAAGCATTCCACAGAAAAGGTGACCATCTTTCTGCGTACAGTGCTTGTAACTTTACCAAGACTGGGCCAAATTTCTTATTTCAATGATTCCAAAACCTTGCAGTACACACCAATACATATATGCTAGATGATCAACCTTTTCTGATTGATTCCACACCGTTTCTTTCTCAATGCTAATTTAGAACTTCCTTTAAAACGAAAGGGCCTGAATAGGGCTTTTAGTGGGAAAATAATGACTATCAGTTGTCAAATCGATTTAAGTGATTGCAATCACCTAAGTAATAGACCCTTTTACCGAATGGTAGTACGTTTTCAATCAGTTTAATTTTGGCCATTACAAGTAGTGGGTTATTGATGTAGACGAATGCTCATGTACATGTTACAGCTAGTTTTATGTATGCTATTACCAAAGAAAAAAAGATGTCAGTCAGTCACCCAATAGTGTCTGACAGTGAAGTCTAGCAGGTAAACAGATTTCCTTGCACAATTTGAATACTAGGACACTGCTAATGTTTAAATTTCACAGATGGGATATACATGACATATTCATAATTCCTGCAAAGTTCTACAGAATTTGATGTTTGCTGCAATAGGGACATAGTATCTTTAAACCATGTTCCTGTATATGTGAGAAGATATTTGTGAGCTTTCTCATTCTTTAGAAAACTGTGCTGTTTAAAAACGGAATGCTCTTGAAATGATATTTTATGGCCTATTTGAGCAAACTTGTATCAGAATGAACAATAACTGGAGAATCTTTGGATCTTTGGGGATATTCAGTGCAAAAGATCCTTATCATAATATGTTCAACTGAAAATCATTCTTTGTGAGCGATGCCAATGATCATGACAGCAATATTTTCTCACATTTGTTTGTACATCAGCATCATGTGCCGTCCCTCAAGACTGATGATTAAACTTGATCAACAACCTCCCTGTTTGGAGAATGAGATCTACCATGTGCGCATTGTAATCAGTAATGAAGAGGATGTCTCCATTTCAGATGCAAGGTAAGGTCATACCATTGAGGGCCTAAGTTTTTTTAAATTCCTTTATTAATAGACCTCTACATTGCTAAGGATACTGTTTGAGTCCTTAAATAATGAAAACAATATTCTGTTTTTGTATGACTCATACTATATTTTTCCATGTGTGCTTTGTAAATTAGAAATTAGATTGAATAAGTTAACATTATTTATTTTGAAGTATCTTCTTTAATTCAATTCTGCATTTATTTAGTATACAGTATAAGAAAGCATACTGGGAAGTTTAAAGGGAAATCCATCCTTTGTAATGAATTCATTTACTTGACAGCAGAAAAAGAAGAGAAACAAAATGGCGGTAGTTTGAAGTAAAATGGTCCATATTAGAACGTTATGAATGATTAAAATATAAAATCACTAAATCTGTGCGAATTTCAAATTGGCAATTTGGTCATTAGATTGTGACCACAGACAACTATCACGGTTAATTGTCTTGTACAAAAGTATCTTCAATTTCATATTTTTCTCCTTTATTATCTTCTCCCTTGGGGCACTTTTCAAAATATATTATGAATATCGTATTGTTACAGGTCCTAGAAAAGACCCTCTTGAGTGATAGATTTGGAAAAAGCAGCATTTTAATAATTGTGTGTGTTTGAACCCGGGAGAGTTGTCTGCCACTATATCACAGTGACATCACCAACTCAGCCAATTTGAAATTCCTTTTGTATACATGTATAGTAATGAAAACTCTAAAAATTCACAACTTTCTTATGGTTTGTCTGAATTCTTTCAAATTGGTATCTTTTTTTCTTTTAAATATTCTTCTTTCTTTTTACAGAAATGAAGGAAGTAAACCATTGACATGGATAAAAAAAAATTAAGGAGCTTTGATAGCATGGAGATTCTATTGTTTGCCAATGCAACTAGTGTTCACTTGTTTGAAATTTTGTGGGATTCTTTATACAGATTTGATTATGACTGCAGCAGATAACATGTTGGGGAGTCAGTGTAATTATGTTTTGCTAGGAGATATGATTACATTTGTTTTGTTTTATACATTTCAGTTTGACTATGGGTCTGTCTGAAGGGCAGGAGATCGGCATAGAGGAGAGCAGTGAGTGGTTTGATATTATTATTAATTAGGAGATATTTGGCCTCAGCTGTGCTTGGGAGGGGAAAAGCAGGCTAAGTCACTGTAACCCTTGGGTCTCTCCTCCCGGTATATCTAATCAGGGATTTGTAGGTGGACCACTATACTGGGATTTCTCCCTACTCTTATATGAATTGTGAAGTAGGTTCTTAACATGCAAAGTTTGTGACTGTAATATTCACAGGGCTTCCATTTAGTGTCCTATCTGAGGGACAGTTATTTCCACTGTAACATAGCATGTGTCTTTGATCAGCAAGTAAATACTCTCCTATCTACTTCTCTCATCCTTATTCTTCATACTGTGTACTTTCCTTGCATATCCACTTCTCCGTCATAGAACTGGTGGTGTTTCACAAAGATTCTAAGTCAAACTTAACTCTAAGTTGGACCTAAAAATTATGGAGAGCCATTTGTAGCCTAAAAATCAAATAAATTCAAAAGCAAAAATTGAAGTATTTTAGACTTTTCATAAATCCACATCAAGAACATGAAATCTCCCATGATAATAGAAAATATGAATGATTTGAATCAACATTTTATGCCTATTAAAATAACTTGTACCAAATATTTTCATAGATTCTGACGGCTTTCCATAATTGTTGAGTCCAACTTAAAGATAAGTTCAACTTAGGATATTTGTGAAACACCCCCCTGAGCATGCAGTTGCATATGTCTAGGCCTAGACCTTCCAACACAGCATTCAATAACTGAAGTAGGATCTTGCCTGTTCATGACAATGTGATCTGTTAATGTATATAACCTTTCTTTGTGATTCCAGTCTACTCATAAACGTATCACATGGAAATTTCAACTTATTCCTTTTACGATAGCTCACACATTTTATCATCAATTATCCCATACTGTCCTGACGCCCCTACATGTATTTCATGAAATGTAGTTTTTTTGTGTAAATAACTTCACTTTGTACTTGAAGATTTTTGTAAGAGTTGCCTAACCGTGATACGAATGAATGGAATTAATTATTTATTACAATGTGGAGGTGTCTTGGTCGAGTGGATACGTCACCCGACTGTCGATCACAAGGTCCGCGGTTCCAGTCCCGCCGCGGCACTAATGTCCTTTGGCAAGACATTAATCTACATTTGCCACACTCAACCCAGGTGATGTAAATGGGTACCTGGCAGGAATGAATCCCTTGAAATGCTTGAGCGCCTTGATGGCAGCCGTGCTAAAGCCAGGGTAATTATCGGGAGCACCTTCGGTGTCAAATCTGACAGATACGAGCGCTATACAAGAACCCAATATCATTATTATTATTACAAGGATCTAAAAGCTTCAGGAAGTTTACCTTGTTGGAAGAATTAATTCCTTCATGGTAGCCGTAGATGGGCACCTGTGAGTTAATAATGCAATGTTTTGTTATTGTTTTGTAGCTGAAGTAAGCCACGATGCCGAGCTTCTCCTGGATGGGAAGCAACCATCTCGACTGAAAGGAATCACTCTTGGTTTCATGGAGGCCAAGTCTAAAGTAAGATCTTCATCATTGTACAGTCAAACCTGCTTTAGTGACCACCTGGCTACAAAGACCACCTGTCAACAAGGACCACATTTGTTGTTTCCCTTTAAAATGGTTTCTCATTGAAACATGTACTAAAGAAACCTGTCAACAAAGGCCACCTGTCTACAAAGACCACTTTTTGTGCTTCCCTTGGGCAGTCGCTATAGACAGGCTTGACTGTATTGACTAGTGAAGGAGTGTGTAGTATAGACAGCCAAGTGTGTTGTGTTCATAAAGAATAGGTCAAAATTGTAGTTTTCATGAAGAATAGGTCAAAATTGTTGTTTTCATGAAGAATAGGTCAAAATTGTTGTTTTCATGAAGAATAGGTCAAAATTGTTGTTTTCATGAAGAATAGGTCAAAATTGTTGTTTTCATGCAGAATAGGTCAAAATTGTTGTTTTCATGAAGAATAGGTCAAAATTTTTGTGTTCATGAAGAATAGGTTAAAATTGTTGTTTTCATGAAGAATAGGTCAAAATTGTTGTTCAAACATTGTGTTTCTGCTCAAGCCTGTCCAAATTTATATTAATGTTGCATATATAGATACATAATAAACTATTTGCAGATTTTTTTTTTACAGGGCTCTTTTCATCTCAGTCAACCGCATCTCATTGTAAATCAATTTCTTTGAATAGCTAACACCATATATCCAAATTGTTACATCTGACAACAATGCCAGTGATCACTATAATACATTGTATAACTGACTACTGAAGATTGTAATTTGTATGAAGGTACTGAGTATACAGAGACACAATATTTTCTTGAATCCTTTCAGATTGAACGAGACTTATACATCCGCTGTACCAAGCTGGATGCTCGAAGTATCAGTGTCAGAGTCTCTTACAAGGTGGATGTCAATGCAGGGTCATCAGAGGGGTCAAATGTCACATGTACATGTTACCAAGACCAAGCATTTAGACTAGAGACTGTGACTCCATTTGATGTGACAATCAGGATGGCTTCTCTCAAGGTACGTAGCTTAGTTACATTGTCAGGGTCTCGTACAAGGTGGATGTCAATGCAGGGTCATCAGAGGGGTCAAATGTCACATGTACCTGTTACCAAGACCAAGCATTTAGACTAGAGACTGTGACTCCGTTTGATGTGACAATCAGGATGGCTTCTCTCAAGGTACGTAGCTTAGTTACATTGTCAGGGTCTCGTACAAGGTGGAGGTCAATGCAGGGTCATCAGAGGGGTCAAATGTCACATGTACATGTTACCAAGACCAAGCATTTAGACTAGAGACTGTGACTCCATTTGATGTGACAATCAGGATGGCTTCTCTCAAGGTACGTAGCTTAGTTACATTGTCAGGGTCTCGTACAAGGTGGAGGTCAATGCAGGGTCATCAGAGGGGTCAAATGTCACATGTACATGTTACCAAGACCAAGCATTTAGACTAGAGACTGTGACTCCGTTTGATGTGACAATCAGGATGGCTTCTCTCAAGGTACGTAGCTTAGTTACATTGTCAGGGTCTCGTACAAGGTGGAGGTCAATGCAGGGTCATCAGAGGGGTCAAATGTCACATGTACCTGTTACCAAGACCAAGCATTTAGACTAGAGACTGTGACTCCATTTGATGTGACAATCAGGATGGCTTCTCTCAAGGTTTGTAGCTTAGTTACATTGTCAGGGTCTCTTACAAGGTGGAGGTCAATGCAGAGTCATCAGAGGGGTCAAATGTCACATGTACCTGTTACCAAGACCAAGCATTTAGACTAGAGACTGTGACTCCGTTTGATGTGACAATCAGGATGGCTTCTCTCAAGGTACGTAGCTTAGTTACATTGTCAGGGTCTCTTACAAGGTGGAGGTCAATGCAGGGTCATCAGAGGGGTCAAATGTCACATGTACCTGTTACCAAGACCAAGCATTTAGACTAGAGACTGTGACTCCATTTGATGTGACAATCAGGATGGCTTCTCTCAAGGTTTGTAGCTTAGTTACAATGTCAGAGTCTCTTACAAGGTGGAGGTCAATGCAGGGTCATCAGAGGGGTCAAATGTCACATGTACCTGTTACCAAGACCAAGCATTTAGACTAGAGACTGTGACTCCGTTTGATGTGACAATCAGGATGGCTTCTCTCAAGGTTTGTAGCTTAGTTACATTGTCAGGGTCTCTTACAAGGTGGAGGTCAATGCAGGGTCATCAGAGGGGTCAAATGTCACATGTACCTGTTACCAAGACCAGGCATTTAGACTAGAGACTGTGACTCCGTTTGATGTGACAATCAGGATGGCTTCTCTCAAGGTACGTAGCTTAGTTACATTGTCAGGGTCTCTTACAAGGTGGAGGTCAATGCAGGGTCATCAGAGGGATCAAATGTCACATGTACCTGTTACCAAGACCAAGCATTTAGACTAGAGACTGTGACTCCGTTTGATGTGACAATCAGGATGGCTTCTCTCAAGGTTTGTAGCTTAGTTACATTGTCAGGGTCTCTTACAAGGTGGAGGTCAATGCAGGGTCATCAGAGGGGTCAAATGTCACATGTACCTGTTACCAAGACCAGGCATTTAGACTAGAGACTGTGACTCCGTTTGATGTGACAATCAGGATGGCTTCTCTCAAGGTACGTAGCTTAGTTACATTGTCAGGGTCTCTGACAAGGTGGAGGTCAATGCAGGGTCATCAGAGGGGTCAAATGTCACATGTACCTGTTACCAAGACCAAGCATTTAGACTAGAGACTGTGACTCCGTTTGATGTGACAATCAGGATGGCTTCTCTCAAGGTTTGTAGCTTAGTTACAATGGCCCTTAATTGTTTTATTTAGCCAAGTGCTACATGTACATGTATTCAAGATGTTTGGGACTGAAGTAATAGCCCTTTTTTCCTTTTCTGAATAGTTGTAGAAAAAAGTGTGTATTATTTTTCTTTAAAAATTACGTCTTTACATTAAAAGGTCATATTTCTCTTCACACAATGATACAATAATAATTATGAGAAAGGAAAGAACACTACTCTTGTTTGAGACACTTAAACTTCGCCTGTGGATGACCAAACTCTACTGGTAGTCAACATGCTGTAATGATAGAGAAAAACAAGAAGGTTCTCTCTCTTTTGGACATCGTTGTTGTGAAATGTAATGGTTGAAGTTCAGTTATTGAGTACATGAAACCCAACTGAGTATTATCATAATGTAGAAGTGAAGTAGAAGTAATATGTCTTGTTTGTGTTTCAGTTTGAAGCAGTAGACCAAGTTCACCCAGATCATCCCTTCCTTCTTATGACTGACATCAAGTGTTTATCACCATGGCCGATCACTATCATAGACAGTACTCTTATACTGGTGAGTAGCTATCCTTCTAGATGACTGATATCATCACAGAAAATACTACCGTATGTATATATACCAGTTGGTTTTTTTTATTTTCATGAATTTCACCCTTTTTTGTGTCTCCACCCACCAAATGTGGTGGCAGAGGCATTCATTGTATGTTCATCTGTCCATCCATGTGTTGTGGTTGAGTGGATATGTCACCAGACTGTGGATCACAAGGTCCGCGGTTTGAGTCCCGATGTGGCACTCGTGTCCTTTGGAAAGACTTAATCTACATTTGCCACACTCGACCCAGGTGAGGTAAATGGGTACCTGGCAGGAATTAATTCCCTGAAATGCTAGCGCACAGTAATGGCAGACATGCTAAAGCCAGGGTAATCATTTCCAGAGCTCTTTGGAAGCGCATATAGACGCTATTATGTGATATGCACTATACAATAACTGAATAATATTATTATTATTATTTTAAAAGCCATTTGTGGTATGAAGTTCACACTTGGTGCTAGCATTTATCATCATAGGAAGTAAAACAAAAATACAGTTAGACTGGGGGTAGTTTGGTCTAAGGTCAAAGGTCACAGAAGTCAGTTAATAATAGTTATGACTAATTAGTCTTGTGAATGGCTTTTAAACAAGAATCATATGACAAATGCACAATTGTAGGGAGGGAAAATGAACAGGGTTTGGAGACAGATCATGAGATAAATAATTATTGTAAGTATACAACAGATATCTTTTAGAAATTTGTGTATACTAACTGTGGTTAAGTTTACAGATAAAGATACTATGTCCCTTTTGCAGCCAACACCAAATTCTGTAGTACTTTGCAGGATTTATGAATATGTCATGTACAATGTATGTCCTATTATTGAAATTTAAACGTTAGAAGTGTCCTAATCAAATTATGCAAGGAAACCCGTTTACTTGCTAGACTTCACTGTCAGACACTTTTGAGTGAATGACTGGCTTTTTTTCTTCTTTGGTAATAACATACATAAAATGAGCTGTAAAGGGTACATGAGCATTTGTCTACATCAATAACCCACTTCTTGTAATGGCCAAATTTAAACTGATTGAATCTTTGCGCAGCACAAAACGTACAACCATTCAGTACAATGGTCTGTAAATCAGACTATTACTTACCGACTTGGTAGCACTTAAGTCGATTCAACAATAATAGTTGCTATTTTCCCACTTAAAGACATTTTCAAGCCCCTTTTTTTTAGGGAAGTTCTAAATTAGTATTATCTTTTAAATTTTGTTGGAATTGAACCTTTTCATGTTTTTGGCCTGCAAATGGGACATACCTAGTACCTTTAAAGCCTGTGTAAAGTTGTGTAATATCAAGATTTTTTCTTGATAATGTTTCAATAAATGGCAACTGAGTGCAACAAAATTCCTATGCATATTCAATGAGCTCTGTGTTATATGATAAAGAAATGTGAAGTGTATTACATCATTTTATTTAAAAAAAAGCTGAGGTTTAGCAAATCATGTCTGAACGAGGCTAAAGAGTTACGTAATACTAAATACAACAGGTTAAAGCTTATCAACACTAATGTGGCTAGGAGGGATTAGCCCACACAGCGAGGTCACTGACAGGTGGCTATCTCATCAATTCAGCTCTTAAATAACATAAGAAATAGAGAATCATGGGGGACCAACAGGCACCGATTGGGGAAGTTTTCTATATAGAGGGAGCAAGTAGCTACAAGTAGGACAGTGGGGCTTTAACGTGTAATTCTGATTGTTTTCTATGACAGAATGATCATGTACGAGCTACAGATGAAAAACAAGAATCCCAAGTAGCGAAAGGTTAGTCTTCTTCCTTCTATTGAGTTTATTTAATGTATTCCAAGGCAATACTTGATAGCATGTTACAAGGACATGTGCTTTGCCTTTGCATAATGCTGGTGACCTCTACAGTTTACTGATCATTGGTTTGTGCAAAATTAGTTGAAGAGACATAGGCCACGTTTAATTACAGTTTTGTGTACCCATTCTAATACTTAATCTGTTGGAAATATTTTCATATCAGTGTTAACAATTGAGCAAGTGGTCAAGGGTTTGTGTGTTCCTAATACGCAGGAATGGTGATATGATAATGACAGACTCTCATCCCATGGCACTCACAGAGTGCTGTAGAATGGTGTTATGTTGAAGCAACTTGGTCTCTCTGTACAGACGCTCGTTTGCCACAAGTGCAACTTTGCACACAACAATAGGAACTCACTGACAGAAGGATTGCTTCGTGCAACTCAGTGGCTTTGCAGAATTACCCATTTCAGGTCTTGATTGGCCCCATGAGGTAGAGGTGTTGTGGTATAGTGGTTAAGTTGTTGGACTGTGGATCACAGGGTCCGCGGTTCAAGTCCAGCCACGGCACTAATGTCCTTTGGCAAGATAGTAATCTACATTTGCCACTCTCCACCCAGGTGTTAAATGGGTACCGGTAGGAAGGAATTCCTTGAATGCTGTGAGCGCCAAATCAGCTCCATAGCAGAGCCGGGGTCATAGTTGGAGCGCCATGCATGATGGATATGTGCGCTATATAAATATCCAATATTACTAGCGCTTAGAGACTTTGGTGGTAAGCGCTTTATAAGTAACGTTTTTATTATTATTATTTTATTATTATTATTATTATTATATGACAACCCATATAGATAAACCTTGCAGTGGAAACAGTTCAATATTATTGAAGCATTTGAATATCTATCCAATGATAATGATGATAAATGCAATGGGGAGCAGAGAGATTTATTTGTGTGGCTCATAAAGAGTAAAGATGAAGTTGAGTTCTGGTCATGCGATTGCATTGTGAAAGAAACGGTGTGGAATCGACCAGAAAAAATTGTGTGTATTGCAAGGTTCTGGAATCATCAAAATGATAAGAAATTTGGACAAGTCTTGGTAAAGTTACAAACACTGTACACAGAAAGATGTATATGGGACTACACGAACACGTGGCGTAAAAATCCTACCCCCCGAGTTTTACGATGTTACATGACATATTTAGCATTTCAAGAGCCATGTTTTTCAGGGAACATGTCTTATCTGATGTTCTTCCACACTTGCATAATAAGAATGATTACGCTCACAAATTATTTTTCACCTCTTCCCAGAACTCAACCTTCTCTTTAATCTTTCTCTCTATCCCTGCTGTTTGTATAGTTACATTGAAGACGACAGAGAATGCTACAGAGTGTATTTGTATGGAATCACAGCCAGAGACTGCACATGGTCTCATCTCTCTGGGCAGCTATGCCATAGAATGGAAAAGGTAATCATCTCATATTATTATCAAAGTAGAGGTTCATTGATTTTAGATATTGATTTAATTTGTATCATTACATAAGTGAAGAATAATATCAAAATTCCCCTCTTGTGATTTTCAATGAATGTCTACTTTAGGTTCAAGCTATGTGAATCTTATGAAGATGGTTCTAACTTGAGTCAAACATGAATAACATCCACTGTTCAAGTCTTGGGCAGAGTATTTTTCAGTGTATTTCTATTATATATGTAGCAATGTAGATAGTTTGTAAAACATTCCTTACAGTTGCTGTGTATTCCCCAGTGCAGAGATGTTGTCTAGTGAAGAATGACTGTAGTATCTTACCTGTACTTATTTTGACCCATACTTCTGGAGTGAACGTATATTTCCATAACTTAGAATAATTGGAAAATAATCAATTCTAAAACCTCTCGGTTTGGATGAAAGTTTGGATAGCTCATTTTATATATGACAAAAAACTGTTGTTATGGTGAATGTAAACATATTTAAAATATGAAGTAAGTTACTTTGTGAACCCTTGTAGAAATCAGTTTAAATTACTGATAATAAGGTGTTCCACCATATGAATTGATTCCACGATGTATAAGCTCATATACATGAGAAATTGAAATAGTTTAACATGTGATCACTTGTTTCCTACCCAGAGCTGATCTAAAGCTACCAGCTGTGCAGACTGTTCTACCACTCCCTGAGGTGACACTACAACAGCTTCCCATCTACATCACCTCAGATCTACCACCGTTTGGTCTAGTCAGGGCTCCTCTCCTAGCCCAGTACCAGGTCTCTAATAAGACTTCTATTGTTCAGTCAGTAGAAGCCTGTATGGAACCTAGTGATGCGTTCATGTTCTCAGGCCACAAACAGGTGAGTACCACAGGGTTCTGTTATGGGACCTCTGTTGTTCAGTCAGTAGAAGCCTGCATGGAACCTAGTGATGCGTTCATGTTCTCAGGCCACAAACAGGTGAGTACCTCAGGGTTCTGTTATGGGACCTCTGTTGTTCAGTCAGTATGAGCCTGCATGGACTCTAGTGACAATTTTATGTTCTCAGGCCACAAACAGGTGAGTACTACAGGTTTCCTAAGGTTTCCGATAGATGTAAATATACATAATATGAACCATGATTTTGCATCAAAGTTTGGATATGACACATCTAATAGTTAGGGAAAAGGCTCTCTTTTGGTGCTCAGAAGTGTTGTTTAATAAATCTGGGCTCTCTCTTTCTCTCTCTCCTTATGTCACTTCTAGATTTTCTTCCGTATCTTGCCATCTGGCCAGCAGACATTGACCTATAACCTTTACCCTCTGGTACCTGGCTATGTCAAACTACCAAAGTTGAAGCTCAAGGTTCCATATGCACCACAATTCAGAGAGGACTTTGTTTCGAAGATACTACCAACACACATCTTTATCAAGGTCAGCCTAAGTATGAATTGAGCAGAAGTTGAGACTTTTCTTTGACGGAGGTTTAAATGTAATCCCCAATATTTCCTGTACTTATAATGAATTCAGTCATCTTCTTGTCTGATCTGTTGCAATTTGATGTAATGCATTGATACATGATTAATTTGTCTATCTTCATCAATATATCCAGTCCGCCATTAACGGTCTAGAAGCAAATATCTGTATTCTTTTCTTTTTTCTTTTCTACTATTTGTGATTATATTGTGCACTTGGTACTATGTTTCTTGGGGCTATGCTGCATTTTCTTTATCAGAATACTGTTGATATAACTCAGTTTTTTTTAAATATTAACTTTACCTGTGAGAAAAAAACAGTCGTATTTCCATCCAAGAGGCTGAATTATATTGAAGCTATTCCAAAAATATGTTTACAGATACAGAGAGATTTGAATATACTATGTTCTTCCTCTTATTTTCCCCTTTCATTTTCCCCATTCCCACAACATTTTCTCCCAATTTTACCATTAAAACTTTCTGTATCTCTGTCTTCCATTTATTTGCATTGTTTAGCCTCAAGGCAAAGATCTAGCAGTTGCAAGTTAGTAGAGTCTTCTTCGTCATCATCAACATCACAAGCCAATGAATGTAATGGCACCTTGGAAGTGGACATTGTATGCTGACTGAAGGGACATTAAAGATAAACTTTAGTACTGGTAATGCGATTGCATTGTTAAGAAAAGGTGTGGAAAGGATCAGAACAGTTGATCATGTAGCATGTAAGTATTGGTGTGCACTGCAAGGTTTTGGAGTCATCAAAATCATAATAAATTTGACCGAGTCTTGGTAAAGTAACACAGAAAGCTATATATGGGACAACACACATGGTGTCGGGGCTAGTACTACCTTGATTTCCTTGTCTTTCTATGCTCATTACTCGGCCAGTATACATTTTCTTCCAAAATTGTTTGGCACATGTCATTTATTTGTAGTCTTGAACATTCAGTGTAAGTTTCGTTTGATTCTGTGAGAATTAATTTTCTTTTTTTACCACTACTGGAGTTTATCTTTAAATAGGGACTTTTAGATTTGCGTGGACTGATACGTGTGACGTCCATTCAAGGCAGTGCATTAAAAGGACGTCGATCGTAGCAATCCACGTTGTTGTTCGGCAAATCTAAAAGTCCCTATTGAATACTGGTGATAAGAACGTATTCTCTTACGTTCCTTGGATACTGTTATCAAGAACCCATTTAATCCCCTGGGTTGAGAGAGACAGTTTAAATGCATTGTGAACCTGGCATTAGCTTGGACTCGATAGTAGCTCTTATGAAATATTGTTTTAAATTGATTTTAACCATTGCTTTTGCTCTCAAATCATTCTCTGACAAAAATATGATGTGCTCGACCGTGGCTTTAAAAATTAAATTATAATGATGTATTAAGTGCAATACGCGTCACATTTCTGTATCTTATAAAACAGAACTCAGTGAATATGCATACTTCATTTGTTGTGTGCGATTTCCATTCACTTACACGTTAAAGGGGAAGTCCACCCTGAAATTAAGTTAGTTTTAATACAAGTAGAAAAATGAGAGAAACAAGTCAGTGAAAGTTTGAGCAAATTCCGATTAAAAATAACGAAGTTAGGATTTTTTAAGTTGTGATCAATCAAACACAAATTGGCAACTCTATGACGTATCATGCGAGCTCAACTTCCATTTGCTCAGTACTAAAAAAATCTAAAATTTTCATTTTCCCTCAAGAAAAATTTCAACCATACATGCACCCTAAATATAATAATTGCAAATATGTTTCTATACTCCCCCTGCAAGGAACAAATATATATTCCGTCATCAATAACGAAGAAAACATGATTTTATGGAATATTATGCACAAAGCAAATGAAGGAGAGCTCGTATAATAAGTCACAGAATTGCCAATTTGTATTTGATTGATCACAACTTCAATAATTCATAACTTTCTTATTTTCATTCAGAATTTGCTCAAACTTTCACTCACCTATTTTTGGGGTGGACTTTCCCTTTAAAGAAAAAAATTGCTAGGGTTTACCACTTCATATGTGGAAGAGCCTTAAGAATTTGTTTATTTCCTGAGTAGAGAGTTATCTACAAGTTAACCGCATATTTTATGATTTCATTGGCAATGATTTGAACCATGATTCTAAACTTAATTATCATTCTAACTATTAGAAACTTATTAGAAATGCTTTTATTCATATGAAATCCAATTTGTAATCTTGAGTAGCTGTCATAACGACTGCAGTGGAACACCATTGTAATAGGAATGGGCTTGATCCTCCCTTAAACTTGTCAGTGTGATCTTTTTTCTTTAGGTTTGTTTCCTCCAAGACGAATTTGATATACAGTAAAACCAGAATCTTTACCACTTGCAAAGTTTCACACCGCTTAAAGAGAAGGTTGAGTTCTGGGAAGAGGTGAAAGTTAATTTGTGAGCGTTATCATTCTTATTATGCAAGTGTGGAAGAACATCAGATAAGACATGTTCCCAGAAAAGCATGGCTCTTCAAATGCCTTCATATTCTAAATATCTCATGTAACATCGTAAAACTCGGGGGGGGGGGGGTAGGATTTTTACGCCACGTGTTTGTGTAGTCCCATATACATCTTTCTGTGTACAGTGTTTGTAACATTACCAAGATTTTGCCAATTTTCTTATCATTTTGATGATTCCAGAACCTTGCAATACACACAAATTCTTATATGCTAGATGATCAACCTTTTCTTGTCGATTCCACACCGTTTCTTTCACAATGCAATCGCATGACCAGAACTCAACTTCATCTTTAATGATTAAATTACGAGACTGAAATTTGTAATTTTCCAAGTTTCTTGTTGCAAGAATGGCTATTTGTAATGTGTTCCAATCACATGGAAAATAATTTGTGAAAACCTGAGATGTTTAAAATCAATGTCAATAAACTTTACCAGGCATTCTATAGGTTAATGGTTAAGGAGTATAGAGAGAATATATATGATAACAAACATGTAATATTGCAGATATATGTAAGACATGGTTGAAAATTGACTACAGGAACATGCTAGATTTTGCCCTTGTTTTGAGGCAAGATAGAACGCATATTTGATATTTCATACTAAATTGTCAAGACTCCTTTTTATTTTACACAACCGGTACATGTATACTTTCCATACATAGACTATTTACAAACCTCATAAATCACTGATTTGTAACAGTATGTTTCAGTGAATTTTTCATTGCTAGACTTATAGATAGGAAATGAAGGAAGGCTTATCATGAGTTGAGATTTGATCATGTAAATTCCAGTGAATCTGCACATATCACTATCTTTCTTTTATTTTGTGCAAAATGCTGTATTGTTTAATGTCCATCTCAACAGTGCTCATGTTGGATGTTTGTTGCATGTTATAATGAAGTAGAATTACCGTACAATATTGGTTTCTTTACAAAAAGGGGTCATAAATTATAGTGTATAAGAGATAAGAACTTAGTTTGACATTTATGGTTTAAAATGTGAATAGAGAAATATATGTCATGTCTATTTATATAATTTGGATATAAAGAAATGTTACCTGTTGATGTTTTGAACTATATGTATGGACTATTTTATAGGTCTTATTATTTGCTTTATACTAGAAAATGTTCATGTGTATTTAGTCATGCTGAGTGTAAGAAGGGCCCTAAAACTGTGTTGACAGCCTTCTCGCTCTCACAAGGTGAATTAACCATTCTATATTAATGGTATAAACAGAGCTGCCAACCTTGTGCGACCAAAAAAAGGAATCATGATGGCCAAAAAAAGGAATTTCAAGCAAAAAAAAGGAATTCATAAAATCGAAACTTACAACCACGCGCGACACACTTCCAATGCAGAAATGTTCATTAATCATGCTGTTTTTTCCATACAAGCAGGTCATTTTTTTGGTGGTTATTTTGGTATTATCGGCATTTTATTTTTTTTGAGAATATTTTTCTCTTCAAGTATGTTTAAAAGTAGTTTTCTATTGAATTTGGGATCAAATCACCATTTTAGGGCAGTTGTTTGATGTGCGGTATGTAAAAAAAAAAAAAAAAAAAAAAAAAAGTATTTTATGAAGAAAAAACGTAATTTGGAGGAAAAAAAGGAGTAATTCCGGCAAAAACGGAATGGTCGGCAGCTCTGTATAAAGGTTGTAAGCTTAGTCTGTGGTTTCTATTGATGCTAAAAGGAGAATTATTACAGTAGTTGTCCAGTGCTCAAATTCTTTCAATTGGTCATGTACAATGTACAACTTTCTGTATGAAATGATTGTGTATGAGTAAAATGTCAAAACATGTTGATGTGTAATATCTAATACATTGTAGCACTATCTAGCAATACCCACATGTTAGCAGTATACAAGTGAGTAGTTTTATATACAAATGATGCATATGCATAAAGTTCATTTGATGAGCTTAGCCCGGCCCCCCCCCCCCACTCAGTGTTATTTAGGGTACGCGTATGCTTGTTCCCTCTTTTTGAAAGCACCCCCTATCTGAGGACTGCCAACATTTCCGAACCCCCCTTTCGCGGGCTTTTCCTGCCTTGGAGACCCCTCTAAATCATGAAAAATGCTAAATTTCCCCCCCTAAATTCGGAATAATTTTTTCAGGAGTCCAAAGTGCATTCACACAGAGTGCTTCAACTGTATTAGCCCAGACAAACTATTGCACTTGTCCCTATGTGCACTGCTGTGTATTGTGTATTTGAAAATGTTGGATAGTATTGGAAACTATTGCATGCTTTTAAATAGATAAATGTGTGATATTCTCAATAAATGAATCACACTTGACTGTTTTCAACCAATTATTTGATTAGGATCTCGGAGTGAGTTGTATAATACATGTATATACCATGGACATTCCTATGTGAATCCATTGTGTCCATACCAATCTACTTTATAGGTTTAATGGGCTAGGCATTAATGAATGAATTATTGTTTTCTTCAATGCAATTGAGAATATATATTACTTGTACATGTACTTCATCCCCAAAATTAATGTAAAATATCATTTTGGCGTAGTAACAGAAACAAAAATAAAATGACCCCTGTATATTACACAAGAAATGTATAATGGTCGTTTTCATTTATGTATTGTTGAATGGTTTCTGATCAAGAATATCTTTTAGTACATATATAGATTGTAAATACTTACTCAAAGAGAAGCAGAGCAGTGCTCAGGATCGGATTATGGTGAGGTGTTCTGCAACTTCTGCTGTCATAACTCCTATATTGATTGGTCTCACAAGTTTCCTCTCTATGTCTCTGATATTTCGAGGTGTATATTTCAGTGAATTTTTCCTACTAAATTTAATTTGGGATTGGTCTTATCGAGGACGATGACGAGTAGTGAATCAAGCACCGAGGCAGCAAGCAAGTTGACTGCAGCATTTGTGACGGTCCCAGATGCTACAGTTGCTGAAAAGTTGGCCTCGTAAGTTTCACGTGTATTTGTTTGTTTGTTTAACCTGCCTGCTAAGGAAACATGTGTATGCTTGTAAAATTGTAAGTAAGCAACCAGGGGACTGACGGCTTAGTTTAAGTTCTCTCTGAGGGACTTGGTAATGAGAATCAATGCCTTTGCCAAATTAAAGAGCACTAGTACTAGCGCATCGACTTGGTTTCAAACCCTCATTGTCATTTTCTTAGCTTAATTGCCCCATTGATTTATAAATATACGCCTTGACCTAAGGACTAATATTCTATTTCTAGCTTAATTAATATTCATTAGGCTGAGTGGATATTGCTGGGATGTCAAACCTTTATCTAACGAACATCGGTCATATTAACGGCGCACAACCAAATATGGGAGACTACCTCCTATCTATAAGCTATACATTGGGAGACTTTTGTCCAGATTTGGGTAGCCTAACTGGGAGAGAGTCTCTCATTTGGGATACCAATTTCCTATATTTACATTTGCTGCAAAGGGATTACCTCTGCTCCAAATCAAAAGATGATGAGCAGAATCCTCATGAAAAACTACCATTTTTGACACTCTACTTTAAAAATTCACTGACTACTTTTGTTTTCATAACAGGTTGTGCTACGATACACACACAAATCCAATGCACTCCTGACCTCGGCTCAGAGAGGCAAACAATTGCTTTATTCAGGCTTGTTTGTTCAACAGATAATTGAAGTTATGAAAATGAAAGGAATTCATAGATAGTTATAAATTATCAAGGAGAGAGAGAGAGTGCCATGGTTGAAGTGATCATAGAAATGAGAATAGTCTATATGATTTTAAATGTTTTAGCAGTCAATATTTCCTTCTATATTTTAACCCTTACTGTACTGGGCTATTTTGAGCACCCACTGACTGGGGGGGGGGGGGGGGGGGCCTGGGAGGCCCCCCCCCCCCTATGATCTCGGCCGTCGATTGTCCGATGAACACGAAAATTTGCACGTTTGTAGATATTTACGTAAGGAACAAGATGGTATAATTATTTTTTTCCGAATATGCAAATTTTTGTCGTTAGCCTAATTAATTATGCAAAATGCAAATTTTATGCATTTTACAGAAAACGTGTCAAACTCCACTTTTTGAATGTTGAAACTCATTATTCATATAAAACTTCTATTTTAACACAAAAAAGTTATTTTAATGTAATTAATAATGATAATTTATGCAAATTTTGATGCGATTTTTTTTTTTTTTTGATGACATGCGCATACTAATTGTTATGTAACCCCTTACAGGTATATCGGATTTTGACGAAAATGGTATCAAAATGTGCGTAAGACTTGAGGGAAAAAAGTCACGAAACGACAATTCAAAATTCCAAGCGGTTGCGGCGCAATCTCCGAAAATGTCGAGGGGGGGGGGGCCCTCCCAGGCTCCCCCCCCCCCCAGTACAGTAAGGGTTAAGGGAAATGAGGAAAAAATCTACTGTAACACATTTTCATTCTGACACTTCATACAGCCAAAGAAATTAAGCTTGTTATCACTTTTGTTTCTTCCTTTATTTCTTGACAGAGACATTGTTGAGCAGAAGTTAGCAGCATGTGTCAACATCATCCCTGGTTTGACCTCTGTGTATGAATGGGAAGGGAAGATCGAGAAGGACCAAGAACTGCTTTTAATGATCAAGACCAAAAGGTCAAAGATCGATGAACTCTCAGAATTTGTGCGCAAAAATCATCCTTACGATTTCGCCGAGGTCATCAGCCTGCCTATTGAAAATGGAAATCTGCCTTATTTGCAGTGGGTAGCTAAAACTGTACCGGAATGAGATGGAAAATATGAACTTTTGAGGATTCAATTTGTGTGTATCGTTCAGGGGCGTACGCAGGGGGGGGGGGGGGGGGGGGGGTTTTGGGGGTTCAATTAAATGGATTAAAATTATTTAATTTGAATTTGATTTGTTTTCCTTCTCCAAATGTGATTTTCGTGAGAGGGGGGGGGGGGGGGGGGGGAGTGGTTTGATGCCATGATCCAAGCGCTATGTCTCATCTGTTAGCTCTCCCCTTAATACATCCCAGTAATTCTTTCCCCTACCCGTGTACTCTCTCTCTCTCCCTCTCTCTCACTCACTCACTCTTAGGCTCTCTCTCTCTCTCTCTCTCTCTCTCTCTCTCTCTCACGCACACACTCCCCCTCTATCTCGCCCACACCCCTTTCTCTCTCTCTCTCTCTCTCTCCCGGTTAATTTCCAACTACCTTGCTCTCATATTTCTACGATTTTATGGAAGAAAAAAATTGT
This sequence comes from Strongylocentrotus droebachiensis, assembly GCA_035222895.1. Taxonomy (NCBI): domain Eukaryota; kingdom Metazoa; phylum Echinodermata; class Echinoidea; order Camarodonta; family Strongylocentrotidae; genus Strongylocentrotus; species Strongylocentrotus droebachiensis. Next base: position 299,275 of record JAVYIG010000945.1, on the reverse strand, counting down.
AACAAACAAAAAGAAAATAAATAAACATACAAAAACCAAAATACAGACACGAAAACAAACAACTTCTATCATTTGATAATTGTTCCATCTGACCAACACATTTTATTGCTATAAAGTGCTTTCTCAATTTCCCACAGTTCCTAGCTGTACGTACTTAAAATAGACCTCGTACCAATACTACTTCCCGTACTACCCGTAATTCCAGTTGGTATCAGACTCCCTCCCTCCGCAATGCATTTTCTGAACCGCCATTTGGTCTAGGATGGATATAGTCTTCTTCTGTTACTTTACACAGAAGTTTACCTTTGAAGGTAAAATAAAAGAACCCATAATATGCTTACTACATGTACAATGCGAATATAAATAAACTAACTTGTGACATTTTCAACTGTGATAAATGAACATTGCCATAACAGCACAGTTATCAAAATAGAGCACCATCTCACACACATTTCAATATAGAATTGTGATAAGCTGCTCAAGAATATACAAAGAAAAATATGTCAGAAGCACCAATAATCCCATAATCTTAATACAACTCAATCTTACTGTTCAACATTATGATAGCACCTCCTGGAAAGGAAAAACAAACTCATATTGATATGATTTTAAAAATCAACAACGAAATATAAGAAATATTAAAAAAGATAATTCCTGTAAAAAGAATATAGGACAGGACTTATTGACTCCACGCAAGACAATATGAGTGTCTCTGCTCTCTCCAAAGCATATAAATTATGTTCATAATAAATGCATTTATTTTAAATGTTTATAAGAACATTCCAGCATCCAGCAAATGTAGTGCACGCTGAAAGTCCAGAGAACTTCCAGGGACTACTCCTGAGCCATCTCATGCCCTTATCCCATTAAAAATCATTTGTCTACCTTGTTTTTCCCCCATTTTGGGGGACCCTCCGACAAGTCATTTTATTGAAAATTAATCTCTGAATAACATATTTGAATACATGTACAAAATTAATTAATTAATCATATACTACTATTTGACGCGTTTCAGACCAAGGTTTGTCGACAAACCTCCTTTGTGAAATCGGGCCAATGAGTCTGCAATTATATACACCTGACAGAACCTAGCTCTTATTTACACTTGACTATCCATCTATTGAAGTGAAACTCTATTGAAGTGGAGATCTATATACATAAGCACATGTACATATCAGGCGCGGATCCAGGAATTGTTAAGGGTGGGGGCCCGAATTTGAAATCATATTGAAATTTAGTGTGCTAAAATTTGAAAATCGTGCCGGCCAATATTTCGCTCTTTGGGGGGGGGGGGGGGGGGGGGGTGGGTAGTGAGCACTAATTTTTTTTTGGGGGCCCTCGAAAATTTGAAAATCGCACCCCCCCCCCCCCCCCCCCCCTTGAACGCCAGGCCTATCTCCACAAAAAAAGGTAATTTTTTTTTTCAAGGGCGGAGTCCTCAGAAGCTCAGGGGTTTTATACATCAAATTATCGTGGGATGAGCATAATTTTATACCTTATTTGTGACACTGGCAGGTAACGAATTGGTGTTGGGTCCAGGGGGCGGAGCCCCCATAAGCTCACGAGTTTTATACATTAAATTATCATCAGATGAGCATATTTTATACCTTATTTGTGACACTGGCAGGTCACGAATTGGTGTTGGGTCCAGGGGGTGGAGCCCCCAGAGGCTCAGGGGTTTTCGGCAATGAATTACGGTCAGATGAGCATATTTTATACCTTGTGACACTGGCAGGTCACGAATTGGTGTTGGGTCCAGGGGCGGAGCCCCCGGAAGCTCAGGGGTTTTGGGCAATAAATTATCGTCAAATGAGCATATTTTTATACCTTATTTGTTACACTGGCAGGTCACGAAATGGCGTGGGGTCCAGGGGGCGGAGCCCCCGGAAGCTCAGGGGTTTTGGGCAATAAATTACGGTCAGTTGAGCATATTTTTATACCGTATTTGTGACACTGGCAGGTCACGAATTGACGTGGGGTCCAGGGGGCGGAGCCCCCGGAATCTCAGGGGTGTTAGGAGCCCCTGGAGGCTCAGGGGTGTGAGGCAATAGATTACGGTCAGATGAGCATCCAGAGGCCCGCCTTAGGGTTGGGTTCGGGGGCAGAGCTCCGGAAGCTCAGGGCTTTAGGCATTTAATTACGTCAGATGAGTATAATTATACCTTCTTTGTGACACTGGCAGGTAACTAATTGGCGTGGGGTCCAGGGGGCGGAGCCCCCAGAAGCTCAGTGGTTTTAGGAATTTTAAAACGCCACTGTACATATAACTGGGCTCACAAAAGAACTATCTAATTTGAATAAGATCCTCACAATCTGCTTGTCTGTCAAAGGTCGGTGGGAATTCCCAGTACCTAAAAATAGACTGCCAAACTAAATGCATACATGACTTGTATAAAGTACTTATTTTGATCAGTGCATATCACTACATCGTAAAGGCAAAGGGTAGACATCTTTTCTGATTTGATATATCACCAAGACCGATACGTATAGTGACGGGAAAAGAGGTTAGTGTATTAAAATGCTGTGTCATTTCCAAAAGAATTTGATAAAAAATTTCAATATTTTCGTTTTACATTTGTCATTTACGTATTATATACTATATTAGGCAGACTCTCAGACACTGTTGAGGCATTGTTTGTAGGCCTATCTGGTTTATCAAATCATCTTTTTCCTTAGACTTAAATAGTTAGACCGGGTCTAATTATTTGATAAAGAGCGAATGAGCTAATACCAAGATGAGAACGAAGTGTGTTTAGAATCAGCCTGGTAAACCATGAAGAAACAGGCTGCAAAAAACAAAACTCACGTAAACAAAGCTTTGAAGCCAGGCTATAAATGTTTAATGTCCCTGATTGTGAATCCGGAAGTAACATTTGTCGCATACTCGCATTAGAAAGCTTCTGATCATATTGATAAATCATAGTAACAATTTCGGTATCTTAATGTAATTTGAATAACACATTTGTTATGAATTATTATTCTTACATGTTTTGTAGATGAATACACATGGTAAACATTTTATCTTGCATGGTAAACATAGGTGTCGTAGTAGTAGAGGTGTGGTAGAGTGGTTCATTCACTTGACTCTCAATCTTAGAGATGGGGTTTCGAATCCCAGCCCGGCACTAACGTCATTCAGATGTTTTTTGTTTACTGTATGTGTAGGTGGTAGGGGGGGGGGGGGGGGCAAGGCATACATTGGTTCAACCAACGCTTGAATAACTGAGATCGAGGTTTTATTGGGCGATATCAATCTGGTTGTCTGTTAAAGGCTAGTGGGAATTCCCAGTCATTAAAAATAGACATTGCATTGGCAAAGATTATACAATATGATTACTGATTTGATATAACACCTGTATGCCTGTTGTGTAATGATGGAACAAAGGTGAATGAATTAGAATGTCCTTGTCGTTTCCAAAAGAAATGCAGTGGCATTTTGCAGTATTTTTGCATTAGATTGTTTATTAGGCTCCATGACTCCGAGGCACTTTTGAGACTTAGTTTGTATCTAGTTCATAAAGTCATCATAGTCCTCAGACTGAAATAGTTGATAACAAACATGAAATTTTAAAAATCAAGATAACACGCCGGAATAGCATATTTTTTTCCGCGTTATATTCTGTTGAAAAAAGGCGCGAGGAATATGATAAACACTCTTTAATAAGACCAGATGAATCAAAGTTACACTTATCATAATGTTATTTCCTTTTCTTTTATCTCGTATTCCTGTAGAATTCGAAACATGACTGAGGCATTAAAGAATGTCATTGCTCAGAGTCTGGAGTGTCCTGTATGTCTGAATACCTTCACCGATCCCAAGATCCTGTCTTGTTCTCACACCTACTGCAAGGCCTGTCTGGACAACATCTTGGAATGCCATGGGAATGTCCAGATGCTCCGATGCCCTGTCTGCAGAGCTGAAACCCACGTCCCAAACCAAGATGTCAGCAAATTACCGGCAAATCTAGCTTTGAAGTCTCTCATAGAGGACGTAAAGAATCAATTTCAGTTTTGCACAAGTTGTAAATCCGAGGACCAACCCCAAGCTGTTGTCTACTGTCAAGACTGTGGCATGTATCTCTGTATCACTTGCCACAACACACACTCTCAGTGGCAAAACTTCATCAGTCATGAGGTATTAGCCATGAGTAAGACACTATCAGAGAAGGTGTCAGTACGTAGGTACCGTAAATGCAGGTATCACCCTAAAGAGTATGAGATGTGCTTCTGTTCTGACTGCAGGAAATTTGCCTGCTTCAGGTGTGTTCTCATGGAGCATACAAACGAAGGACATCGAGTCATCGAGGCAGCTGCTTATGAAAGCATCCATACGAAGAGTATCAAGGATCTCAAATCCAAGGCGGACAAGAAACGCTCTTGCTTTCAAAAATACGTTGATTTCATTGATGAACAGAAGGAGCATGTGAGCAATGTACAGAAGCGGTGTACAGATGATATCAACAAAGCATATGAAGAATCAGTCCGGCAATTGACAGAGAAGAGAGAAATCCTCATTGGTGTAGTCAAGGGTAGGACCGAAGGAGTAAAGAAAGAACTGGACGAAATGAAGAAATCGGCTCAAGAGCACATCGCTCACTTGACCACCATAGCTGACGCGGTAACCAATAGGACGAAGATACCGTTAGATATGGATGCTTTGGCTGCAAACGACACTATATGTCGGGACTTACTAGAGGCCTTGAAACAAGACGATCCTGACTACAAGCAGCCGAGGCAATCGAGCAAGAAAGGAAAAAGCATCAGTTTTAAGATGAACGATGGAATTGACGAGATAGCTCTCGGTAAGATCGTAAATGCAGCTGTAAAGAACATCGCTTTGCATACTGAGAATAGCATGAGTGCCATGGCCAGAACACCAGACGGTAGGATGGCAGTGGGATGTAGAACAGGTGGCGTGGAGATCTTCTCTGCTGATGGTCAGCACCAACAGAAAGTTTTCAAGGATGTTACGTTTCTTGGAGTAGGGTTCCTCTCTGATGATCGGTATGTTATACTTGATCGCACAAACAATATCACATTGTACACACGGGAGTACACAAAGTTGAATGTAATGTTTGAGACTCTGAGTGACGATGAAGGTGGACAAGCTAACCTCACTGTAGACGGTGATGATCAGATCTATGTTAGCTACAGGGTAGCCAAGAAGATCCAGGTATTCTCACCAGCAGGTGGGAAGGCAATCAGGGAGATACCATGTGATGGGTATATGCCTATGCAGATTACCTGTTATAATGATATCCTGATCACAAAATCTCCTGATACAATACGATTGATTGACAAACAAGGTGTTGTAAAATATCAATTAACGAAATTAGGTGATTGCCTACACGCTGCTGTGTCTGAAGAAAATATAATCCTGATAGCCACCGTAAAGTACAATGTAGGTTTGGTCAGCATTAATATTGATGAGTACACTAGCGAGCTGGAGCATGTCCAGAACCTTGTCACTGATTACAAGATTGAGAAGCCAGGAAGATACTGGTTCTATCTCCAGCAGTTCCGATCAGGAGAGATCGCTTTCTGCACTCCTGATAGACTCTATATATTCCACTGAAAATAATGGATGACTCCTCCTTACTTGGACTGTACAATATCACTGTCCCAAGGCCCGTAAAGGAAGGGGTGCGATGTGTGTCACTAAACCCATTCAAACAAATATATTCCCCTGAATCTTACCATTTCTCTAGTTGTGTACTTAAGTGTTTAAAAGTTTATAAAGTCGACCTATTGATTGTATGGTAAACCGTAATTATGTTGTAAAAGTATTGTAAAACCAAATGTCAAAATAAGGATTCATGTTTTAATTTTATGGGCTGTGATCTCTTGTTTTCTGTCTCCATGTTTACTTTCGGTCTGGCAAATAAGATGGGAGAAAGGCATGGAGCTTGTCGGAAACACCAGATTTATTTATTCACTTTTTTGAGATATTTCGTTTAGTCTATATGTTTTAATTTCTTCCAGTTTCTGTCCTTGATATTAGGCTGATCACAGTGCACGCACAGATTGTCTGCCACACACTGTGTGCACATGCCAAGCTTGAAAATTAGACTATTTACAACTCAAGAAATATAGACTTTGAAAGCTGGTATTGGCTTAGTATTTTCACACAAAGTAAGATAATACTTTTAGCCAGGTATCTGTGAATTTTCAAAATCGTGTGTTATAGGAAAATAGTTTAAAATGTTTTTTGAATATATAATGTTTTTCAGTGGAGCGCCTTGTAAGTTGTAGGTGTAGTGTCACCACTGACAAAATTACTACTCGCGACGTGACATAGTTGGTTAAACACCTTCATATTCCACATACAAAGAATCTTGCGCTACGATTGGTCAAAAGTCAATCACGTGATGAAAGATAGTTCGCCTATCAAAAAAAAAGGAATCATTCAATGTAGATCGATGAGTTTACAATGCAGGTTAGCTGTGACCTTTGTCATGTACGTGCAGTGCTATACAAATTGCAGTATTGCTTCGTTTGGGAGATCTACAAATCCAAAATCCAAAATCGAATCCCCCCAAAAACCAAATTTACAAAATTTCAGAGAATGCTTCAAAAGGCGTTTAATAGTCATCATTTTTAATAGCATACCAGATTTGAATAGTTAAATATATCCAGTTTCAATTCATAAGCTCAAATATGAAGTCCATCGACTGGAACACTTCAGGAAATTGCAACAAAGTTATATTGATTTCTCAACTGTCTATCATTTGAAAACGTAAACACATATACTGCCTAAATGTCCCCTTCTTGTAGATTATTGGTAGACAGGTCAAATGGCTTAGGGAAAAATGAAACGAATTTATAATTAACTGCTTTTAGTCACTTTTTTGACATTTATTCTCTGCACCTGCAGATGTGTAACAAATGTTGAACAAATTGGCATTTTTGACAACTCTGTGTTCAAATACAACAAGTCTAGTCATTGATACTGATTTTACTTTAAAGCACCATAACCGTCTGTCAAAAAATACAAACATTTTGGATTGTCAATACTTATTTCCTTTAAATAAAGCCATATAAAAGTGGAAAAAGGTAATTTTTACCTTATTTTCTCAGGTTTTTCCGGTGAATAATCGATATTGTTAGTTTTTTCTGAAGAACCGCATATACCCAATTATGAAAATGTTAGTAGCAAATAAAGAATTCAATGAGATCTTTTATACGAAATCATAATTAAACATTTGTGATGTATTCTTATTTTGTGGTGGCTCTAGCTATTATGTTGATATACATATTTTTCAGTGGCAGATCCAGGAATTTCTTACCGGGGGTGCACAAAATCGCATGGGGTGAAATATATGAAAAACGATGGAGCGAGGCGTCAGCGGCGAGGGAGCGGAGCGACCAAGCGGGGGTGGGTCTGAACCCCCCTCCCTAAGTAGGAAGCATTTGCAATTTTAGAACCACATTAGGTGCATTTTCAGGCACTTCCTGGAGTAATATGACGTAAAATTGCTTTTTCCTACCCCCTCAAAGAGTAGGGATCCAGAGGCGGATGATGGGATCTGGCTTTCTGCTATGGGGGGGGGGGGTGACCCAATAACGACACGGAGCATCGTCCACGAGCCGCGTAGCGGCGAGGCGATTTTTTTTTTTGTTGTTGCTATTTTGAACCCCCGTAAGTGATGTTTTCCTGGCATCTACTGACACAATGGAGACCATAAAAAGCAGTGCATGATAATTACGTCTTTTTAAATCAAGTAACAGTTTAAGGGGGGTCGACCCAAAGACGATGCAGAGCATTGTCCACGAGCCGCGTTGCGGCGAGGCGATTTTTTGGGGTGCTATTTTGAACCCCCGTAAGTGATGTTTTCCTGGCATCTATATACTAACACAATGGAGACCATAACAGCAGTGCATGATAATTACGTCTTTTTAAATCAAGTAACAGTTTAAGGGGGGGTCGACCCAAAGACGATGCAGAGCATTGTCCACGAGCCGCGTAGCGGCGAGGCGATTTTTTGGGGTGCTATTTTGAACCCCCCTAAGGGATGTTTTCCTGGCATCTATATACTAACATGGAGACCATAAAAGCAGTGCATGATAACGTCTTTTTAAATCAAGTAACAGTTTAAGGGGGTTTGACCCGATGACGATACGGTTAAACGGTTAAACCCCCTAACCCCTCCCCCACCCCCACAGATCCGCCACTGGGATCTTTTGCAAACTGGAAGCAATAAGCATTACATGTAGGCGATGGAAAAAAAGTGCTTGCGAAACGGATAGAAACTTCGCGGCCACAGGGATGACAGAAAATAATATGACAATGAAACCAGCAACTATGGCAGGATTAATGGCGGGGACAATCTGCATGCTGAAAGAGCACTTAGAATAGGTATAGGCCTATCGGAAAATTAATTCAAGACTAAGTTATAGGTTATAAGTTAGAAGTTATAAAGGAGATAAAAATCTTTGGTATTAGTCATGTTCGACTTAAAATTGCATCCCCCCCCGCCCCTTACCCGGTAAAAAAACACCTTCTGATAATATCATACCCCTTTCTTTCTTTTCCTTTCTCATTATTCTCCTTTTCCCCCTTTTCTCTCCTCCGTCTTTCCGCCTTTCTTCTTTTTCCGCCTTTTCTCTCCTCTCCCTTTCCCTTTCCCCTCCTTTTTCTCCTCTCCCCTTTTCTTTCCTCCCTCTTTTCTTCTTCTTTCTCTCTTCCCATTTTTTCTTTTTCCTCTCCTTTTTCTTTCCCCCTCCTTTTTCTCCTTTTCTCTTTTTTTGGCCGGGGGGCACGTGCCCCCTGTGCCCCCCTGGATCCGCCACTGTTTGTGTCACTCTTATATAAACTCATTAAAAAAATAGTATGTGCAGTGTATTACAAAAGAATTGTCACTAAATTCAATTGAAAGCAGAAAATTGAGAGAAATTGGTCTTTATAAGATGTGAACGTTGTTCTCAACTATCTTTGTAACACTATTATTAATTTGTTTATCCTTTGTTTAAACCAAAGTTAAGAATGTTTGGATTAAAATTATTTAATTTGAATTTGTTTTTTTTTCCTTCTCCAAATGTGATTTTCGCGAGAGAGGGGGGGGGGGGTGGTTTGCCGTGATCCAAGCGCTATGTCTCATCTGTTAGCTCTCTCTTTAATACATCCCAGTAATTCTTTCCCCTACCCATGTCCTCCCCCTCTCTATCTCTCCTTCTCTCTCTCTCTCTCTCTCTCTCTCTCTCTCCCTTTCTCGCCCACACCCTTTTTTTTCTCTCTCTCTCTTTCTCTCTTTCTCTCTCTCTCTCTCTCTCTCTCTCTCTCTTTCCCGGTTAATTTCCAACTACCTTGCTCTCATATTTCTACGATTTTATAAATTAAAAATGGTGACAAACAGAAAGAAAATAAACAAACATACAAAAACCAAAATACAGACACGAAAACAAACAACTTCTATCATTTGACAATTATTGTTCTATCTGAACAACCCATTTTATTGCTAGAGAGTGCTTTCTCAATTTTCCACAGTTCCCTGTACTGAAAATAGACCTCGTACCAATACTACTTCCCGTACTACCCGTAATGCCAGTTGGTATCAGACTCCCTCCCTCCGCAATGCATTTTTTGAACCGCCATAGATAGTCTTCTGTTACTTTACACAGAAGTTTACCTTTGAAGGTAAAATAAAAGAACCCATAATATGCTTTTTAGATGTACAATGCGAATATACATAAACTATTAAACTTGTGACATTTTCAGTAACATGATCATATGGCAGTGAATATTTCAACTGTGATAACTGAACATTGCTATAACAGCACAGTTATCAAAATAGAGCACCATCTCACACACATTTCAATATAGAATTGTGATAAGCTGCTCAAGAATATACGAAGAAAAATACGTTTATAGCCATGTCAGAAGCACCAATAATCCCATACTCTTAATACAATAATCTTACTGTTCAACATTATGATAGCACCTCCTGGAAAGGAAAAAAACAACACTCATATTGATATAATTTTAAAAATCAGCAACGGAATATAAGAAACATTTAAAAAGATAATTCCTGTAAAAAGAATATAGGACAGGACATATTGACTCCACGCAAGACAATATGAGTGTCTCCGCTCTCTCCAAAACATACAAATTACGTTCATAATAAATGCATTTATTTTTAAATGTTTAAAAGAACAACATTCCAGCATCCAGCAAATCTAGTGCACGCTGAAAGTCCAAAGAACTTCCAGGGACTACTCCTGAGCCATCTCATGCCCTTATCCCATTACAAATTATTTGTCTACCTTGTGTTTTTTTTCTCCATTTTTTTGGACCCTCCGACAAGTCATTTTATTGAAAATCAATCTCCGAATAACATATTTGAGTACATGTACAAAATGAATATCATATACTACTATTTGTCTACCTTATGCCAGTCCTGTAATCTTTAGTTCATATTCGTAGTATTCTGCATATTATATTAATAATAAGAATTAAGATGCCATACTCTTGAAAGCATACAGTCAAACCTGTCTAAGTGGCCACCTCTAGTGGGCATGCGTTTTGTCTCCCTCGAAAATAATTGTGTATAACCTCTATAGAAAATCACCTGAGTATTTACAGTGGTCATGCACTTTCTCGGTTTCTAGACACCGAGAAAGTGCGTGTCCAATGTAAATACTCCATGAGCAGCCTCAATGGTCGGGTTTGACCGTATGTTGATGACAAACAATGATAACGTTTTTTACACATGGGCGACGCTACACCACTTTGACTAGGGGGGGGGGGGGGAGGGTGCGGATCAAAATATATTCCGACGAGCAAATCGAACATTTTATATATAATTGGTCCCCAGATTTTGAAATAAATGCATGGCAAACCACTGGAAGACAGGGGGGGGGGGGGGGGGTAATGCCGACTGACGTCACAAAACATCTCCGACAAGCTAAGAAGCGCGAATTTCTTTTGCGATTTGTGGCAAAGCTCTAAAGCAACCGCCAGATTTCTTCTGAGAGAACATTTTCATGGCCTGAGTGGGGGCAAGTGTACCACATCCTAATTACACCTCTTCGTACAATTCTTTACACATCCTTCTCAACACTACCCCCTCCCCCCACCCCTTTTAGCGACACATACCACCCCAGTTCACATAAATAAAATGTAATTGAACGATAGGGTGTTTCAATCACATAAATATAAGAGTTCAGTCGGCTAACTGTATATTATTTTGTCGGGTAAAACTAAGAGGCCGTCAGACTGCAAAGCGACTATGCGAATTAAACTCCAAGTTTGTCACCCGTCGAGCCATTCGCGACATCTGTATCCGAATTATCGTCAAATCCGTTCATTGGGTAGGACAGGGATGCTTCAGTTTCTGCTGGTAACCTAGAAAAAAAAGGGGAAGTAAAAACCAAAAAAAATTGATTTAATAAAGAAGCCCACACACTGATGAATTGAAATTTGGTCCAGGATTTTCAAAGAGGGAGGGGGCCGAAATTTGAAATAGGTGCCGACCAATATTTTTCTCCTTTTTTTGCCCCCGACATTTTTTTTTTGTGACCAGCCCAAGGGAAGGTGTTAAACCCCCTAACCCCCCTAGATCCGCCCCTGTATTTCATGAACCGACATAATGGCAAAATAAAGCAATATCAGTCTCGTAAGTTGTCGCCGATCTGAGATGGGGCGTTAGTCTAGCTAGTGAATCATCTATATTTGGTCAAAGAAAAATTATTATTGCTAGGGCTACAATTTGGGTTTTTAGATGTGGTTGCTTTAGGTTTAGGTAGAGTGTTGGTCTACCATTGACCTACCCGATCACCATGATTACTCCACCACACCCTCTATACCGTCCCACTGAGCCATCATTTTAACCCCTTCTCTAGTGAGTTCTCATGCCCCGTAGGCTTAGTGTTTAGGACCCACTCAGATCCGATAGTCAATGGGTTAAGCTGGTGGTGGTGGTGGTGGTGGTAGTGGTGGTTATTTTACCTGACTGCTAAGAAAGCATAAATGATTGTAAGTAAGCAACCATACGGCGGACGGCTTTTCGGTCCTCTCCGAGGGATCCGGTAATGAGGATTAATGCCTTACCAAAGGGCACTAGCGCATCGACATGGTTTCGAACTCGGGTCACCGGATTACGAGACCACTGCTCTACCGACTGAAACTAAGATCTACTGTTAACGCTTACTTTCCAAAGTTCTCGCCATCTTCAATGGTCTCTGGTAGTTTCGGGCCCCTGGTCTCTGGTAAGAAGAGACACAAGATACCGGCTAGGATTGTACAGCTGCCAAATATAACAAGTGGAGTGTAGATCCAGTATTCTGTTGTTAGGAGTATCAAGGGGGCTAGGATGTTAGCGACGCGTCCTGTCATAGAGCAGATCCCCAACCCGGCGGTCCTTGGGGGAGAAAACGACAACAAAAACCACATCGTTAATCTACAAGATGAAACCTCTGACGATTGCAAAGACTTCAATAAATCAATTAAATGGATATTGCTTGAAGAAACCATGTTCAGATTGTGAAATATGTTACTTTGAAGTTCACACTTTTCAAGTGTGATGCACAAGTCTATACCGAAAGAGCGTTCAATGGATTTTCCTTTTTAGGGAACGTTGTGCGATCGTCTTACTTATGGCTTTGGGTTTGTATGCAGAAAGGATCCTATAAATTCTAACAACACGGAGTTCAATTTTTGAGAATGTGTAACCATGAGAGAATATTCTAAATGTATAGTAGCTCATCGGGATATAGGGAATAGTTCTATTGTGTAGAGGTATGTGAGAGCAAATGCAGCTGAGATTCCAAATTTCCCAATGAAGGCGACTCCAGCTCTAAATGGACCAGGAGCTACAAAGGAAGAAAAACAAAGAAATTAAGATTAAGACAAGACAATTCAGAATGCATTTTTCTTACTAACAACGAGGTAGACATACATTAAATCGGTTTGACAGACAGCTCATGAGACCGAAAATTATGGAAGATAGAAAATTATCGGTTTTGTGGAGTGTATAGTTCTCGTGGGCCGTCCGTCTAGTGAATCCTTTGAAAAATGGCAAAAACGCCCAAGAGACAGGCATTATGGATTGTCGGTTTAGTCAAGTATCGGCCTACAGAAAAACAAGAAGATAATCTGACCCGATCTACAAGACTACTACTACTACTAATAATAATAATATGTCTTGTTTACCCAGGGTAGCCTCATCAGTATACATACTGTTCTCCCTGAGGGCCCTGCAATCATATTATTACCCCCGTCGTCGGATTCAGGCTTTTATGCACATTCTCCACTCCCTGGGGAGCATTCCAGACAGGCGTCATTTTTACAAGCGCACACTTTCAAGAAATCACCTTAAGATCAATAATTACAATACCGTAGTATATTGACTACAGAAATCATGTCCAGGTTACCATGTTTACTACTTCATCGCAATATACACTGTTGGTCATAATGGTGGAATATTTATTTTTACCCCAGTTTAGGGAAGGATTTAAAAAAAATATTTATTTCTAATAGATCAAGATAATGGCATACATTATCGGATTCTATTGAATATTAATTTGCGAGTGTTTGTTTTGCGTGACTGCTAAATCATATGTGTGCTACTATGCTAATCAGCTAAGGGACATACGTCCTTAAATCATAATTGACAGTAATGAGGATTAATGCCTCACAAAAGGGCACTAATATACCGTGTGTCTCAAAAAAAACGTAACACTTTTGAAATGGTTGCCAAATTGAGCATATATAATTTTATGAAAAAATGTCTATATGTATGGAAAGCTAAAGGACCAACCTTTCATATGATATGAAAAAATTAAAAAAAAATCATGCTTCGATGGACAGTGTTCACTTAAGTTAGAGGTATGAAAATGGGCCTGCGCAGGATTTTTCCTTCCAATTTTGGACAGGTAAATTACTTGTAACTTACAAAATAAGGTCGATATGAGATATTCATGATCGATGGATCAAAAGGATATTTTGAATCAAAAGGATATTTTGAATACCTCGAATTCTGGTATTTTCAATGCATAATGAATGATGTACTTAGCTATTACATGTTTGGGTCATTCATAAAACCTGAATAAAATGTGATTGATGATCCACCAAACTTACGGAAGAAAACTGATAAAGAAAAGGCAAGGGGTAGGTGATGGGATGGGAAAAGGTTGTGGGGGGGAGGAGAGTGGGTTGCATAATGTCAATTATGATTTTGAATACGGTATTTCAATTTAACATTTTCCCATTCTTCCTTCATCCTGTTCACATCTACCAGATCAATGATACAATAAGATGGGAGTGGAAGTTGGTGTGTGTGTGTGTGTGTGTGTGTGGCAGGGGTGGTGTTTGGGGATTGATAAATGACAGAGAGAAAGGACTGGTATTCAAAACATCCTTTTAACTCTTAATCCATCGATCATGAATATCTCATATCAAACTTATTTTGTATGCTAAAAGTAACTTACCTGTCCAAAATTGGAAGGAAAAATCCTGCGCAGGCCCATTTTCATACCTCTAACTTAAGTGAACACTGTTCATCGAAGCATGATTTTTTTTTCAATTTTTTCATATCATATGAAAGGTTGGTCCTTTAGCTTTCCATACATATCAACATTTTTTCATAAAATTATATATGCTCAATTTGGCAACCATTTCAAAAGTGTTACGTTTTTTTTGAGACACACGGTATAGCTGATCGACACGAGTTTTATCCTGGGGCCTCACAGTACCGAGGCCATTGCTTAGCCCCTGAATCATGACTGTACGCAGTGTTTGCTAGGGTACGCGGCCCCTTCCACAAATCCCCCAAAACGAAAAAAATGCAATAAATTGTCAAAAATTCATTGCATTTCCCCCCGGCCCCCAACAGGAAAAATTCCTCTGTAGGGCCATGCATTATGGATCAAGGCATGGCCACACAGAGGAATTTTTCCTGTTGGGGGCCGGGGGGAAATGCAATGAATTTTTGACAATTTATTGCATTTTTTTCGTTTTGGGGGATTTGTGGAAGGGGCCGCGTACCCTAGCAAACACTGCGTACGGTCATGATTCAGGGGCTAAGCAATGGCCTCGTTACTGTGAGGCCCCAGGATAAAAATCGTGTCGATCAGCTATATTAGTGCCCTTTTGTGAGGCATTAATCCTCATTACTGTCAATTATGATTTAAGGACGTAGGTTCCCTAGGTGATTAGCATAGTAGCACACATATGATTAAGCAGTCACGCAAAACAAACACTCGCAAATTAATATTCAATAGAATCTGAGAATGTATGCCATTATCTTGATCTATTAGAAATAAATAATTTTTTAAAATCCTTCCCTAAACTGGGGTAAAAATAAATATTCCACCATTATGACCAACAGTGTATATTTCCATAGTTTTTAAAGATAATGGACAAGGCTCGTAAATGGATAAGGCTTACGAAAAATTTAATCATAAGCTACAAAAGTATTATGATAAAAATATTCCACTTGTTCGAACAAAATATAAAAAAGTTAAAAATCCATGGATCACTAAAGGAATTTTAAAGTCGATAAAAACTAGAAATAAACTTTATAAGAAAAGTCTTAAAAAGATGAGTGATGAGAATTGTAGCAAGTATAAAATTTATAGAAATAAATTAACTTCAATAATTCGACTTTCACGTAAATTACATTATTCAAATAAAATAGACATGAATAAGACAAGTAATGCTTCAATATGGCAAATTGTTAAAGATATGATTGGTTCTAAAAATAATACTCCTAAATCATTTTTTAAAGATGGTCAGGAAATAAATAATCCAGTAAAAATTGCAAATATGTTTAATTCATATTTTAATGATATAGGTCCAAATTTAGCATCAGAATTTAATATTGATCAAAATAGTTATAAACAATATTTGGATGAACCATTTTATAAATCTTTATTTTTACGACCAACATCCTCTCACGAAATTATTAAAGTTGTACAGTCTTTAAAATCCATTAAATCTACTGGTTATGATGGGATAAGTGTGAATCTTTTGAAAAAAATTATTTATAATATTGTCTCTCCAATAACATATATTTTTAATTTATCGATCACACTTGGTGTTTGTCCAAATATATTGAAAATTTCTAAAATAATCCCAATATATAAAAAAGATGATTCCTCATTAGTAAATAATTATCGTCCTATTTCCCTTTTACCGGCTGTCTCAAAAATTCTTGAAAAAATTATTTATGAACGACTTTATGATTTTTTAAATAGTAATGATTTACTTGTTCCTAATCAGTTTGGTTTTAGAAAGCATCATTCGACAGATCATGCAATTATTCGACTTTATGATAAAATTATTACGTCATTGGCTAATAAGGAACACAGTGTAGGCATTTTTATGGACCTGAGTAAGGCATTTGATACTATTGATCATAAAATATTGATTGATAAATTACAATTTTATGGAGTAAGGGGTATTGCTTTATCATGGTTTAAAAATTATTTGTTTAATAGAGAACAGTATGTATACTTTCAATCTAAAGAGTCGAGTAGATTACCTATAACTTGTGGCGTCCCTCAGGGATCGATTCTAGGTCCTTTATTATTTTTGTTATACGTTAATGATATTGTAAAATCATCTAAACTTTTAACATTTATATTGTATGCAGACGACACTAATGTATTTTATTCTCATACAAATTTAGACACACTTACGTCAATCTTAAATGTTGAATTATCTAAAATATATGTTTGGTTTAAGTCTAATAAGTTATCTTTAAATTTTACTAAAACAAACTTTATATACTTTAGAAATGTTCATTCACCAAAAGTAAATTGTAGATTATATATTAATGATATTTTGCTTTTAGAAAAAAATTCTGTCAAATTTTTGGGGATAACCATTGATTCTAATTTAACTTGGTCCGATCATATACATAATATATTGAACGCTGTTTCTAGGAACATTGGAATATTATATAAATTGAAATTATTACTAACTCCCAAATCTCTTTTTATGATTTATAATGCTTTTGTACTTTCGCATATTAATTATTGTAATATCGTATGGGGAAACTGTTGCAAAACTAAAATTAATTCACTTGAACTTTTACAAAAGAAAGCTCTACGAATTTGTACACAATCTGATTATTTAGCACACACTACACCTATTTTTAAAACATTGAAAACTCTCAAAGTAACTGATATGCACATTTTTCAAACAGCTATTTTTATGTATAAATATGTCTCCAACTTACTTCCTAAGTCCTTTCATGATTTTTATATTCATAATGTTAATGTACATTCGTACCCCACGAGGCACTCTATGGATTTTCATTTAACTAACCCTAAAATTGTTTTGGCACACAAATCAATAAGACACAATGGACCCGATGTGTGGAACTCCTTGCTTATAACATTAAAATTATGTACAACACTTGTTTCCTTTAAAGTGAAGATGAAAGAATATTTATTGATAAGGTATGAAAATTAGATTCTGGTCATAATATACTACATGTATTTTGTTTTAATATTCATTGTTTATTTGTATATAAAAAGGAAATTATTTTGATAGATTGAGGAGCTCGCGCAGTGCACTCTTCACTTTGCACAGCACTCTCTTCACCCGCTCTTTCTTCCTGTCTCCTCTCCTTCTTTTGTAAGGCCGGTATCATTTCAAGCTCTGCTTACGATATCGGTCTTCTGCATTCTCCCCCTTTTCTTTCTTGTCAAATACGATTAATTGTACTATTGATTATTTATATTTATTTATTTATATGAATTACTACTTGTATTACTTATCATTATATTGCTAAAATGTATTCATTGTTATTTTTGTTATTGTTTATGGAAAATGCAGAAATAAAAAACTTGAAACTGAAATGGCCTAATATTGATTTCTCGAAAGCCCTTGCCAACGCGTTTTATATGATTTCACTGATAGCAGGCTTACTTATGAAAATGGTGAGTAGACATGCTACTCCGCCAAGTAACAGCGTCAAGACTGTGCTCCTCCTCCTCCCCAACCAAGGGTGCTGAACGATGAAGATATCTAGGACAAAGGCAGGGATCTCGATGGCAGCAGACACAAAGAACGATAGGAATACATTGATGCCTAGGGTCGAAGTACTGAGGTTAAACCCACGGTAGACTACTGAACAAACCGACCTGGTTAGAAAGAGAAAATATTAATACGCTTATCATTTCGAACGTTTGACTGTAAACTGTGTTTTTTTTTCTTCATTTGTCATCACTAATACTATTTGACAATTTTGTCTAATAATAATAATAATAATAATAATATCGAATATTTGGGAGCGCTAAAAAGTACCATAGCGCTTACAAATACAAATATAATATGAAAAGAGGACAAAAATGTACAGTACAGGAAGTATATCACATACTTAGATCATTGTGGAAAAAGGTGAGTTTTGAGGGATCTTTTGAAGGTGGCAAGACAGGTAAGTTCCCATATGGAAAGAGGGATGCTGTTCCAAGTCTTTGGTGCAGCTACTGCAAAGCGTCTATAGTTGTCCCAGCTTCATGATTTCATTGAGTTCTTATCAGGGCGCGGTTGCAGAAGATTTGTTTCTAGAACATTACTAGTATTTATTTGTATCTGAAGAAAGTCATTAAAATGATTATTTCGTTATGCACTAACGGTGCATTCTATGATACATACGGGAAACAAAAGTTATTCATGAAGTATCTCTTTCATTTCTGGAGTGACTTTTCTATAAGGAACACTTATCCATGTTTAAAAGATCTGTGGATATTTTAAGGGTCAAAGCTAGATTTACAAAATATGAATATATTACCATATATACATGAGGATGAGTGTGCGCCTGCGCATATTCCTATGACGGAATACATCGGTGACGTTTGGCCGCCGTTCTTTCTTCTTTGTATCATCCTTCTGTGTATCATCCTTCAACTAAGATTTAACAAAAATGAAATGAAGAAAATGGTAAACATTGAAAATCGATTTGTTATTGTTACTGTTACCGGCTGTGTGACAGAGAGTGTAGAGTGAATGGTCCTTGTGAAATGTGAAATGTTGCTGGTATTTGGACAAAGTGGTGGAGAGTCTAAGAGAGCAGAATGTCTGCTCAGAGCCAGAGAAGGTGTTATACTCAAATCAGTTGACTCACAATTTTTTGTTTAGCAGATGTTTCTGCATTTATTGATAAATCAAATATAAAACATTCAAACGACAATAATAGTATATAATATAATTGATTTACATAGAGGGTGACAACTTAAATACACACAAATAGAAAATGCATGATTGAAAGCTTGAAAGTATCGAGGTAAGTAAAAATAATCAAGATAAATGCAGAGGCCAACTATCATAAGCAGGAATGATTGAGTCGATAGCAGTCGGGAAGGGTGTTGGGGGTACATGGCGCTGTTATAGGAGTATGTAGGGGAATAGAGTGTCACGTATAAAAATATCGTTCAGAAAGTATCTGAATAAAAAGTGGACAGAAATTAAAGAAATAAAAAAATTGTACAAGTGTGTGCAAGTGGGTGTGTGCAGGTGAACTAAGTGTTCGATTCGTATTGTCAATGAACTGGTCATCTAAAATTAATTTATATAAACAAACAATAGTTTTAAATTCAACAATTGCGTTATGTCGGTATTTTAGTTAGCATTTAAAGGTAAAGACAAGTATTGGAAACGCCCCAATTTCAAAAAATGAAAAGGAAGCTTTTATTACCTATCATGTGAAAGAATATGTTTTGACTAATACATAATGATAAAAATTTTGCCGGGAAACCGCCTACTAATTGATATATTTGGTAAATTAGTTTATCTTTTGGACGGTGAGAGATAAACGCACGTGTCGCGTACGTGTGCGTAGTCCCATATTCATCTTTCTGTGTACAGTGCTTGTAACTTTACAAAGACTGGGCCAAATTTCTTATCATTTTGATGATTCCAGAACCTTGCAGTACACACCAATACTTATATGCTAGATGATCAACCTTTTCAGATCGATTCCACAACGTTTCTTTCACAATGCAATCGCATGACCATAACTGGTCTTTATCTTTAACTTAGGTACATAAAATACATGTAGCTCGAGTTCTTTCAGATTACATCTAAGTATTTTACATTTGTTTAGTAAGCATATTATTACTTGCTAATAGTCATTGAGACGTTGCATAGCCAATCCAAAATTCAGTAACGTCACTTTACCGGTACACTGAATTTTGCAATATACAGTGTGTCCCAGAAAAAAAACCCTGAGAATTATCGATGTTTTATCATAACTTAATCAAAATTATGATTAATAAATGACACATATTTGTAAAGATTAGATCCTCCTCTTTCATCTGATGCAACTCATACGATGCATATTTCACGCATGAGTGATTAAAAAAAATTGAAGAGAAGAAACCAAAAAGTCATTTGGCGGGCGGTAGGCCTGTCTGACTTTCATAGAGAAAATCACATTTCTAGAAAATTAATTTTCTGCCCTTTCATATGACACCTCAATCAGGAAAAATGAGCCAGGAATAACAAAGTTCTATTTGTCATAAGTAATGCTCGCATTTTCATAATTTGATGAAACGAATTCGTTTTCACTGGCTGCCTGCCGTAGCAACAAACAGAGTTGACAAAAGACTTAACTCCGTTACGTTGACGGATCAGCCATGTTCAAAGAAGACGAAAGACTTGATGCATGGCTGATCTTTCTAAAAATATAATTTTCTTTGACATATGCACACAATGTCTCATGTCTCCCACAAGCTGTACACCTTCTTTCATTAAAACAAAATCTCTTTCACCTCTCCGCGTTGAATCCCTCCCAAATTTTAAAGCAATTCCCACTGATCTATAAGGAAACAAATATTTTCCAGTTCTGTGGCGGACATTCATCTTTTTTTGCAGCATAGAGGGCGCAATGTACTAATCAATGCAGCCAATAAATGGGGCTTTAAGAGAAAACAAATAATTTGTTTGTTTAATTCTATTTCTGCCAAGTTTCGCTGACACCGATAATTGCGCATAGATCGGTTTACTAACATTCACATTTAATGTATACTTTTTAAACAAAATGTTGTTCTTGACAAACTGCAAGCTTGTCTGAGGCATGCCCGACATAGTACCGAGCAATGTATGCAGACTGGATTCTAAGTATTATAGTTTATTTATGGAATAAGTCGTCACTAGGTCCCCAGGAATGAAACATCCCTAAATTTGAATATGTTAGTAAACCGGTCCATTAGAAGAGATTGACTGTATAAACAAGAGACTTTAAAATATCTGCTTATAGACTTCTAGAATAGAGCAAAGTTAAAGAATCATTGGAGGTGGAAAACATGTCGTTTGATTTAGTCGTCGTGTAATATTTACTCTCAGTTATGCGCTCATTCACATCTTTACTTAAATCTGAATAAATATTGGACGATTAAATTTAAATCGATATGAATCTAAAACATTTTCATGCAGTACATGCACTGCGCGTACGCAGAGTGGTAGCTATTTGTAGGTCTGTTGATGTTTGTGTGTGTGTGTGTGTGTGTGTGTGTAGGCACTAATGTGCGTGTTTGCGTATGTGCGTGTGAATGTGAAGATGTGGGAGTGCGTGTGTGCGTTGTATGTTATAAAAGTGATTTCATTCAATTAATCTCCTTCTTTGCTCACTGTTTTGTGAATAATTGTGTTATGAAAACGAAATGAAGATTAGTATTTGAATGGAATTATTTACATTGATTTTGAATGAATTCTATAATAGAAACAAAAATGGGAAAAATATGGGGGAAAAATGTGTGTTTATAAGAATGTGTGAAGGAAATAAAAATCAGTGCAACTAATTAATTCAAACAGCATTAAGAAAAATAATAGATACATGATTATTACTGACACTGTGTACGGCTCTCCTCCACGGCCCTTTCAATTATTAAAATACAATATCCTAAAATCAAACATATAGTTAGCGAGTCGGCTAATGCCGATGATGGTTAAGAATGCAAAACTGAAGAAAGTATAGCTCTCTAGGTACAACAATATAGACGCTCAGTCATTCAAAAGCAGCTGTAGATAGTGAATAGCTTTCGCTAAATAATTCATTTTCATTAATAATTAAGCAACAGAAGTTCAATTTTTAAGATGTTAAGTAACAAAACAAAAAAAGGGAAAAAAGTAAGGTTCCCAATAACATTGCTTGTTTGATTGTTTTTATTTCCGTATAAAATCATCACAACATACAAATATACACAACAGAAATATACGGCGGTAAGTCCATATACGCCTGTTCTTCCATGGGGTCCGTATAAAAAGCTTTTACATACAAATCAAATAATTTATACAATCTTGGGGAAATTAGAATTAAAAGTAAATTCAATATAAACATTTCAATAAACAAGACAAACGATATATTACTGAACATGTATAATCTTTTTTCGAGTCTAATACATTAAATTCATATTTATGATTCATATTCAGTGTATTTTATAAGGGATACAGAACCGCACGAACCCTGAACAAATAAAGTAAGAGTTATTCTAAGCAAATAATCGGTAGTTAAACATTGACTTTTCACTACTCTAAATCAGCATAACAACTTTAAAATATCACTTCAGTAAAGATTGTTATTCGACGTGGCACCAAATCAGACAATCGTATACGCTTCATTATTTTGTAAATATTCAGATAAAGCAAAGCCCAATAATTTCCAAAATAACAAAGCATATCGGTTGTTAGTTAATTTAAAATGACACTTTAATATAGATTGTTACTCGACTTGGCACCCAATCAGGCAAGCATACCAATCAACTGCAAATAAAATGGGTATATTACCATTCAACTTGCCACTTGTATTAATCACCATAACAATAAAAAATTGTTAAATTGCAATTCGATAGGAATAGGCCATTTTCGTAATGTAACCAAATTTGTGAAGTGCCTCTATACAAATTATTTCATTCACCTGATAGGAATAATAGTATTTCAATAGTCAGAATGCAACTGCATATATTAAGTGTTGCTATGTAGGTCAAGCCATAATGTTTGTCCAACCTGGCAACAACTAATGTATGCAGTTCGGATTCTGTTTATTGAAATACTATTATTCTTACCAGGTGAATGAAATAATTTGTATTGATGCACTTTACAAAGACTTATTCATTAATTTGATTACATTACGAAAATGGCCTATTGTTACGTGGCACCAGACATCACACGATTCACCTGCAACGAGTTCAAGCCTAATGTAAAGAAACAGGAAGTCCTAGAGTATGTTAGATTTACTATTGGTTTGAAATTATTTGTATATTTATTAAGTAATTTTTGTCTTGAGAATCTGAAGGCTTGAAGAAGGACTCCCGACAAAGTAGCAAGCGATGCTACTACCCGCCCATTCTTCCATAATGATAATTAAAATCATTATCCTTGGCCGGTAGTACTGGGGTAGTACATTAACAGCCGAATAAAGAAATCAAAGCACAATCTTTAAAATGTCGTTATTTGGTTATTCGTAGCCGACGATTTTATTTTACTGATATTTTGTTTTGATGACAATCTTTATTATGATTCTAATAATTAACACAAATGAAAACCATTTTTAACTGAGTCAATAATGACAAAAAGAATTATACTTGTTTTTAAAATAAACATTTTTTTTTATAGAGCAAATGATAATGAGATGTCGTTTATTTCGCATGAAAATGTGCGTGCTTCCAAAATTAAATGAGCCCTGCTGTTCTTGCAATGTGTGTCATCATGGGCTGCAAAGGTTCTATAGGCGATCAAAGCCATTAAATCTGAATTCACTTCACTGATCTTGATAAAACCTACATACCAAATGAGCTTCAGCAGTATTCTCGACTTGATTAATTATACTACCGATGTGACTATCAAGGCGTTCTCTTCTTGAGGGCACACACGAACGTGAGTCACCTCTCAATCCTACAATTTCAAGGTCACGGCCGCTCCAAGGTTAAACTTCTCCGCGGGATACTCGATAAGATGCAGGCTGACGAAAGCGTGAAAGTTTGACTTCAAAGAAATCAATCGTGCGGGGATAAATTCCATACGACTACAACATGAATAATGTTTTACTTCACATAGCTCTCCTCCCCTTCCCCACCTATTCACCTATTTATCCTCATTTTTTCCTTTCTCCCTTTCTTCCTTTGTCTCTCTCACTCTTTTTCTCTCCCCCTCTCTCTCTATCTCTTCATCTCTCTTTCTTTTATTTTCCCTATACGACTACAACATGAATAATGTTTTACTTCACATAGCTCTCCTCCCCTTCCCCACCTATTCACCTATTTATCCTCATTTTCCTTTCTCCCTTTCTCCCTTTGTCTCTCTCACTCTCTTTCTCTCCCCCCCTCTCTCTCTCTCTCTCTCTCTCTCTTCATCTCTCTCTATCGCTCTTTCTTTTATTTTCCCTCTTGTTCTTCATTTCTCCTGTAGTATTCCCTATCCCATTATTACGCTAAACGGAAATGCATCATATTATAGGTGAAAATGTAAGATTTATTTGCTATAATTTTATTATCTATAATATATCAATTGTCCCTGTCATTTTGTTAACAAAAATAGGTCTAAAAATGCCTCAATTTTTTTTTCGACAACAAAGTCATATTTCATTTTCACAGTTCGGTCATCTTATTTTCTTGATTGATTGATTGATTTATCATTATTATTATTTTTTTTTAAATTTATTTATTTATTTATTTTTTTTTTTTTGGGGGGGGGGGGCATGAACAAAGCGCGCAGGTAATGTTATTTTTTTCTCAAAATATATATTTCTGAGCGAATTTGACCATGCTCTGTTGTCTTAATAGCCTATAGGTTTTAACAAAGATACGTTTATATAGGGTTGAAAGTCAACGAGAATAAAACAGTGAAGATAGTTCGATGATCACTAAAAAAGAACTCGACTCAAAATAAGTGTTGCTTAATACACTTTGCAATAAAAGATAAAAACAAAGACATCCGAAGCAAAACGAAGAAAACATTTAAAATAAGAGTCTTATGAATTACAATGTAGATTGCTGAGGAACTGATATAGCTTAGCAACTTGGACGTGATAACTTGCTGTACAATTCGCTCGTTACAATTTCTTTTGTATAATCTTAGATATAAACTTACACATAACAACTTTGAAACATTTCATTTTGCCCTTGTGGTATTGATGGTAAAATAAAAACCTGTCTCTTCAGTTCGTTGCACAATGTAGGATAATCAGATTATTTTTAGTGCAATTAAAACTTGTTCTCATAGTTTAAGTTATGAAGATACTTTGCATGAACCCTGTGAAGTAATATATGATTAGAGGGAAGAAGCTGGCGAATTTGGTGACAAATTATTGCTCGGCGAGGTTCAAAAACGTATTATATTTTTTTGGTAGAGATAATCAAATTGTGTGTAATGTCCACAATGTATAAGCTTAGTAAGTAATACAAAATAATGAGCACTTCTTTCATATTACTAAGACTCATTTGATTAATTAATGATGAGGAAACTATGATTTTGTTTAAAAAATGTTCTCCAAATAACGAAATGACAGATGAAAGAAGGATATTAGAATAGAAGAAAAAGAGTAAAGAAATAGGCACATGATGTGATAAAAGAAAAAATTAAAGGAGAAATATTAAGAAGGAAAGATAGAAAGAGAAAAAAATAATTGATGGACGGGGACAAAAAGAACTTAATGGGAAAATAGTGATAGAAGAAGATAGAAGGATGCAGACAAAACAAAAATATGTAAAGATCGAAAAGAAAATAGAAATACAATAAAATACGTTGGAAATGATAGAACAACAAATAACACGATAAATTTAAATAATACCATAAGGAAAGATGAAATAAATGAAGGAAGAATAACAACAAACAATTATATTAAGAAAGATATAGAGAAAAGATCAAGAATACTATAAACATAAATACACAAGGTATATTGGTAAAAGGTATATAAGCGGATCGGAGAAGGTGAAATAGTTTTACTAAACATAGAAGAAAAAAAGAAAAAGAACAAATTAATGTGGGTTTTGAATGTATTTGCATCACTTATAATGGACCTAGGTTTAATGTAGACTTTCAACTGAATTATGTGCACAGAACTGATGGGCCAGCATAAAGGTATTGAACTTACAACAAAATGAATTATATTATAGAACAATATTAAACGAAAGAAGAGAAACCATACTTTTAAAATATTTCAAACGAATTTCTTTTTTTAAAACACATATTAAGTCTACGGAAGTAGGTGAAATCATCATTTTTTTTCGTCAAATGAGGAGATTTAAATCGCGCCAATCTTTTGTTCTTAAAATACAATTTTTTATAGTGAGATTGTAAGATTGTAAGATTGTAAGATTTTATTGACTCTACCGACCCCATCTCGGGGTATGAGAGTACAAACATATTTACAACATAGTATCAATATAACAATAGTATAACAATGATAAACATGTGATAACATGAAAAATGATAAACATAATAAGATAATATAAACAAAGACAAACATGTGATAATATGAACAATAATAAACATGTGATAATATGAACAATGATAAACATGTGATAATATGAACAAATAAACATATTTACAAGTCAAGGCGAACTGGGCAATTCACCCTCCTACCGCTACGAGTGTGCCTAACAACATTGCTTATTTGTGAGCTATCATTTACAGTATCAATAATAAGAATATTTATCAATAATAAGAATAGTGTAATAATTTGTTTTCTTCAAACAATCTATTTTTTTTAAATACCACTGGTATTAATAATGTTTGTTCAAGTTTGGAATAGAGAAACTGCACTTCAGGGCTAAAATTGTTTTTGTTTGCGTTTTTGCACATATTTATTTTTTTGAATATTCAGCAAACAAAATCATATCAACACGATCGCAAAGACGTTGTAACTTCAATAGATTTAGGCATTACCTGCTGAAATATGCTAACATTATAACGACGTATTATAATGCTTCCACACTCCAAAAAAAAAACACGACACAACAAATTTTAACCATTTCAAACAAAATATTTTCATTTATTATGTTTTTTTTCTTCATGTTTGATTGGTTGCTAAGTTAAAACAAACAATGTCCTGCGTTATTTGCAGCTGGTTGTCAAGAGTAACATTTACCTGGAAATTAAAGCTACCTAACGTGGAAATAATGTATTGTTCATATCTTAACCACCGTGATAATAATGTCTATTTGTACAAGCCCATTACGTGTTATCGAGGTTTGTACATCTACCTTCTATAGGTGTACACCAAAAATATAAAATGTACTGACCCAATTTTTGTCTCATTTAGATTTGACGTGTCTCCTTCCTCTCTATGATACTCACATGCGATTAAACCACATAAATACATGTGTTTGATACTATTATTTTTTACGTCAGTCGATGCTCTATTAACGAAGATACAAAGTGTAATAATGGTGAAAATTTAACAGTTTCTTTGCTTGTTAGTGTTTTGTTCCCGAGTATACTGAACGCGTTATTTGGCGAATTATGGGCGCCACTGGTATGACCAGATCAGATTGGCAAGGGGCTGGATGGGAAGAGGCATGGCAAACATCTTCAACATGCAGAACGTTTCAATCAAGCAAACAAAAATGAGGGGGGAGAAAAAGCGAAAAGGGACACTTGTATTATTTTATGAAATTGCAGAAATCGCATTCAATCTAGACTTAGGGTTGAAAATGAAAGAGTTTAATAACTATACAAGAAAAAGTCTATTAGACTAATGAATAGAAGGGTTTACTTTGTTGAAATAGGTTGATAATTGTAATTGATCTCCATGTAAATCAATCAAAAATGTTAACTCACAGTAGATCTATTACCACTCGAAATGAGGTTTTTGTTTGGGTTAAAACTAACAATTCGTTGTATAGAATCCCAATTGGACACCTCTCTGCAGGCGTGCATTGTGGTCACGTAAATGCAGGCGTTTCACTGGGGTGGTGCGGGGTATAAAAATACAAACTTTCCAGTAGATCTTACGGGCGAGCGAAACCAGCATGCAGACATTTAGACCTAAATATATTACGTGACACTCCCAAGGGTCCATTTTAAAACCACTTGTAACATTAATAAGTGAAAATGTAAGGACAAGGTAAGAAAAATAATGCAGTGACCACCTTCATGTCTGAATATAGGTGACGGTTGCCCGAATATCGGTAGTTTCAATTGGAGTTTTAGATGAAATTGTTGAATCAAAGTATCAAGTAAGTTGATTTATTCCAATAAAATATTATGTATCTGTTATAAACTTATAAGTAAGACTAAGAGGAGACTTTACTTTTATGGTTACATTACATATCTTCTGCAATATCTTGAACCGATCTTTTTCCAAGTAAAGGGAAATTCAGTGAAAATTTAAGAAATCATGTCCTAACATAAAAAGTGTTAAAATTGTGATGTGATGGGGTGTACATTTAATGTAACATGCAACACTATTAAATTTAAATGTTAGACTATTTTATTATGTTAAAAAGATATTTTAAGTATAATAGTTAGATAAATTTAAATTTTCATGTCAGATGAAATTGCAATGCTAGAAGACCCCGTAATCTTAGATTACGATATCGGATGAAATTTGAGTTGATTGTCCTTAAACCTTAAGAGAACGTTATCAGGGGCTTTAATGTATATTAATAAACATGGGGCGAGATCATCATTTCATGATAATAAACGAATACAAAATGATATCAACATTAAAATCAACTCATTACATTTTGATAGGAAAAATATTAAATCCTCACGTTCATCAAAAGGAAAACCAACAATTTTCTCGACATTACAAATCAGCTTGTTAGATTTGAACAGAATAACATGAAATTTATCCTTATTTCGATAGCATTGATTTAGACCCAAGTCGAAAAGTTACCTTTTTAAAATAAAGACCCCGTCTAAAAATATATATTTAAAGTATAACTTTAAAAAAAAAAAGAGACAAAAGGGCAAAGATCGAAGAAGATGGGTGCGTTTTAGGGAGACTGAAACGTGATATATTTATGATAAAGTAAATAAAACGTAATTATACTAATGAATAGATGTCTACCATGTTGATGTTTACTTAAGTGCACGCATCTCTATCAATGCAGTTATTGTTATAGAGACTCACAAAGAAAACCACTTCCTTTGTTTCGGAGGCATCATATACTCAGGGCAGACGGAGCCTAATAAAGATTGCCAATGATCGGGAAAACAAAGCATTATCTAGATTCTCATTCTCCCAAAGAGAGGCGTATAATATAGAAACAATCCAACCAACGGTTTGATAACATCTTCTCTACAGTGTTCGAATAGTATTCATTTTGTTACATTTCGAATGGCTCTATACAAACAGTCCCACTTAAAGGGGAACGCCGTGGTCCCTAAAACCGCGTGAATTGAACTCAAACAGAGACATTTTCTTCGGTTCAATAAATTAGAATGTCTAATTGAAAGGGGGTTAACCGCAGCATTGACAAGACCAAAAGTCTCCATTACAATTTCTAATTCTCGCGTAAACATAGAAGACAAGAGGTAAATGGCTGACACACAGACATATTTAAAGGAACCTTTCACTTCAGTCCACAATCTTGGAAAGTTTGACACCGGGTCGGCGCCCACGTTCTGGCCGTCACGGCCCGGCCCGACTAAGCTTGAGTTAGCTCTGATAAGAGACGCGTTCCCTGAGATGCAATGGCGCGCATAATGTGACCGTGTTTCTGGGCTCCAAGCCTCCATTCTCTCCTGCACTCACGCTCGGCTTCCCGCTGATAACATCCCAAGCAAATAGAAATCAGTCAATCTAGTCTACTTCGATCTTTCTATTTCACTGTCTTTCTATTTTCTCTTCTCCCCCTCGCTTTCTCTCTCTCTCTCTCTCTCTCTCTCTCTCTCTATCCCTCTCCCCTCTCTCTCTCTATCCCTCTCCCCTTTCTATGTCCCTCTTTTCTCTTTCTCTCTGTCTCTCTTCTTCTTCTTTTTTTTAATGGGGGAAGCATTGGCTATTTATCTTCCAGGTGGAATGGCATTCGAATACAATTAATATTCAACTATTATTCGCGACAGCAATGTTCTTAATTGTAATCAATGAAAAAGACAATCCTTTTTTAATAACAATATTTGAATAATGTCTATTTGTTCCGCCTCTGCCTACGGTACTCGTTCATCACAATAAAATCATTAGCCATGAGAGGCAGCTTTTTGCACCCATGTAACAATGCTGTGTTTCGTGTGCTATAAAGTTCACCTTTCATGCATCATTTTTTTCTGACAAACAGACTACACGCGCCTGATGACTGTGGGTAGTTAGTATTTTGATAAAGCTAAAGCTCAATATTTCCTCTTTTGCATGTTCTTCATCTGGAAAAAGAAATCTTCAGAGGGAAAAAGCGTTGGTCCTTAATAAACAGTTGTCCTTTCTTGATAGCTTCTTGTCCTTTCTTGATAGCTGGCAATGATACTTTAACAAGGAATGACGATGCCGTTCTCTCTCTCTCTCTCTCTCCCCCTCTCTCTCTTTCTTTCATTCTCTCTCCTCGTGACATATGAAACAACACTACACGTGGTTCAAGGTTGGCCACCATGGATGCGTTGCTCTGATGCAACAGCCAGTCACTCAGTCATTCGCCTAGCAGTGATGTCACGCATGCAGCCAGCCAGCAGCTACCTCAGGCCCGGTTCTACTACGCCTTTACACTGCGATGAGATGGCGCCAGTGGCGCATACCACGAATGGAGGGAAATCAGCATTCTCAAAATCCACAATCGGGGTTCAAATTCAGCCAGTTAAATATTCGAAATGGTTATTTGGATGTGAACTTAAACTGCATGGATCTACCTTGAAACACAGTCGAGGAATTCAAATAAATTGGATCAACCTTTGAAAAGGCTCCACATAAACTTACGTAAGGTCCAAATCTTTATAAAGTGGTGGTATATATACAGTCGGCCTGCATTGTATGGTTTTGATGGCCACCGTTTTCGCTTTGTATTTCATGATATTTCTGTGTCGGATTCGAAGATTGCTGTGATCCATTTGACATCAAGGAATCTTCATAACGAATCAAATAACTTCAGATGGTGTGCTGAAACTAGTCTGGTTGCTCATCATTATAGGTAGGTACTTTAGGATTGGTGAATTTAATAGAATATTTGTCCATATTATTATACTTGTTGATGTGTACATGAAAGCTAATCGTTGATTTTGTTCAATTTGGGATCATTGTTTCATGGCTTGGTCATGTCTAAGTGAAATGTTTACATGAAATATATTTGTACAATAGCTATCTGTATTTGGTCACAACCATCGTGACAACATTATTTAAAAAAATACATTCTCAAACGGAAAATTAGGGCATACATAGCCGATGATAAGTCACAATAATTTGCTCGGCAGAATTTCTATGAAAATTAAAGAGTTACCTTTTCATATATTTCAAACATAAAATGCGTCTTAGTTTGTTCATTTGGATTTATTAGTAAGCAGAAAACACTGCGAATTTAACCAGTGAAGAAAACGAAATAAAGGCCTTCTATGAGTTTCAATAGTTGTGATGGCCTACCATTACACTACGTCCTTAATATTGATTAAGGCATTACAACCAAGTCCTAACTGTTGAGATTTAACGGATAAGGAGCAAAATATATGCCAGCATTCAAAGGATATGCCTCATACTTAAACATAAATGGCGAACACTTCATTTTAATTCTACAAAAAGAAGAAAACAGTAAGTCCAAATATTGGAAATTCGAATAGCTTTACGATATCAATTAATCACGTCATTAGTTTGCTGTAAAGTAAAACAATCACAATCATTAACACACACACACATACACACACACACGAACACAAAATTCTTAAATGATGACATGTCAAAGCTAAATGAAATAAATATTCAATATAATTTAATATCTAAGCTCTCATCGAGACACTTCTCCTAATCTTCTAACAGGTGGCTTATTTAGGTAAAAACTCTATAATAAACTTCATTTAATTATTTCACACAAAATAATGATATACATGATTAACGTACAAAAAGTCATCTTTTATACATTATGCCCAATCAAGCAATACAAATAGTTATTATTATGCTTTTTTCCACACAGGCAAGAAAACATGTACAAAATGCAACGAGAAGTAGGCCTGAACTAATTAGTATCATTTTAATAAACAGATACATCACTAATAAAAATTAAAACGTGAACAGTTTTTAAACACATTTTCATCTTATTGTGACATATTGCAAAACATTTAACCAAAAGTCGTTACATAAAATAAAAACAAACTAGGACGTTTGTTGTAATACTATGTTAACCGCTGTCGGCCATGTGATGCTTACATCTGCGGGCATAGATTAATATCAATTATTTATATATATATATATATATATATATATATATATCGATGTTTATATCATACACGGGCCGCTTGATTCAATACAAAGAAAATGTATATTTTTTAATTAATGGAAGAAAAAAAAAATCATGTTGTTTTTATATGATGATCGAATAATGATAATGAAAAGGACAATACTACTAATAATAAGCAGAATAAGAAGAATTAGAAGGAGGAGAAGAAGAAGAAGAATTGAAGAAGGAGGAAAGAAGGGAAAAACTTGTCCATGTTTCTTTAAAAGAATCACGTGCATATATTTTATTTCGATAAAATGATTACAAAAATACTATGCACATCGACTGCAGGGGAAATAAAAGAATAAATAAAAATAGCATGTGATGTTATTTTTGATTTACCTACATGCAGTATATTGGTCACGAACCAAATTGACATTGTTCTTGTTAAAATAACAATCGCTATTTGAATATTTATTTGAATTCGAATTGTATTTCTTCTGTGGACTTATCCTTACCATACAGTTAACACAGTGATGAGACAAGCAATTTAACATATATACACAGGTATATACATTGTTTATAGTGAAGTTTCACAGTTAAATATTAGATTGTAACAATAGGATTAACTTTTAATTGCAACCTGCTGCATGAATGTTACAATTATATTGATACCATCTGAGTCCTAATCAATGACATGCGTTTAAAGAGAAGGTTGAGTTCTGGGAAGAGGTGAAAAATAATTTGTGAGCGTTATCATTCTTATTATGCAAGTGTGGAAGAACATCAGATAAGACATGTTCCCTGAAAAGCATGGCTCTTCAAATGCCTTCATATACTAAATATGTCATGTATATCGTCAAACTCGGGGATAGGATTTTTACGCCACGTGTTCGTGTAGTCCCATATACATCTTTCTGTGTACAGTGTTTGTAACTTTACCAAGACTTGGCCAAATTTCTTATCATTTTGATGATTCCAGAACCTTGCAATACGCACAAATTCTTATATGCTAGATGATCAACCTTTTTCTGGTCGATTCCACATCGTTTCTTTCACAATGCAATCGCATGACCAGAACTCAACTTCATCTTTAAGCACGTTATAAACTTTCTCTTTCTGAATGCCAAAATACAAAAACACATGGTACAGAGACTTTTAAGCCCCATTGTAATTACAATGTGAATTTCAATTTCAATTTCAATTGTATTTCATTAATGGTTGTTTTGGAACATATTTATTTCTTATAAAAAAGATCAATCTACTCCTTTATTTCATTGAATCCCTTTTCTCTTGGTATTGTGATATTAAAGGCCCACTGCACTACTTGTAGCTACTTGCGCCCTCTATATAACAAACCATGCCTAATCGGTGACCATTGGTCCCCCATGATCCTCTTTTTCTTATGTTAACTGAGAGCTGAGTTGATGAGATAACCACCTGTCCAGTGACCTTGCAGGACAGTCTAATCCCTCCTGTAAACTATGGCAGATACGCTTTAATACAACATATATAATTCCTTATCCCCCTCATTTAGACAAAATAATAAAGGTTACACATAATGTATCAATATTAAAAAGAAAGACCTGTTTATGAAAATAGAATAGAGACTGCATTACAGCACAAGTATAGTCAAAATGATAATAGTTACGTTTGCTTAATGAAGATAACGCTTTTTGGTAAATGCATTGGCTGGGCACACACCCGCCATCATTGAAAAATGTATAGAGTAGGCCTATATTATGGGTTTATGCTCAACATTAGGTTCTGATTCATTAACAAAAAATGGTTTATAGTAAAACGGACGGTCCTGCATAATTATATCGAGTGCAATAGTAATAATAACCGTCTACGTTGTGTCCTGATTTGAAATGCATGAGTGACCACGCCTTCTTTTCTCTACCACGTACCGATAATGACCTCATGAATTACTTCCCGTTCATGACATAATCATGCATCAAGCCATTCGTTATCTTCTTCTTCGTCTTCCTCTTCTCCAACATTATCTCTCTCTCTTTCTCTCTTTCTCTCTCAGTCCCTCTCCCTCTTCCCCCTCTTCCTTTTTCTACTCTTTCATGCACCTAAATCTATCTAGGTCAATTTAATGTTTCGTTCATATCTGTTGATGTATTATATAGTTTAAAATATTATTGACATGTTACATCAATGGTTTTTCTTAAGATGATTCCACATCATCTTAAGAACAAGAGGAAGAGAGAGAAAGAGAGAGCGAGAGAGAGAGGGAGAGAGAGGGAGAAAGAGGGAGAGAGAGGGAGAGAGAGGGAGAGAGAGAGGGAGAGAGAAATAGAGACATACAGAGACAGAGAGACATAGGCGTAGAATTGAAATGGCAGAGAATGAGAGAGAATTTGAGAGAGAGAAAGAGAGAGAGAGAGAGAGAGAGAGAGTGTGGGGGGGGGGGGTGGGGGGGGGGGGGGTGGTAATTTTCACGATGTCTGAAAGGTCTGAAAGGTCTAAAAGATAGGGTTCATCATAAATACCGTATACCCTTATTCATCATTAGATTTCTACAATTCAACTCTGCATTCATTGCCGGATGTTTAAATAGTGACCTTTGGTTATGACGATTGAAACTATAATGTTCATTTACTCAACTTACAATGGAAACAAGCAGAGAAACTTACTTGTAGTACGATAATCTGTGTAAAGATGACCAATCTAATAAATTATTGAAAGACGAATAATTGCTGATCGAGAAATTTTAAAAAGGCAACTGTTTCAAATAAGGACATTTGATGCAAGTATGTATTTCATTTTGATAGATTTATGATTTGTAAAGAACCATAGTTTGTTATAATCATAACATTTGGAATGAATGATGAAAAGAACTGTAATTTTAGCAATGGTATAGCATGATCGGTCTCAAAATATTTGATGTTTGTATAATTATACAGTACACACTGCACAGTGTTACACAGTTCACGAATAATATTTTATTTTTATCACTATGTAGTATGTAGGAAATAATTATTATTCTATTTTTATTTTTGTGCCAGGTGATAGTTGGATGAAAGGTGGAAAGCGTGGTACGTAACCGCGATAACCGACAAAACAATAGACAGACAAACCTCTAAATGGTGCAAACATGCTCAAATGAATCTGCGTTCTATTGTCTACCATATCAAGAGATTCACACTGAAATGAAATGCAAACAGAGAAAACAAGAAAGCTAGCTAGTCTTGCGTGAGCTTTTATGAGTATGGTGTTGAATTTAATAAATGTAGGAGGGGAAGTGGTGAGGATGGATAAAGGCGAGTTGTGGCAGCTAACTAGGCAGTCACTAGACCGTCGCTTCGCCCGAGACACAGGCGTGGGAAAGAGAGCGCAGTTCCCGCCCTTCTGCTTTTACGAATGGTCACACTTTTTTCATTATTTTTGTTGACACCTTTTTCTCTCTCTTGTAGTAACAAAAACAAACAATCTATAAAAAAAAGCCAATGAATTTGTGAATGTCTTGAGCAGAACACAAATATGATATCCAACGTGTACTAGATTTGTTGGTTCCTTCTCTTATTGGTTGCGTGGGGCGTGGGTTGTGCAAGATCATTTATAAAGTGGAGTGGAGCGGGTGCTATTGCGAGGACGTCTGTATGGATCCGCTCTGCCTGTCTGCCCGCCAGCCTACCTCCCTGACTGCCTGCCTGCCCGCCTTCCTGCTTGCCTGAGCTGCCTCGCTCGTGTTCACTACCGAATCAAAGGATGTGTCCTGGATGTACGCTTCTATGACTTTGAATGAATCAATTGAGTTCACTGCTGTCATATACATTATCATGTGCCAATATGCGGGCCTGGAAACAATGTATACTCCTCCATAGCTCCATAAAACGGGGATTTACCTCGACAAATTAGGGAGGAATTTCCCCGGGAGAAACTAATTCGACATGCATGTCCAGCATCTATACGCCATGGTTTTATCACTAAAGTGCTTTTAATTTCGTCATTTGTGAATGGTGAGTATAGGCCTATATTTTTTCCCGATTTAATCGTAACCTGCTCATTTCTAATAATACAAATTGTGACCAGTTTGAGTCGACTGCAGCTGTGTGAGTATTTGCAACGTATAGTTTATACTGAGAGTATGAACATTGACTACTGTAAAAGCTTTAATCATGATAGAATAATATACCATTATCTCGCCAATACCCTAATACGAATGCCACTTTTATCCTTGCTTTAGATTATTATGATTAAGCAATAACCTTTGTCATAAAAATTATTTGCGATATTCAGTGTATTTCAACAGACTTGTGACATACATCTGTGATCGAATCTACTTAGATAGCAACAGCAGTTTATTCAAAAGCAGATCATTAAATTCTATGAAAATAGAGGCATCTTGCACTTGTATATTTAAAAACACCACACAAAAAAGGAGAGAAAAAAAAAGAAGAAATTTCGCGATTCTATAATAATTTGGAGAGGTGGTAGAAGCAAAATTAACATGCTTCTGTAGAGATGCCTCAACTTACAGGGTGACTGTCTAACAACACCTTTAAACAAAATTGAAGCAGTTTTAAATTTCGCAACAATATCACTGGCTAATTTATGTAGGGAGCACAACAGACTTTTGCCTCCTTTAAACCCCAAATGTCATACCTTTAAAACAGAACATTTCAAATTACTACGATCAAACGATTCCCATTTTTCAACCAAAAATGTGATAACCCCCTTTTCTGTTTTGGCTTGTGGGATATTTTAGAAACTGCGCCCCCTCCCCTTTCATAAAGTCCTGGAGTAATCGCTGCCAGGAAAACTTGCAACTTTCAGTATGATATCATGGTTATCAATCTATAAGGTCTCGGTTTAATTCTTATAATTTGTCTTTGGTGTAGCATAACATTTATATATATTTTGTGGTATTTTGAAGAAAAACAAGAATTTCCGGCATGTCCGATGTAGATGCATATCAACTGATTTTCCGATTTGATTTGTTTTCCATGATTGTTGCCAGAGCGCAATGCAATCATCATCCAAATAAGATTTCGTAGAGGAACATAAAATTTACTTTGGTATCGCTCATCTAGCTGCCCCTGACTATATGAACCGGATTTCGTCAATAAACATGTAGCCAATTCGCCATCAATGAAGATAATTATGACCTATGATAGGCCTTTAAATAGTTATGTATACGGTATCCAATCCGAAAGAAATTTGATATAGCGCCTTTTCCTTGCAGTTACAAAGCGCTGCACACACGCTTCACAATGTTTGTGCCACTTAAAAACAAAAGTTAGACACTTCTCAGAGATCAGTAAAGTATAATTATGTAGGCTGGTAATAAAGTAATTTCTAGCAGAATAGAGTTGAGTAGTTTCTTGAACTGGTCAACAGATGAGGTATATAGGCCTATTCACTTTTGGACTTATGCATTTTCAATCTAAGTGTTCTCATTAGCAACATTACCCAGGAAATGGCCATCAAATGCAATACTATCAGTAAGAGCGATTATAATAAAATTTAACATAGAAAAACACATTATCGAACATTGTTTCATAAAAGAAACATATTATCACGAACTATTGTATCAGCCTTGTTTCAGTACACCCGTTGTTTAGCAGAGAATAATCTTTAGGCATAAGTATACTTACTCTCGTTTTTATTTTAGATTGCGGACAACATATTCAATTTTATTTTTGTGACATAAAACCAAAAGTTATGTCAGAAGATATAGACGTGTTTATTTCAGAGAAATAAAATTAAAGAAGTTATATGGAAAATGCCCAGGTCCTCTGCTAGAAAAAAAGAAAGAAATACTTCATCCTCCACTGACAGGAGACAGGGGTACAAATACAATAATGCATATTATAACAAATACAAGAACAGGAAAATAAAACGAAATATAAATAAACCCCGATAAAATGAAGATTTTTATTTTGTGTGTGGAAAGTTTAAGAAAATAGAGTAAAACAATGACACATAATAGTATGTGCATATCATACCACAATAATTCATGAATCATCGCATTATAAGTAATTTGGTGTAATAAGGGTTTTATTAGTGACTAGGAATTTGGGAATAATGTGGTTGCAAGTTACATTTAGCAATTTGGATCTAAATAAAAAGCGATTTTATTGCATCATTACAAGATTAACCAGTAAAATATATATTTGTGATTCGAGACTATCATTTTAAGGAGAATGGATTCTTGCGAGTCATCAATGATGATCTAAAGAAAGGAAAATGGGATATCTTATAATAAAATCAATGATTTGATTGCCAAATATATTATACTGATGAATCTTTAATGCAGTAAAAAAAGTTTAGAAGAACTAAATTATGGTATAAAAACCCACACGAATTCGAACGTGTTTTCATTAAAAAAAAATGCTTTCAATGCTATAAAACTAACTTGATTGGAACCATATTATACAATGGGATGATGACAATAGACAACTTATATTATATTGACAATATAAAATGTTATCAACACTCTTAGATGATTACGTGCATGATTGCACCTTTCGGTATGATTTAGCTAGAAAAAAAAAAGTAACTTTCTTTCGGGAAAATGATGTCCTCTGCATTTGCAGAGACTTTATGTTGACGAGGTTTGTTGATAAAAAAGAAGCCAAAGTTACAGCTAGAAAGCTGATACATATTTAATATGAAATAGTGAAATGAAATATACTGTAACATTCAGTAGTGATAAAGATATTAAGATAAAAAGAAGAAGGAGAAGAAGAAGAAGACATATTGTTGATAGTAAGAGCTTGCAATTGATAAGATTATAAAACCAGTTATAAAATTCGGTAGACAAATAACACATCACTAATGAAACCGTTTCTGACCAGTGCCATAGGTGAAGATAACCTTTTATCAAAACTATATCCTTGTACAAATAAAGCCTTATAATAATTTAATGTACGCAGTACTCCTTTATGGAATATATTCATCGTTTTCTTACTTTCACAGACACCTACATGTTATCATGAATAATATTGTGCACTCAGCTCAGTGGTGTACAGCAGTGGTTATGTTCAGGGACATTATTATCGTGTGGGTTCCGAGTTCAAAACCAAGATCACGTCTGTAACTTCCAATTGAATTTCCTAGGATATTTTTCTTAAGCCACCTGTGCATTTGATCAAACGAACCAATATCCGAGTATTGGAACATTCGAGAAGCTAGAACCTAGTATATCCAAAAATGAATGTCTGCCGGGGCCTTTCGAGTGCATGGGGTGTGTTGAAAGGATCCTTAACTGGCCTACTACTGTTGTAATGTTTTTGTTTTACATAGATTTTTCTATGAAGTAAGACATTTCTAAAAAGTCTGTATAAATGCAGGGGCTGGTGGGAGGATTCAAGTAGGGTGAAAACAGCTATACAGGTATAATACTTTAGTTTACCCAGGGAAGCCTCATCAACATCAATGCCATTGCTCCTGAGGGCCTTGCAATTATTATTACTCCAGCAATGGTCAGGTACCGATTTACACCTGGGTGGAGAGTAGAAAATGTGGAAAATGTAGATGAATGTCTTGCCAAAGGACATTAGTGCCGCCTGGGATTTGAACCATTAACCCTTGGATTAAGAGTCAAGTGACTGAACCACTATTTCCACGACACTTCCACAATGCATTTTGTAGGAGATTCATTCAAATAATTTGCCAAAATCTATACCAAGACACGAATAGGTTGAAATATATTTGTAAAACAAATTGTTATTATATTGTCACGCACACACACATAATTATATATATATATTTATATACTTTTTCCGTTACAGACTTTTTAATGACAAGGTCCTTATTACCAACAGGTGCCACTCATATTTTCACCTTAAGGCCGCCATCGACATCAGACAACTCACTCATGATGGTCGGTCTCCTGCGTTCACAAAATCTTTAAATTGTAACATTTTAATTTCCTTTACCCCTACATATGTATTTTCTTTATGTTTAACAGTGAATTGTTAATGTCCGATAATGTGTCTATTTAGTCTGTATTGTGAAATTATTTAGTATTATTTTATTGAACGCAGGAAGAAAATCCAATCAATCAAATAAAAACACAAAATTTAAGACATATTAAAAGAAATCTTGTGTACTTTCCTATATTTTTTATTAGCATACATTTTATCCTACATGAGTTAAGTTTGGAACGGCTGCACAGCCTTTCCAAAAACAGTTTGATTTCATAGTAGAGTTTATAATCTTCTGTTAATCTCTTTTAATATGATTTTATTTCATATCGTTAATTACATTTCCTTCACCGAAGATAAGTGTGGTCTGGAAACAATTTGATTTTTATAGTATAGTGTATAATCTCTTTTAAAATCACTTTGTTTTCATTCATTATTTTACATATCCTTTACCAAAAATAGGTATAGGTATGTCCTTTCCTAGGATTTCTATATATTATGTCTATGAGAAAGGCCTGTTTTACTCTTCCATTTTTTCATTTCTTTGAGCATTAAATAGACATATCTTTAATTCATATTGATTGCTTGCTTTTAAAAGATATTTAACATGTTGAATGGACTTTGGCATTAATGGAAGGATATTCAAATTGATAGAATTGGATGATGTTGGTGATATTTTTCTATCGTATAAATGTCGGTCAGAACAGCCTTTATCAATGAGCATTAAGATGGTGTATAGTTTTGTTTGCTTCGATCTCTGATCTTGGGACTTGTGGGGTCCATAAATTGAATTAGTGACTGCACGAAATCTGCCTAAAGAGTGAATGATAATGCAGGCTTTTGGAAAAGTTCATCACATACACTACAGTAATAGTTTCTATTCTTCCGTTTCCATCTATATTGTCTAGTCTCCTCGCTTTTCCGCCGTTTTCTACAATAATTGTTTCCTCTTCATCGCTTCTCTCAACTGTTTTTCCCTTTTGACTTAAGTGAGGGATGGGATGTTTGAGTCCACTAAGATTCATCTTTGTGGATACTGAAATCAATGCTAAACACTCTTATATGAAATGGGATCTCCAAATATTTTGTAAAACGATTCATATGCTGATATAGATAGAAACTTGTCTGTATTAAGATCCAAACTAAAGACCCAGTCCATTATTTTGAAGTGCCACTTCTAGTCATGCTTTGACAATAATATAAACAATTTACACATTGAAGTTGTATATCTCACCTGAACCATTTTAATCGAGTGGTAAATATTATTAAAGGACCATGCATATTAGACACCAGACAACCCGTTTTTTGTAGTGTGTGTGTGTGTGTGTGTGTGTGGGTGTGGGGGGGGGGGGGGGGGGGTGGGATGTCACAGAGGTCTTAATGATCATTGATAAAGTCTGTTCTGACCGATGTTAATACGATATCTAGAAAAAGACCAGAAACACTATTAATGAAACTATCAAGTGAATTTACGTAATTTAATTTGTACAACAATTCTTAATTTAGACGTGGCGATGTGGTACGCCTTTAAAGAAAACTGTAGACAGGACTTTTGGAAAACGTGCTTTGAGAATATGTGTTTTTTCATCAATGTGTATGCTATCGTTATACCTAAACAATGCCTGCTTTATATTGTAGAAACAGGCGGGAAATGAGTATTGGCTCGAATTGTCTGTTCGTGTTAATTTTAACTGTTTTTTCTTGAATAGGGCATGGCCTTGTATGACGCGAATTTTGTGTCGCATGTTCTTCGTTGTTGTTATTAAAACCTTCATAAAGAAGGCGTTAATAAAAAGATATGAGAAGGCCACACATGGTTGCAAATAATTTCGACGTGGCAATTTTGTGTTGGCGCGCTTTCTTGC
Organism: Strongylocentrotus droebachiensis; assembly: GCA_035222895.1. Classification (NCBI taxonomy): domain Eukaryota; kingdom Metazoa; phylum Echinodermata; class Echinoidea; order Camarodonta; family Strongylocentrotidae; genus Strongylocentrotus; species Strongylocentrotus droebachiensis. The sequence continues at coordinate 257,292 of JAVYIG010000945.1, read as the reverse complement.
CTCACATTCAAGCAATAATTGAAAAAAGATGGGGAAGAAGACCTAGAGCTTTTTGTAAAATGAAAGCCGGCACCATGCAATATCTTGGATACGTGGCAATTTTGTGTTGGCGCGCTTTCTTGCCTCACAATGAAGCAATAATTAAAAAAGGATGGGGAAGAAGATTTACAGCTTTTTGTAAAAATGAAAGCAGGTACCATGCCTTATAAAAATATAATGCATAATACATTGTAGCAGTGAGAGCAAAGTTTTGCGAACATAAATATAATAATATAGTTTGAATAACATATAGAAGAGTAAACAGCAAACGTGCCGCCTTAAAAAAGAAAAAAATTTGAACCTCATGTATTTTGTTTGTTTCTATTTACGAAGTATTCATTTGACAAATTTTATTTACGTCATAATAGCAAATCAATAGGCCTATGAGAGAGGAGGTGCTCATGAAATCAAACTGGGAAAGTTCACCGTGACTCCGTTGGGGTGTGTGCGTGTGTGTGTGTGTGCACGCGCATGTGGGTAAACTACTTTTTGTTTGTTTGTTAGTGTATAATAACTATGTAAGAAAGATCTTAGTGGAAAACCTGGTAATTCTCATTGTAAGTCAAACAAGCGGAAGGAAATGAGAGCATAATAGTTGTGTAGGTTATGTCGGTCATTTGAATCTGGCGTCGTCGAAAGCACTACTTGTCCTTTTCCATGGCCCAGCGGTTGAGGTGTTGATGTTTTAAGTCAAGGACTAGGGTTCGATTTTCGGCGGAGACATTGTTTTAACCTCTGCAAAAAATACAAAATGGAGGATAAGCAATAACAATTATTTATGATTAAAATAACAATAATAGTAGAAATAATAAAATATATGAGATTTTTTTTAATGCGCCGAATCCACTTGAAATTGAATGCTCAATGTGCACTTGAGAAAAAGAAAAAAAGGCTTACATTGTGAGTAATCAATAAGAGATGTAATTTGCGTAGTTTGAATTGTTTGATCCTCATTTACTGCATTTGTTGTGTATAAAAAAATTCAAAGATTGCATAAAGTGTCTCCGTCGGAAATCAAACCTTGGTCTTTAGCCATGTACCCCCAAATGTCTTTACGAATAGTCCACGGAGGTAGGTTGAGTGGTATTCGCCTTCACCAGATATAATCACCGATATATACAGCCTCGATTTCCAGCCTCTAAGCAATTAGTTTCATATATTTGGTGTCAGAAGGGTGTTATAACTCGTATACACTAACACACTAACACAGAGTTAACACCCTCGTGGCTACAAACACTAGATGTATTCCTTGTCTTTGAGTGGCGGGGGATTATTGAATAATCACAATACATATTAATGTACATTTTGTGTAAATGCATGAAATCATGAACATCAAATGCCTCTTCAGTGATAAAAAACATTTTTTTTTCGACGGGATTGATTTAATGGGAAGAGGTTGCATCAGTGGAAACATTGGAATGTTGCAGTATTTTGTTTTACTTTTGAGGCTACAAGACCTATAACCTTTTGTCAAATATTTTCTCGACTTTTGTGAAAATTCAAATAATATGTTGACCCTTAATACAGTAATTCCCGTGTGTTTAAACATAGAATTACTCTTCGAGAACACTAGATTTACTGGGCTTATGTTAATGAAGAACGGAATATGTATGCTGGGTATACTGTGTTTCATGGACACACAGCGGGGTGTCCTTGGCTGGCTCCACCGTCTGCAGGCGGATCAATACTACATATGATCACGTCCACGTTAGTAGCGAGTACACTTGGACAAATAATTAACTGCCGTTGCAATATGGAAATTATTTTATTACCAGGTCAAGACGATAAGATAAGAAACAGTGTTTGAACGCTGCCCATAAACGAAAACTTCATTATTGATTGAAAAGTTATCCTCTGGGAGATGTTTATGTCAGAGTGAGATGAGTTCTGTCTTATGGACGGGGTTTGTATCAGAGTTAGATGAGTTCTGTCTCGTGGACGAGGTTTATATCAGAGTTAGATGAGTTCTGTCTCGTGGACGAGGTTTATATCAGTGTTAGTTGAGTTCTGTCTTATGAACAAGGTTTATATCAGAGTTAGATGAGTTCTGTCTTATGGACGAGGTTTACATCAGAGTTAGATGAGTTCTGTCTTATGGACGGGGTTTATATCAGGGTTAGATGAGTTCTGTCTTATGGACGAGGTTTATATCAGAGTGAGATGAGTTCTGTCTTATGGACGAGGTTCGTATCAGAGTGAGATGAGTTCTGTCTTATGGACGAGGTTTACATCAGAGTGAGATGAGTTTTGTCTTATGAACGAGGTTTATATCAGAGTTAGATGAGTTCTGTCTTATGGACGAGGTTTATATCAGAGTTAGATGAGTTCTGTCTTATGGACGAGGTTTATATCAGAGTGAGATGAGTTCTGTCTTAGGCCAACAAAAATAAATTGTTTGGTTGTCTTGATTGCTATTCTGGAGTAGGGGCGGGCGGGCGTTTTTTTTTTTTTTTTTTTTAATTCATTTTTTGTGTCTTTTTTTGATTTTTTTTTTTTTTGATTTTTTTTTTTTTAAAAACAAAATAAATAAATAATTGGGATTGTCAAGCATTTAAACAAACAAAGTCTATAAAACACTTTAATATGGTAAAAGACTAGTTTAAAGTACAATGAATATCAAGACCAACACAGAAAGTATTTTGGGCTTTGAAATACAGCACCTTTTAAATCTCCAATGTACTACTTACAGCTACTTGCGCCCTCTATGTAGCAAACAATGCCTAATCGGTGACCATTGGTCCCCCATTATCCTCTTTATCTTATATTAACTGAGAGCTGATTTGATGAGATAACCACCTGTCCAGTGACCTTGCAGGGTGGTCTAATCCCTCCTGTAAACTAGTACAGATGGGCTTTAAAATGAGTTTAAGAATGCCCAGAACCTGATTTGAATGAACGGCATTTTGACATAGAAAAATAAAAATGGCAGGTTTCATAAATACCTTATTGCGTACTGAAAAGACCAAACTGGCAACAAGACGCATTTTGATCCTTGCAAATGCATAAAATGGTATGTTTGGCATTTAAGATTGGTCCCCCCCCCCCCCCCAAAAAAAAAAAAAAAAAAAAAAAAATGAATTAAGTTAAAAAAATTGAATTAAGTTAAAAAAATGAATAAAAAAAATAAAAAATACGAGCTGCCCGAAAATGACGAGCGGGCGGTCGAGGACAACCAAATGATTTTTTCTTTTGGCCTTATGGACGAGGTTTATATCAGAGTTAGATGAGTTCTGTCTTATGAACGAGGTTTATATCAGAGTTAGATGAGTTCTGTCTTATGGACGAGGTTTATATCAGAGTGAGATGAGTTCTGTCCATAGAGATATATACTACTAAGTATATATCTCTATGGTTCTGTCTTATGGACGAGGTTTATATCAGAGTGAGATGAGTTCTGTCTTATGGACGAGGTTAATATCAGAGTGAGATGAGTTCTGTCTTATGGACGAGGTTTATATCAGAGTTAGATGAGTTCTGTCTTATGGACGAGGTTTATATCAGAGTGAGATGGGTTCTGTCTTATGAACGTGGTTTATATCAGAGTTAGATGAGTTCTGTCTTATGGACGAGGTTTATATCAGAGTTAGATGTGCTCTGTCTTATGGACGAGGTTAATATCAGAGTGAGATGAGTTCTGTCTTATGGACGAGGTTTATATCAGAGTGAGATGAGTTCTGTCTTATGGACGAGGTTTATATCAGAGTTAGATGAGTTCTGTCTTATGAACGAGGTTTATATCAGAGTTAGATGAGTTCTGTCTCATGGACGAGGTTTATATTAGAGTTAGATGAGTTCTGTCTTATGGACGAGGTTTATATCAGAGTTAGATGAGTTCTGTTTTATGGACGAGGTTTATATCAGAGTGAGATGAGTTCTGTCTTATGGACGAGGTTTATATCAGAGTTAGATGAGTTCTGTCTTATGAACGAGGTTTATATCAGAGTTAGATGAGTTCTGTCTCATGGACGAGGTTTATATTAGAGTTAGATGAGTTCTGTCTTATGGACGAGGTTTATATCAGAGTTAGATGAGTTCTGTTTTATGGACGAGGTTTATATCAGAGTTAGATGTGTTCTGTCTTATGGACGAGGTTTATATCAGAGTTAGATGAGTTCTGTCTTATGGACGAGGTTTATATCAGAGTGAGATGAGTTCTGTCTTATGGACGAGGTTTATATCAGAGTGAGATGAGTTCTGTCTTATGAACGAGGTTTATATCAGAGTGAGATGAGTTCTGTCTTATGAACGAGGTTTATATCAGAGTGAGATGAGTTCTGTCTTATGAACGAGGTTTATATCAGAGTGAGATGAATTCTGTCTTATGGACGAGGTTTATATCAGAGTGAGATGAGTTCTGTCTTATGAACGAGGTTTATATCAGAGTGAGATGAGTTCTGTCTTATGGACGAGGTTTATATCAGAGTGAGATGGGTTCTGTCTTATGGACGAGGTTTATATCAGAGTGAGATGAGTTCTGTCTTATGGACGAGGTTTATATCAGAGTTAGATGAGTTCTGTCTTATGAACGAGGTTTATATCAGAGTTAGATGAGTTCTGTCTCATGGACGAGGTTTATATTAGAGTTAGATGAGTTCTGTCTTATGGACGAGGTTTATATCAGAGTTAGATGAGTTCTGTTTTATGGACGAGGTTTATATCAGAGTTAGATGTGTTCTGTCTTATGGACGAGGTTTATATCAGAGTTAGATGAGTTCTGTCTTATGGACGAGGTTTATATCAGAGTGAGATGAGTTCTGTCTTATGGACGAGGTTTATATCAGAGTGAGATGAGTTCTGTCTTATGAACGAGGTTTATATCAGAGTGAGATGAGTTCTGTCTTATGAACGAGGTTTATATCAGAGTGAGATGAGTTCTGTCTTATGAACGAGGTTTATATCAGAGTGAGATGAATTCTGTCTTATGGACGAGGTTTATATCAGAGTTAGATGAGTTCTGTCTCGTGGACGAGGTTTATATCAGAGTGAGATGAGTTCTGTCTTATGAACGAGGTTTATATCAGAGTTAGATGAGTTCTGTATAATGGACGAGGTTTATATCGGAGTTAGATGAGTTCTGTCTTATGGACGAGGTTTATATCAGAGTGAGATAAGTTCTGTCTAATGAACGAGGTTTATATCAGAGTGAGATGAGTTCTGTCTTATGGACGGGGTTTATATCAGAGTTAGATAAGTTATGTCTCGTGGACGAGGTGTATATCAGATGTTGTCATCTTAAGTATCTCATTTCCATCTGCTCCTAATCAAAATGTTAATTGTCTGCCACATATCTATGGAAATTGGAATGGAGAGGGTTGTAATGTTTGTAAAGAAGTGTCTTAGTTTATTTTCTTTTCTAAAAATGCATTAAATTTGTTAACGATTATGTACCCTTTTCGATCGCCCTAGCTCTCATCTGTGTTTACTTCCATCTATATCTATTTATAAGTATAATCAGCTTATTCGAGGTATGTTCACTTTATCCGTCTTAGTTTTATCAGAGAGGTTTCTGCTGTGAACGACCTCATTGCATGTTAGGCTGTTTCTTGTAAGCTGCTAAGGTCAGCAATTTAATGTCATAAAATTCTATTCAGAAGAATAATCGGATGTATCTAGGCTTTATAGAATATTGTTTTGCTTCAGTTTGCTTGTCAAATAGATATCAAAACTGTAATTGTCGTATGAGAAGCAAAGTTTCAGTTTGTTTGTCAAATATATATCAATATCATAATAAGGCTTCAATAATGTTCTCGCAATGTAATAAAAAGCAGAGGATCAAGTTTTTGAAACAAGATTCAATGCATGTGGCCTACACTTGTATTTAAATGATATAATCAACTTACACCATTATGTTTCTGACCTGAACTTCGACCTGTAGCAGTCAACTGTCACATAATGCTATATAAAGTAATATTAATCAGACGCACTAAATTTACTTGTAACATGTAGATCAAACAATGAACGTGCACGTGTATAATATGCAGAGAGAAAGCACAAGCAAAAATTTTGCAGCGAAAATGTAGGAATTAGCATAATTTTATACCAAATTGACTGATATTTTGGCGGGTAACTGTAGTCATAGTGAGATTCGATGTCCATCCGCCTACTGTCTCATGCAATGGATGTATTGCTGTATCGTAGGCGCCAAGGAACGTCCTTCATGCATTGTTATAACGCTGTGCTATACTGTTTGACAAGGTCCATGTCACGTCAGTGTGTGTGTATATATAGCTTCACCACGCTGCTATAAGACAAGCGTCTACCGGTGTGGTTTTTATGTTGATTTGTTATTATAAGAAATGAAAATAAGTAACAATGCTCTGCATGTACAGTCGCATAAAATAACTGTCTGGTCTTGATACGTTCTTGACGTCATCCCCTTTGTGTCCCCGGTTCATTCCGAGTTACAAGACCTTGATCAAGCTGGTTGTTTGAGATGCTTACTTTGTAGGCCTACGTTTTAATTGGGTCGAGGTATACATACATCATGATATTCCTCTTTCCAACGTCGCATTGCTATTTAGCTCTCTCTTTGACTATATAATTTTCTGTATGATTTACACACTTTTGTTTTTCTTTGAAAGTGAAAAGTAAAAGAAAAGGGGCAGTTGACCCCCAAATAAAAATTCAAACGTGGTTTATTTTTAATTCGATACCAGTGATTTACAGATGTTGCTGAAATGAAATGATTTTCCGGCGTTTCCTCTCACTTTTGCCCACTATGCCAGATGCGGCCCTCCCGATGGAGGGGGGGGGGGGGGGCACTGTGCCCCCACTTTTTCAGGTACCCCTCAAAATCCCCTCTTTACATAGGATAAGTGCCTTCTTCATCTCTGTTGAGTGTACCTTTTACTTTGACACGAGCAGCATTTCTGTTCAAATAACTGTCCTTTTTCCCTTTTGATAAGTGCCTATTTTTCTTTTCTCCATAAGATGCACCCCTCATTCAGGGCGAATGAGAGCGCCTCTTTCTTTAATTTTCCCTAAAGCCCGCTCGCTACGCTCATATTTATAGATGTTATAATAATGTTACTTATAAAATAACATTTCAGTCTCATCAGGGTGTGTTTTTGTCATCTTTAATCGTAAATTAATATTTCGACCATCACACCCAACGCAAAGTACGTTGCTTAATAAAGCAGTATATTGTACCACGTTAAGAAAGAAACAAATATTTATATCATCCCTGGTAGTGTAGTTGCAATCATGACGATGTAGGCGTATATAACAATGTCTAAAAATGGTGTATGTTTTTTATGTTTCCGTTTGTAGGTGCCCCTTTTCTTTCCAGAAAGTGCCCTTTTGTTGTTAGTGCCCCCCCCCTAATTTGGAAGACGCTCCACCGCCCCTGCATTATGCTACTTGGTGGTGATGCGGATTTTGTTCTGACCCCAAAAAAAGTTTTTACTCATTACGTCACTGACCATCAACATATCATTGGCATAAGGTTGGCTGACGATTGTTTTACTATCACCAACCTGCCACATCGTCTTAATATCACTCTAACTTCATAATTTATTTGAGGTATACATGTACATAATGTATTCCCGGTCAATTGCAATATTATTTTATTGTGTAATATATTTCAACCAAATGTCCCTAGTTGTTTAATTGAAATTGACGAAGTTATGCCTATCCAATTTAGTCAGAAAAGTTAATCGCCGTGTTTTATGTCTTCGACCTTATTTATTGCTTATTTGATTTTCTAACCATGATTGATCATGTTGTTTTAAAGAGAAGGTTGAGTTCTGGGAAGAGGTGAAAAATAATATGTGAGCATTACTCATTCTTATTATGCAAGTGTGGAAGAACATCAGTTAAGACATGTTCCCTGAAAAGCATGGCTCTTCAAATGCCTTCATATTCTAAATATGCATGTAACATCGTAAACATCGGGGGGCCGGCTTTTTACGCCACGTGTTCGTGTAGTCCCATATACATCTTTCTGTGCAAGTGTTTATAACTTTACCAAGACTTGGCCAAATTTCTTATCATTTTGATGATTCCAGAACCTTGCAAGTCACACAAATTCTTATATGCTAGATGATCAACCTTTTCTGGTCGGTTCCACACCGTTTCTTTCACAATCCAATCGCATGACCAGAACTCAACTTCATCTTTAAATGCTGTGCAATTTAACCTAGCGTTGTGAGCTAATAAATATAAATAATTACCATTAAAGTTACCATCATTCCAGCTACTTGTCATTTTTTGTTTTGTTTCGTTTTTTAGATGGGCTGACGACCGCTGCCATGTTCTACCGATTTTCGATAAACTCGGCTGAGAATCTTCATGATACTACCTACAAACTACCATAGGAATACAAGTCAGCTTGAGATTTTACCGCACTACCATCGATAAAGTCTTCATAGCTTCACTTTAATCAAACTGCCTCTTCTCCTGGAATGAAAGCCTCGCCAATCTGTCATTGTTACTAAGCTAGGTCGGTGGGACTTTCGTTCGATTAGAAGATGGTAGATACTAACTTCTATTGAGCAGCTGACGGACCTACGTACAGCATCCTTAAAAATTCAATTTGAAGACGGTAGATAATGGTAACCTCGGCTATGGAAACTATACAGCTTACAAGATAATAGTGACGCCTTGAAACTACACCTAGATGTTAACTACCTCTCTGGGTTCCTCTGGCATGATTCGGAGCTGATGTTGCCGTCGAACAAACAGGCAAATGTAAGCGACAATGTAATATGTGAATAATGGAATATGTTGATGCAATGTATAGGAATATGTATTCAATCATGATTCTGCATCCATTTTATATAATCACTTTGCTCTGAAAACTGTAGGAAAATTTTCGATAAAGGTCGGGTAGCTTTCTTTCCTACCTTGTTATTCACTATACATACACAGCTAATGTGTCTAGATACGATCTTGCTCTTCAAAACTTCTTTAATTCATGTCAACACCAACTGCAATGCTAATGTGAATATGATTGCAATATGTATATCCAAGGGTATGGTTTATAATTGGCTGCGCATGTAGTCCTTTTGAAAAAGGAAGGGCAGGAGGAGAATAGAATTAGAATAAAAGAAGGAGGAGGGAGAGGTGTAAGGAGGAGGAGGGAGAGGAGGAGGGAGAGGAGAAACAATTGAGTTACTGCCCTCGCCACGCTTCCCACTGTGCTCGTTTTTAAAGATTACGTCTCCCCCCTCTGACAAGTCTTGAATTCTGATCTGAATTGTCCTTGGTAGTCAGAAAGCACCGTAACAAAATATGTAGCTAAATCAAGAAAGCCACCTTTATTTGACTTGACAATATGTGAAACTTCCATGTATATATCATAAACGCGTAGCATTTAATTAATAGAACATGTAATCACTTTAGATATTATAGATATCTTTAAAAAAAGAAAAAAAATATTAAAAAAAAAAAAGTGTGGGTATACTTATTAGACGAATGAATTATGAATTATGAATTATGAGTGAAATTATTATATTGCACACTCATGTGAAGCAGCTCTAATTTAACATATCATACGACAAAACCAAAAAGGGTTCTCAAAATAGAACCATATCAATCGATTGCTTGTACTAATAATGCACATTTCTTCTTCTTTGGATAGCATTTTACACGAAGTATATACACAATCCTGATTGTACAGGGCGTCCCTCCTAGCTCCCATCTGTCTGAAACACTTTCCAAGGCGGCTCAGTCTAGGGAGACACGTGGTCTATACCAGCTGCTTCAACAGAGAACGATACGGTACAAGTCTTCTCCAGTTTACCAGCATTTCACCGAAATTTGACCCAGAAATAGCTTTTCATCATTTCTTTGCTACACAATAGAATTTATCACTGTAACACCTCCATTGTGTTTGCATGATTCAGGCCAATTAAATCATCATAGCGCCAGACATCGGGGCAAGTTTATTCAAGAAAGAATTTCAAGCCACGACTCTGTATGATATCAGGCGGGATTGATATAACAAATTGTTACAATGACTATATATCTCGCCACAGCTAGCTACCACAAGCGATAGTATGTTTTAGTAAATAGCAAAGTACATGTATACATAGAAGCTGAATTATAGCAAGGTTCGAGTAATCTACAAAGTACACGAGGAGAAACCTGCGCTGGCTGAATGAAGCTCAATGGGAGTTAACCAGATCAGTTTTCAGTCTCTTTCGTACCTGTCAAAAATTACATAGTTAAGATAAGGCCATTAAAAAAAAAAAAATGTTTAGCGTCCCCGCCCGCATCCTTTTTTGGGGCCGCCTCCTTTTTTTTTTCCTGAATAATTTGTTTTGGGAATTTTTTTCCAAATTTATTTTTTTTGAAGAAAAAAAACATGAAAAACACTGCTAAAATGGATCCATTTCTGATTAAAGAAAAAAAAAAGGGCCTCCTCCTTCCTATTTTTCAAAAAGACATGACGCTAAACATGTTTTTTTTTTAATTTGGCCTAAAGGCTAGAAACGGATAAATTGTGTGTAATTTTATTTTTTATTGAGTTGCAACCTGATCAAATTTCCGTCATTAATTTAGTTCAACCTGTATCTCTATACGAGTTCACCCTGTACCTCCATACGAAGTCTCTCTCTCTCTCTCCTCTACCACCCTCAACGTGGTCCATCTGTATTCCTCTCTCAATCTAACTCTTCTCTTCTTTCTCTCTGTCTCTCACTCTTTGTCTCTCTCTGTCAAACATACTGTATACTTCTTCTATACAATTCTGCTTGCATAAATTTACGCCAATAGCGCTAAATGATAAATAAATTATTACAGAATTGTCCGATTCGTGAATAGATTTTGCCGCGAAAACTAACGGCTTTACGATTTCGCAAAAGTTTCTGGTTGTAAATGAAACAGATTTAAGTATAATCATACCACAAGGCATGGATGGAGCTGCCCCACGCTCTACCATTCAAAAAGTCCATCTTATATGGAACGTACTTACTAAAACAGTATTCCTAGTCTACATATTTATCTTTTGGTTCTACTTTAAACAAAACTTGAATAATATATCATAGAAAAGTAAATAAATAATTCAGCACTCAACAAAGTTATTTAAAAAAAGCAACACAAAAGTTCTGTATTTACTGATCTACGGTCTAACGCCCTGTCCCATAAAGCCTAAAATAAATACTTGTTGTATTGCCCTTTAGGTGCCAAAACATGGGTAGGTCGGTCGGAAAAGTTTTTTTTTTTAACTTTTTTTTGTCGCCCTCTTTTGGCTGATATTTCTCAGTTTTAAATGCTTTAATACATGTGTTTCATCGTCATCATTCCATTCATATCTTTTTTAGGATTTTGAAACTAGGGCAGAAGACAAGTGAGAATTTGGGAATAATTTGATAATATGCATTAATATCCCATTTAACTCTTTATGCGCCACTTAAAAAACCCCCCTGTGCCACATTCTTTTAGGGTCACACATTTCGAGGGAATCTTTATTGACTCTGCTGAATCAAGAGGCTATAACTCTTCACTGGATGATCATGATGAAAAATATTGTGCAGCAAAGTTGTAGACCGGAAAACGTGCTTTTCGATGAACCGTCATTTGTTATATTTTGAATTATCATTTTTATAATAATCATAATTATATAATGTTTAATTTTTCTTATTTACGGCAGTTTTTTATCCCTCTAGAATTTCTTATTTAGCAATGATAAGACATCTTCAAATCAAATCTATTAGAAAGGTGGACTTCTTACCTTTCTTTACATACCTTGCTCAAGTATTCTAACAATTCAGAAGGTTAGTATTTAGGTTGTTGAAGAAAAGAAGTTCAATAGGGAGAGACTTGAAAGTACCCCGCTCAGCCACCCTTGACAATGGGCTAATCTGCCCATTGAAATCCCTATTACCCCAGGTTATTGTCAATGTCCGGTTTAGCGGGGCATGAAAAGGGACGTCGTGGGGATGTTTTTCTTTGTTGTGCCATGATAAGTCAATAAGAAATAAGAGAATGTTATTGATTTTGCCCACTGGTATGAGCATGTAAAAATGGTATAGGCATAATATATTATATGTGATATACATGACATAATCAGCATCTTATTGAAATGTCTCATTATGAATGTTCACCGCATCTGTTCTCTCACCTTCTTTACCCCTCAATAAAATTGATTTCAAGTACATTTATCACAGCCATAGATATACAAAGAAAGAATGAATCAATCTTAAAATATAAACTATATTGCATTGTTTTCCATTTACTTTATTGTGAGAGAGCTTATTATCAGAAATGATTGACGAGTGGAGTATGCAATGAATAAAATATGGAGAACGGACGTGAGAGACATTATGAGAGAGAAATAGTGATATGAAATGAAAGGACTTTACTGTGAATAAAGATTATAAGAGAAAGAGATAAAGATGACGGCAAGACAGGATACATATTGATACGAAAATAACAATAATAATGAGATAGAGATGACGGAAAGAAAGAGAGTAAACACTGATAGCATAAGAATGAATAAAGATAATAAGAGAAAGATATAGAGATGACGGCAAGACATAGGGTACATATAGATAGGAAAATGATAATAATAATAAGATAGAGATGACGGAAAGAAAGAGAGTAAACACTGATAGCATAAGAATGAATAAAGATAATAAGAGAAAGATATAGAGATGACGGCAAGACATAGGGTACATATAGATAGGAAAATGATAATAATAAAAAGATAGAGATGACGGAAAGAAAGAGAGTAAACACTGATAGCACAAGAATGAATAAAGATAATAAGAGAAATATATAGAGATGACGGCAAGACATAGGATACATATTGATAGGAAAATAATAATAATAATAAGATAGAGATGACGGCAAGAAAGAGAGTAAACACTGATAGCATAAGAATGAATAAAGATAATAAGAGAAAGATATACAGATGACGGCAAGACATAGGGTACATATAGATAGGAAAATGATAATAATAATAAGATAGAGATGACGGCAAGAAAGAGAGTAAACACTGATAGCATAAGAATGAATAAAGATAATAAGAGAAAGATATAGAGATGACGGCAAGACATAGGGTACATAATTATAGATAGGAAAATGATAATAATAATAAGATAGAGATGACGGAAAGAAAGAGAGTAAACACTGATAGCATAAGAATGAATAAAGATAATAAGAGAAAGATATAGAGATGACGGCAAGACATAGGGTACATATAGATAGGAAAATGATAATAATAATGAGATAGAGATGACGGCAAGAAAGAGAGTATTACACTCATAGCATAATAATGAATAAAGATAATAAGAAAAAGATATACAGATGACGGCAAGACATAGGGTACATATAGATAGGAAAATGATAATAATAATAAGATAGAGATGACGGAAAGAAAGAGAGTAAACACTGATAGCATAAGAATGAATAAAGATAATAAAAGAAAGATATAAAGATGACGGCAAGACAGGATACATCTTTCTTTCATTAGTTTTATTCATTCTTATTCTATCACTGTCTACTCTCTTTCTTGCTGTCATCTCTAGCTCTTTCATTAATTTTTATTCATTCTTATTCTATCAGTCTACTCTCTTTCTTGCTGTCATCTCTATCTCTTTCTTTCATTATTTTTATTCATTCTTATTCTATCACTGTCTACTCTCTTTCTTGCTGTCATCTCTATCTCCTTCTTTCATTTTTTTTATTCATTCTTATTCTATCAGTCTACTCTTTTTCTTGCTGTCATCTCTAGCTCTTTGATTAATTTTTATTCAGTCTTATTCTATCAGTCTACTCTCAGGGAACACTTTTATCACTAGAGTCTTCGTCACTGCTCGATTCGTCGGAATCAGAGTCCATGCTCCATGCTTCCATAGTAACAAGATCTCGAGCCTCCTCTACACTAAACACACGTTGACGTTTTCCAGCAGGTGCCATCGTAACATCAGTAAAAAAAATCCAAAGAAAACCGCTAAATACACGGTAATTTCGAATGTAACACTATGAAGAAAAACAGTTTACCGGAAAGTGTGCGATGTATACAATGTAAACAATAGTAAACGCAACGCGTGGCTACACACTGCGAGCGGTATTATGAATGTCTAATTGACTCGTATACATCTGTGCAAAAATGCGAAGTTGGCACGCCTACGTCCGTGCAAATCGGCGAACAAAGCAAACAAAGAGTTAAACAAACAAAATACATATTTTGTTAATTCATTATTAACAAATAATTAAACAAAAACGGTTATTTTTTTATTTTTTAAATGTCGACCGTAGATTTTCAGCTTTTTGGGTCGGTCGCAAAGGGCAATACAACAAGTTTTTATTTTAGGCCTAACCTATCTGATACCTATGGTTGTGAACGAAGAATCCTACTTGAGTAAGAATCAATATGCTTAGTAACATTCGTGACAAAATAAAAATGCTTGAATTATGAATTCCTATCCTTCTTAAATTGGTTGGAAAAAAAGACTGGAGAAAGACAGTCAATATATGGTTAAAAGAGGCATTTCCTTTGTGCGCCTCGTACTCTCGAAAGGCATTCAAATGGGGGAAAATATGAAAATGTAAACCTCATAACTGTATATAATATTTGATATGAAGAAATTTACGACGAGCTTGTTTTTATTGTTCATTTTGAAATTCCAACCACTTATCCCAAAATGATAACTTGTGCTTTGAATTATAAACACTGTTGGGGGTCAGCGCCAAAATGTTACAGAATTATTCTCTTCGAATAGAATTCAAAATTTTGCTTTCTAATTATCAATTTATAAAACTGATGACGCTATTCTGTTACCATGACAACATCACCTATTAATGACGAAAATATTGGAAGAATTTAGTGTTGATGCCATAGCAATGGAATAGTTTTTAGTATTGTGCTTGTGGTATTATTTGATGTAAAGTTTATACCGTGGAACCTCGTTACAAAGAAGTTATAACAAGCTCTCAATATGACAAGGTAATTTTGCTGGTCCCACTTTGTATTTTACGTTTTGTTGCCATTATTAATAAAAACACCCCTGAGATTAAGTGCTTTATTATGAATAGTTATGTACCACGATGTTATCCGTGATTTTATCTGAATAAATGTTTATTTCCACAAAAAAAAACACCCCTGATATAACAAACTGTGATGAAAAAAAAAGGTAATATCCTATGTCCGGAGGACTTAATTGTAACAAGTTTCCACTGTACATGTATATACAAATTATTTGTAGCATATTACATCATTTCAAAAAGATAAATTCTATTGCTATTTTGTTTTGTCATGCATCAATTACTTTTGTTACTAAGTTGGTAATATTGTGAACATATGAACTGAATTGAATCAAATATAACTGGTAGAAATGTTATTTTGTATTTTTGTATAAATTCCTTTCTTGAACAGACACCTTTAAAGTGTAAACACTAGGTAGACCATTATCAAATTGTATTCAAATTTGAACATTTAACCTAGCAATGAGATATCACATTCATCTGTTATATATCATTGTATGTCAATAGTCAGAATGCAAATTGCATACATCAGGTGCCCGATGTATAAAATCTACCATCGATGTAACTACCATGGCAACATCACTCAACAGCCAATCAAATCAAGGTTTCCATGGAAGTTACTATTGATGGCAAAGTTACCATCAATGGAAAGTTTTATGCAATGGTTCCCAGTTGTCGCTAGGTCAGATGAACATTATGGTCTGCCCTACCAAACAATATGTAATACATTTTATTTGCATTCTATCTAAATACTATTAGTTGTATCAGGTGAATGAAATAATTATTAACAAGGCTTTTAATAAAGACTTATGCATCAAATTTTGATTACATTCCGAAAATGGCCAATCGTTTTGTACTCACATGGACATAACAACAAAAGTGATTGAGTTCATTTCACAGAGTAGTATTTGATTTATTGTACAACTAATTCCATCATTCCATCACATTACAGATGTTAACATTTAATATAAGGCTAATAAATACTTCTTTTCTTGAATGTGACATTTGTATAAATGAACTTGTCTCATGGTTACATGTCCTGCCAACAACTGACATACCAAAGAACCATGGCCTTGCCTAGAGCAGCAGAAAAAATGCAGGATAAAAACAGGCCAAAGTGTTATAGGAAAAGAAGAGAAAGCAATGAAAATAGTAGCTCATTCTATATTCATGTGTTTGCTACATTGATGACAAGGGACATGGATTAACAATATATATTAGAGAACATCCTCTTTTAACATCTAAAATAAGCAAGGTGCAATCACAAAAGAATGCATTAGAAATATAAAAATATCAGTTTCAATATTATTTTACATAAAAAGGGGAGTGGTTGTTATCGATCACTATCATTGATGACAGGCTTTAATGTTACATACTCAAAGTATGAATAACTTCTTATAACAGAAGAATAAAGCATATGTTCAGAATATATATTACAAACTTTATTCAAAGGTAAAATGATGAATTAATCATATTGAGTGAGAGACAAGGTATGTTATATCCAAGTACATTATATATTCTAGCTAGAAGTGTGCTTTACTGGTAGCACACAGATGTACAAATAAAGATCCTGTCGGAAATGAAAAAGTAAATAGATGAATTATATATCAACAGAAAACTCTAATACGAGCCATAGATTACCATAATATCAATTATATGCTATTTTAGTATCTGTAAAAGGAGTACGAGCAACACCTCTCTGAAAACTGGAAATCTAAAGCTTTGAAAGTTGTTGACCCAAAATCTAGCAATCGATTTGATGACATCATCTTATGTGGATTATGCATATTTACAATGACTATGCATTAAAGGTAAAGACCAGTAATGGTCATGCGATTGCATTGTGAAAGAAACGTTGTGGAATCGATCAGAAAAGGTCGATCATCTAGCATCTAGCATCTGCAAGGTTCTGGAATCATCAAAATGATAAGAAATTTGGCTCATTCTTCGTAAAGTTACAAGCACTATACACAGAAAGATGTATATGGGACTACCCTATCTCTCTCACCAGACCATGAGAGAAATAAATTTACCAAATATATGAATTAGTAGGCGGTTTCCCGGCAAATTTGTTATCATCATGTATTAGTCAAAACATATTCTTTCACATGATTGGTAATGAGAGCTTCCATTTCATTTTTTGAAATTGGGGCGTTGCCAATACTGGTCTTTACCTTTAAGCACGGCTCATCGCCTAAGCAATATGGGCGAGCAGATAGGGTCCACATGTAATGTCGTCACCATAACTGCAGCAAATTCAACTCCTGTTGACACATAATTTTGAGGGGTGTGGGAAAAATAACTTAGCTTGCTTGTGTGCAATACTGAAAGGGAAAATATGTTGTATTCCTTTAAATATGTACATGTATTCTATGTTCATTCCATTGATATACAGTTGTGATTTCATTGGATAGGGTCTCTAACATTCATGGTATGTGTGAGTTCTGATAGTGTAACATGTGATACACAGTACAACCTGCTATGGCAACCATCTTTATATTACATTATCATTTCCCTTGACACCTTTCTCATTGAAACCTGTATTAGAGGAACCTGAACAGGAAGACCACCTGTCTATCAAGACCACAGTTTTGTTTCCCTTAATGGTAATACAAAGTTTTGGGAAATTTTGAAAATTGGCTGGATAGCGATTCTTTACAATTTTAATATATTTGGATGCCCCTGTGGATGAATTATAAGCACTAGAAAATTTAGCACCTCAAACACTTCTGCTTTCGAGATAAATTGAATATAAAAATTTACCGGTGCACCCAGTAAATTTTGATAAATTTCAAATAGTGCCTACGTCCATACAATAGTAGTTGCGACCATGAAATCTCAGAATATGTAGTTGTAATATATAATTTCCAAACGGGTTTAGCCAATTGGTCGATTTTAGTCAAGAAACATTGTTTTATAGCTAAATTAATAAATTGACCTTGAGAGGGAGCTATACAACATAAAGAGTTTATTATTTACAATTTCATAACTTTAGACTCGATTTCAACCGCGACAACGATCATTGAATATTGTGGGACCACATATGCTTCCAATATGTTCATTTTGTATTACCTTTAAAGCCTTTCTCATTGAAACCTGAACATTAAAGACCACTATTCTTCCATTGCGTGGTCTTTATATCCAGGCTTTGTTGTTGAAATGAAAAATGAAATGGATGAATTATATATCAACAGAAAGCTTATAAGCCATAGATTACAAACATTTCAATTATATGCCATTTTAGTGACTGTCTGAGGAGTATTAGCTCTCTGAAAACTCAAAATCCAAAGCTTTGAGAATCAAAATTAATGACATCATCTTCTGTGGAGTACGCATATTCACAATGACTTTGCATTAATTAAGCATGGCTCATCGCCTCAGCTATATAGGTGAACCGAAGGGGTCCACATGTTATGTTGTCACTGTAACTAGGGCAAGTTTGACCTCTGTTGACCCGTAATTTGGAGGGGTGCAGAAAATGAGGTTTTAATTTGCTTGTGTGCAATAATAATATGGTAAATACTTTTTATTCCTTTATATTTGTATTCTACATTCATTCAGTTTTCCATTTTAATATATCAAGCTGTATTTTCATCGGAATAGGGTCTTTGACTATTGAATCATCTCATCACCATAGACTGCATTAAAGAGAAGGTTGAGTTCTGGGAAGAGGTGAAAAATAATTTGTGAGCGTTATCATTCTTATTATGCAAGTGTGGAAGAACAACAGATAAAAAATGTTCCCTTAAAAGCATGGCTCTTTGAATGCCTTAATATTCTAAATATGGAATGTAGAAGCATAAAAATTGGGACGGATCTTTATGCCACATGTTTGTGTAGTCCCATATAAATCTTTCTGTGTACAGTGCTTGTAACTTTACCAAGACGGGTCAAATTTTGTATCATTTTGATGATTCAAGAACCTTGCAGTACACACCAATACTTATATAATAGATGATCAACCTTTCCTGATCGATTCCACAATGTTTCTTTCACAATGCAATCGCATGACCGTAACTCAACTTTATCTTTAATGGAAACAAATGGAAACATAGGCACCATGTGGCAGAAGTTCAGATACAAACTAGAGGTTGTTTTGTTTGTTGTTGTTGCACACTATAGTATAGACAGGTGTACAAGTGTATCAAAATTGTAGGCATTTAAATGGTTACCAGTGATAAACCTACAGCTTGCTACAGATTTTCCGAGAAGAACAACAACTAACCTATAAAACCTCTATGGCTGATTATTGATCTACACTAACTCAAAATGGGTGAATGCAATAGTTCATTAGTTGACAAGTCTTTGGGTAAACAATAAAGAAATACATGTAAGAACTGGTCTATAATAGAGATCTCACAATGCAATATATCTAATTACTAAGATACTACAGTCTCATCTGAGTCAACAAGCCATACATAATCTCAGTGTATATCCTTAATGTATGTGACATAGATGTGCAGTTTCTACAAAAAAAATGAAATTTGCTTCTGATCGCTGGGCAGTACAGCAAAGAATATTAATCAGGAATAGTTCTGCTTGCATGTACAATGCAAGGATACAATGGTTGCATGTGAGTTTAATAATGGACACGCGCATTGAGACAAAGGCAAAGAACTTAAACAGGTAACTTTTCCTACCCCTAAATACATTTTGACAGGCATATTTCGTTAACAAATCGTTTTGAGACTTGAAACATGGGATGAGTATATCAAACAAACACCGATAGCATCTTGGTGCTCTCTAGATTAGTCTAGACCATCCTGACTTTGTTTCTGACACAGTACCGTTTTTAGGTCACATTACCAGTAGTTATTCTGTGCCCCTCACGCAGTCAATATTTGTTTATAAGTTCAGATATTACCCTGTACAAAATCCATGACTGCTCTATGAAAGCCGCCATCTCGTAAAGCCTATCAGTTGCCTTCTTCTATAAAGTGCCCCAAATTTTAAGACCAAAGAATTGTTTGAAGATCTAAGGACTGTAATATCAGCCTACAAAAAAACAGTGTCACATGAACATGTTGCTATACAAGAACAACTATCAAAGAAAGATAAAAAACAAATAAGATTCCATTATCATTCTTTCGATCAACAAAGTGCAATAACATTGCAAAACTGTTACAAAAGTGTCCAATGAACCCCAATATATGAGAATCTGCCAGGAGAGAGAAATGGTTGAGGAACACCCGATTCAAGTTTGTGTTGACTTCTCTCTTCGCAAGAGCATACACACGGCGCTGGAGCGCTACGCCTACAAACCTTAACATGGAGACCACAGTCTTCACACATCCAGTTCTTGTAAATACGAAAAGAAACAGGTCAGGTTTATTTTATTCCTTTATTTGCAGCATTACAACCAGTTTGACGAGAAACTCCATCTACTGTCATGAAAGAAAGCTTCTGGTTGAATGTATCCTTATATTGAAGGCTCTGGGTTTGTCAGCTGGTTCTCATCTCTAATTGTCTTTGTGAATTGTTCACTGTCAGCTATCTTCTGGCTTCGTGTACCCAGACTTGCTTAACTGTGTATAAATGGAAAAGATAAAGGAGAAAGGTTGTAAACATGAATGACTTCATTGAAATAGCAAGAAACAAAACTTACATGGAAATATAGTATCCTGTTGTTACAGGCTTCAACATAAAATAGAGATACATTCCTCCATAGTTTAGAAAGAATTTTAGTGTACAGGTAGATATTGAAAAGAATAACAAATCAAGGCGACTATGTCCTCATTGGAAGCTCTCAAGACTGCAACATGACAGAGACTTGTGAAAACTGCGGCTACACAGCTGCCTGTAGGGTTTTACACATATTGGTCAATGGTCATCCTTTGGAATTTTAAACCTGGCCGGTAATATTAATTACATTTTAACTCTCATACTGTATGTTCCTATACCACTTATGAAGAAACATAGACTTCACAGCAGCTTAGAATTGCTAGTATTTTGCAATTTGTCATCAAAATCAATAGAAATTTGATGGAAAATTCCAAGAGGCTTTCCAAATCTATAATTCTATGGGCTTTAACGATATTTTGTTTTATATTTTTGACTTTAAGTCACCTTGACTAACATCTAGCAGCAATGTGAAAGGAACAAAATTCAAAATACTAATTCATTCATCCTCTCTATAAACAAATTTAAAGAACAAATTCAATCTAAAGGTTAAAAGCATGTGAGAAAGTGTACAGGTGCTCTAGGGAGTGGTTCTGGTCAATTTCAAGCTTCAATTGAATTTCTCTCTCATACAAAGCTATTCTAGGAACATATGATTCAGTGCAATACGTGCCTGATGTCATTTACCACACCTAGAAATATAGAACATCTTGATATGATCATTGACTTAATACCAAAAAGAACCGTCAGTCAATGGTCGTGTCAAGGATTTTTATTTCTTAAATGAAAAAAATTGATATGTTGTACACGATACGTTGTATGGAATCGACCGTGACAGGAATGAAGGCACCCCCCCCCCCCTCTTTATAAACTGCAAGTAAACATTGAAAATTGTGCCGGCATCTTCATGTCTGCCTATGAACATAAAGATGTACCGTGGAAATGGAGAATGAAAATAGGTCAGATCCGAGCACCAAACTGGAAGAGCACACAATTATGAAATGTCATATGAAATGCTACATGTAGATTCTGAAGGTCGTTATATTGATTGAAGCCCATGTTATTGCAAGGGCCACATGCACATCTGGTTAATTGAATTACAGGAACTGGCCTGATCCATTACTTAATATAGATATATTGACTGCTATGAGAGGCATCGCTGTTTCTATAGGCTCAAGGGGACGTTACATCCTGCTATGACCCTGAGGCGCAGTGAGCAGTAAGATGTCTGGTTGAGTAGACTAGTTAAAGCATGCATACACACTCGCATAGAAAAGTGCACGCCCGGAACCATATGAGCCCTATACGAAGGGCTATATTTTTTTTCATACTCCTTTATGGTTGACCTATAGAATGCCTGGTAAAGTTTTTAGAGGTAGATTTTTATACATTCTACCTCGACACAAAGAATTTTTTGAGGTGATCGGTACACTTAAACATATCGTTTATGTGTGCATATTGAAATAAAACTTGTGACTCAACTTATGTGCCTCTAGTGCAAGGCCAGGGCAAGTGGACATATTACTTACAATGCAGTCACTTTAATCCAAACATAAATTACATTTTTTTTGTACCTACAAAACTATCTCATATTATACCCTCCAAACCAAAATAGATTAAGAAAAAAGAAAAGAAAATAGTCACTTAAAATTTTCTCAATCAATTTATAAACAAAGTCGCACAATATGTAAACAAAACAATAATGAAGGCCTTCCATACATGTATGGAAACATCAATTTAAAGCCACCAGATGAAAATGAAACCAAGATTTGATCTTCATGAAGTGAATTTATAATGAGTGTCTTTCAAACTAAGCATCTAGTTTGTTTAGATGTTCAGTATTGATTTAGTGACAAGATACAAGAGAAAAAAAAGTGACTTCAATTGTACTTCATTATCCATCCTCACAAGTGCCTTATTAATCACTTACAATATCCAGCTCTCAATCATTGAGATAAGCTGCCATCGAATCACTTGTAATAAATTTAGAAGTAAAGTGAGAAGTGCTGGGACTAAAAAAACAAGAGCCCCAAGTTCCGAGTAAAAAATATATTTGATACCCGTTTCCGGAAATTGGATGGCAATGAAAAATACACCCCTTAAAAATTGATCTTTTCTAGCAATCAAATAAATCAACATGTGCGTACCTCCGCTCAGTTATATTCTCCCATTTGACATTACCGGTATGTTCATTCATGTTTTGCGATGTTTAGTGCTAATATCATGCCTTAAAATGTTAAAATCTGATATAGAAGTAGAAAGAGGACATGCGAGCTGCTATCAAATTCACACAGGATGAAAAAAATCACAGAATTAATAAAACAATTATGTTGGAATACAACACATTTCTAAAAAAATCTTCTACACCTACTAAATATTTTATTTTTCTTTCTCTTATTCTTATTCTAAACACTGCATGCTTTCTTTAAAAGCTGTTAATTATTTAGTAATCACGACACGTTTCGATACTCATCTCTGTTGCAAGGCAAGTTCGGACTACCGTAGTCACGGAAAGAATGCGCAGTACACTTCATTAGCTGTAAAGTGTGCTGAAACAAGCTCAAACAAATGGTATACGGTACGTGATCGTACCAAAACTATGAAAAAAACATCGGAAAAGACCACAACTACTCAAAATTAACTTAAAGGTAATACAAAGTTTTGGGAAATTTGAAAATTGGGTGGAAAGTGATTCTTTACAATTTTGATATATTTGGATGCCCCTGTAGATGTATTATAAGTACAAGAAAAATTAGCCCCTAAAACACTTCTCCTTTAGAGAAAATTGAATATAACAATTTACCAGTGCTCCCAGTTTTGATAAGTTCTCAATATCGCCTATGGCCGTACAATGGTAGCTGCGACCATGAAAATCTCAGAATATGTAGTTGTGATATATAATTTCCAAACGTGAATAGCTAATTGGTCGATTTTAGTCAAGAAATATTGTTTTATAGCTTAATTACTATATTGACCTTGAGAGGGAGCTATATAACATGAAGAGTTTATTATTTACAATTTCATAACTTAAGACTGATTTCAATCGCAACAACAATCCCTGAATATTGTAGGATCGCATATGCTTCCAATATGTTCATTTGAACCAAATTCATGACCCCTTCCCAAAACTTTGTATTAGTTACCTTTAAGTAGATACATAACTTGGGCCAAAAAGTCAATAGTCGTCCAAAAATGCTACAGAAATAGTGATATTTGAGGTGTTACTGGGTACATTATTATTGAAAGGGGCCTGCTGCACATATTTAATCACTATGCTCAAATCCACTGTTATACACTGCTTTTTACTGCAGAGGGCAGTATAGTGGATTCTAGCCTCATGATCAACATAAACAGTACGTACATGTGCAAGTATCACAGCAGGCCCATTCCGATAATAATTGTACCTAGTAACTCCTCAAATATCACTATTTCTGTGGCATTTCTTGGACATCTATTGAACTCCTTGTCCAAGTATATGTATCTGCTTACAGTAATTTTGAGTAGTTGTTGTCTTCCCGACTGTGCTCTTGTAGTTTTTAATGATTTCTTGGTACGATCACGTATATTTGTTAGGGTTTGTTTCGGAACGCATTACAGCTGATAAAGTGTACTGTGCATTCCTTCCGTGACTTATCCAAACTTACCAAGTGCAACAGCGATGAGTATCAAAATTTGTTGTGATTACTAAGTAAATATCAAATTTTAAAAGAAGCATGCAGTGTTTAGAATACGAGAAAAATATTTATTTTGTCTTTAAAAATTATTTTTCGATCGGTATGTTGTGAAAAAGAATGTTAGAAAGACGTTTTATTATTCTAACATTTTTGGCTTGATTTTTTCTTCCTGCATGAATCAAAATGGCGGCTCGCATGTTCTCTTTCTATTTTTGCCCCAGTTTTTACTTTCAGAGGCATGATAATGGCACTATTAATAAACACCACCAAACATGGATACAAAATATCTTCATATGAGATATTCCAATGTTAACAAAGGAATGCATGTATTATCTAAAGGTATTTTGCTGCTATAAATAGTCAAATTTGAGGATGTTTATAGGAACATTTAGATCTAACAACAGAAGTAGATCTAGAAGATTTTTTCTTGATTCATCATTTTTGAGTACCTGGGTACCCGCCCAAAATTTGAGCGGATACCCAAATTACAAAAATACCTAAAATTCCTAGACCTAAAAGTGAAAAATATTTCAGATATAGAACCGCATGCCATGAAACTGATACTTACATGCTTGATGACATCAACCCAGTCCCAGCCTCGGGGTCGTTCACCTTTATAATCTACATGGAGAAAAGAAAACAAGAAAAGAAATCAAAAAGTATAGTTTGACAGTCTATTCAGGTATCTACTGCTTTCTGAAATAATGCCCCCCCCCCTCAACTGAACAACGGAAAATAGAAACCAGAGAAATGGTAAAAGATGGAAAAGGAGAGGTGAAAAGTAACATAAAATGAAGGTGATGGTAGAACTGCCTCCTACACACCTGCATTTGATCTGTGGTCTTATCTTATTTTATTTTATTTTATTCACATTTCATCCATCAGCACCCCCTTTCCCGTTTACTGAACTTCTTTGATGAGGCCATTATTATTATTGTATTTACACTTATAAGGATGTTTCATGTGGCTATTCACAATGCTATACAAAAATTCAATTGATAGACCCCCTCCCCTAAATAATGGGAAGGCTAGCTCAGTTTGAATCTATAAATGATCTGCTTAGAAGCAAACTTACTTGTTCCTGCAGTAATCTTCCTCTTCTGATTTTTGGTGAGTTGCTCTTTCCTCTCTTTGATCTTGCCTACCAAAGGAACAGTCTCTTTTTTTTCTTCTTTTTCTTCCTGTCATAAAAGAATAACAACTGATTAGTAAATTTGAGCCGGACAGACGGTGGTATGTATTTGAGCATTTATCTCGTGAATAGGCAAACATATGTGACATTTGTGCATTGCTTTTCATTTGATGTGTAGGAATGGCTTTTGATTTGTTAGCATGTATCTCTCATTACACAGGTAACTGTCCCCAGAGAAGGAAGGTGCACAATTTGTGACATCTCTTCTAAGCACTTGTAAGCTATATACACAGATCCTACATTATGGCAGCTCATGTGCAATACATGGAAATCTCCAATGTCGATAGACGTCGTTTGGTTGAAGCATTCAAAGGAAACGGTCAAGATTAACTCGAACCAGCAGATAATCTAGCGATAAAGCAGTCTACAGTGCGATCCATAATAGTAGCCACCTACCTGGACAGCGGTCGGGTTGACAAGCTACCAAGAGGCGGGGCATGTAGTGCCACGATAGATGATGACATGAACAACTTTCTTCAAAATATCATCGAGACAAATCCACTACTCATGCTCCAGGACAAACTCAGGGAAGACCTCCCCCAAAAGTCGGAAGTGTCCCTGACCACCATAGCGAGGGCTCTTGACGCCATGCTTGTCCTCCAACAACTAGGAGAGTATGCAGAGTGGTTTCTTAAGCACAGAGTTTGGGCCAACTGTGTCTTCATAGACCAGTGTGGGTATAACATCTGGACATCTGAAACTCACGGAGGACGTACCCAATGCTAGAAACGCCACACGTGTCCTCCAACAACTAGGAGAGTATGCAGAGTAATAAGCACAGAGTTTGGGTCAACTGCGTCTTCATAGACGAGTGTGGGTATAATATCTCCCAAGGGAGGGCACATCAAGGTATTCCCACTAGGAGGGTCGTACATGGGTAACGGGGTCGTAACTGCAACCTCACATTTACCATTACGGCAGCAGTTGGTCTCCTGCATCATATGGCTTTTGAGACTGTCACCCGACCAAGTTTCAAGCGGTTCTTTGCCGCAGCAGTTGCAGAGTGCAATGACATGATCCCTGATGATGCCCCTATCATCTTGATCTACGACAACGCCAAGATAGATGATGACATGATCAACTTTCTTCAATATATCGAGACAAATCCACTACTCGCGCTCCAGCAAAGGGAAGACCTCCCCTAAAAGCTGGAAGTGTCCCTGATGATGCCCCTATCATCTTTATCTACGACAACGCCAGGCCTCACGTGAGAGCTGAGCTCCCTGAGAATGCCAATCCTCTGATCGAAACAAAGCGCCTCCCTCTTTACTCGCCAAATTTTTAACATGACCCAAGTGGCTAACTCATCATTTAAGAGTGCTATGAAAAGGACCTTGGCGCTGCCGGAACGGCAACGGCGAGTTGGAGACAAGATAGCTGCTGGACGAGCAGGAGTCAACCTGCAATAGTGGCTGTATGAGGCCCTGAGAGAGAGGTTGCCGTGCAGTACATCAACACCATAATGCCGGCCAAATGCACCAGCCGTACAACCATTCTCAGACATACATGCCAAGAAATTGAAGGCTTAACAGCTCTAATAGCCATGGACATGATGGAAACAAAATACAATGAGGAATAAAGAAAACGTTAAAAAATGAAAAGAAAGAAAAATTACTCACTCAATCAAGACCAATCAAAACGAACCATTTAAACCGGTACACGGCAACGAGTACACGACAACAATTATCCTCACTGTTATCCTCACGGTTATCCTCAACGAGTACACGACAACGATTATCCTCACGGTTTTGGCATAAGTGGGACTGCTTTGCAGTGGTTTATATATATTATTTGACTGGTCGTTCTCAGTCTGTCTCCATCAATTCTGTTTCCTCAGAAAAACACAATCTATGGTGCAGAGTCCCACAAGGCTCTGTCACCGGCCTGTTACTCTTCATAATGTTCACGTCTCCCTTGCAAGATATCATATTGGCTCACAATATATCATGTATGACATATGCAGACGACGTGCAATCGTATCTAACATTTGATTCTGGGAATCACTCTTCTGCTGTTCAGAAGATGGAAAATTGCTTAAAGGATGTTAGAACTTGGGCATTTCAGAACAAGCTTTCTTTAAATGACTCTAAGACCGAATTTCTTCACTTTCATTCCAAGTTCTGTTCTCATTTCCCACAATTCAGTTTACGAATTGGGCAGTCTGTAATTAAACTATCTGTTATGGATTCTTCCCTTGCTTTGTCTAAAAATGTTGATGCCATTTGTGAATCTGCTTTTGTAGCTATAAGGAAAATAGAAAAAATGTGTAGGTTTCTCGACCAGAATACATCCCATCGTCTTATTCATGCTTTCGTCACATCTAGGCTAGATTGTTGCAATTCCCTTCCCCTTGGTCTTCCTGCAAAAATAACCTCAAAGCTCCAGCGTATCCAAAACACAGCAGTACTTCAAAACCTTCACTGGCTTCCTATCACTTCTCGCATTACTTACAAAATTCTCCTCCTTACTTTCAAGACTTATCATGGTTTCATTCCTTCATATCTTTCTGAACTCCTTCCTCGATATACTCCTGTCCGGACTTTGTGATCTGCTTCTCATTCTCTCCTCTCTCGGTCTCACACTATTTCTTACAAACAATACGGTCAACGTTCTTTTGTTTATGCAGCTGCATTTCTTTGGAACAATCTCCCCCTTCATTTTCGCAATGCTAGTTCTTTAAATACATTTAAAACAATGCTAAAAACACATCTCTTTAAGTCTTGTTCCTGAATAGCCCTTTTGACCTTTTGCCTTTTATATTTTTTTTGTAGATTAACGTAGGATACTATTAATTTATGATTTTTTTTGTATTTTGGTTGTAAGCGATTTGTAATTATGTAAATAATTTTCATTTGCAAAGTTTTAATGTTGATTGAATTGTAATTTGTAATTTGTAATACAAACTCTGTTTCCTTTACTTTCAACTATTTTCCTTCTTATCCGCTTAGAGGCAATTTGCAATTTGCAGTACAGAAATATCTTATTATTATTATCATTATTATTAATATGTGCTGCGATGGGCTGCTCAAACTTGTGTGTGTACTTAAGTGTACTGAGTCTGTGTGTGTATGTGTTGGCGCGAGAAAGTTTTCACTATTTTATTTTTGTATGGTACATGTATGTGTAGCATGGAGTTCAGGAAAGTACTGCAGGGGTGTCATTCGCGAAAGCAACGAATCCCGAAAATGTCTCTTAGCCTGTCATTCACGAAAATGTCTGTACGCGAAAATATCAGCTTATACAGTATATTAATAATAATAATAATAATGTTTTATTTACCCAGGGTAGCCACTTCAGTTATGAAACTGCTCTTCCAGCGGGCCCTGCATAACAAAATATGTTATTACTACCCTTCTCCAATCTAATATGCTGAGCGCCAAGCTAGAAGGCAGAAGGTCCCATTGTTATAAGTCTTTGGTATGACTCGGCCGGGGTTTGAACCCACGACCTCCCGTTCATGAGGCGGGCGCTTTAACCACTGATTGGATGTCTCGTCAGCTTTTGGAACAATAGATCACCACACTATGATCTTGCACCTTATTTCCATAGGAATTAGATGCAAAGCATTGCAGTTTATAATATCTTTTCAGGTCAGGGGTCTGTCTGTTTACAAGTATAGAGTTTATAAACCATAAACATTGGCAGCGTGTTTTACTTCATTTTGGCATACTGCAAGGCGACCATCCTCGGCTATTGAACAATGTATGCCTCTCCAGTATGTAGCATTGCACAAAGCAATGGTGTTCTATATCACATGTATACAGATGACTTTCAGCTGTACATTCCATTTGACAGGTATAATCAAGATGATAAAGTATCTGCTAATGAATGGATTGAAGCTTGTATTTCTGGACTAAAGTCCTGGTTGAATACAAATAATTTGAATTTGAATGATGCTATTAAAGACTGACCTCATCACCCTCATATGTAAAGACCATCATACAAAGTTTTGTCTTCATGCTCATATAGAAGTAGCAAGTCTTAACATCTCTACTTCTGCATTAGTGTGAAACCTGGGCGTCAATCCGTGTTATCATTGCCAGCACAATGGCAATGCATGTGTATGTATAATAAAGGAAAGGGAATGTATGTCAGAGTGTGTATGCCCAGATAAGATTGTCTGAAATATTTGAAAACTGCTTTCAGATAAGGCAGGTCCTCTAATTGAAAATACACTCTATGAGCAACAGCGCCAGAGTGTGTATGCCCAGATAAGATTGTCTGAAATATCTGAAAACTGCTTTCAGATAAGGCAGGTCCTCTAATTGAAAATACACTGCATGAGCAACAGCGCCAGCTACGACATACATGCAGGTCTGAAGAAGCTTGCAGCGCAGCAAGCGAAAGCTTACCAAAACAGGTAATTTTTTAAAGATACATCAGGAACCTTTTCAGTATAAAGCTGCATGTATTCTTCCATCAATTGGTGCCTCTTGTTTTGTGCGAAATTGCACATGTAGCAAATAAGCGACTGTGCAGGGAAGCGAAGAAAGCAACTGAAGTGTTAAAATCATCGGTCCCCTGGTTGCTTACAAGCATTCAAAAACTTTGAAACTAATCATGAACCGTCAAACCAGATTGGACTCCATCGAGATCGCAAAGAACACAAGTAAGCAGTAGTAGGGATATACTGCATGCCTGACAAAGGCCTGTAGTTCAAAAATTATAATAAAATGGTCTCATATGTTATCATTCCTTATTATAACTTTGCCTTTTGAAGCGATACTAAACTGGGTAAAGACTATATCATTTTTAACATCATATTTGCAAATTGTTAAAATACAAATATAATAATATGGTTAAAGAACCTTCATGAATTCAGTGAAAATCAAGTCAAAGCTTCAGCTATTAATCACCCCCCCCCCCCTAAATATTCAGTGAGAAAATATGTTGGGGATCTGGCATTGTGTTGTGAAATTCTAAACAAGAATACCAACAAAGACTGTATTTTGTCCTAGATATAGGGTTAGTAATGAGCCCATTGTTAAAGCTAGAATGTTGGTTAAATAGCATACAGATTTGACCCATGAGCAACTGATGTGTCATTGTGAGAGTAAGAAATACCTTTTGTACGGCTGATTTCTCTTGATCTGTCATGAAATCCTCTGCATTCTCCTTGGCAAACTCAAACAGAGTAAAGGTCATTGCACTATCTAGCCACTGAGTTGCCTACAAAGGGTAAGATAAAAAAAAAGAGACTTATTTTCATGTGATTACGACATGAAAGAGAACATTTGTAAGTGCATTAACTGTAAAAGAAACTACCAGGACATAGCTAGCTATCAAGATTGCTTTTAGATGTATGACATCAAGTCACGTCCATGGCGATGCACTTTTAAGTGAGTTTCTAAAAACTTAAATAGAATGTTGAGTTCTGGGCAGGGGTGAAATATAATTTGTGTGCGTTATCATTGTTATTATGTAAGTGTGGAAGTACATCAGAGAAAAAATGTCCCTGAATAGCATGGCTCTTCAAAGGCCTTCATATTTTAAATATGACACGTATCAGCTTAAAAAAGAGGCCAGATTTTTATGCCACATGTTTGTGTTAGTCCCATATACATTTTTCTGTGTATGTACAGTGCTTGATACTTTACCAAGACTGGGCCAAATTTCTTATCATTTTGATGACTTCAGAACCTAGCAATACTATATGCTATATGATCAACTTTTTCTGATCGATTTCACACCGTTTCTTTCACAATGCAATTGGATGACCAGAACTCGACTTTAACTTTATCTTGAAGATTCATATACACGTGGCTGTACATGTACATCAGTAGAGAATCTCTAGTTGAAATAAATACACAGATGTAACAAATAATTCATTCATTGTTTCTGTAATCCAAGTATTAAAGGTCAACTGCATAATCTGTATGATTTTTTTCTTCAAAAGGGCAAAATTTACAAACCAGAAGAGATTTGAACCTGTTGTCTACTGCTTTCCAGCTACACACTTAAAATAGTTGGGCAAAAAAATGCCCAACTTTTAACCAACACTGAGCAACATACGGTCCACACAACTATTGGTTAAAATCTGCCCAACTGATGTTGGGTAATCAGTTTGCTATGTGGTTGGGCAAATTAAATTGCCCATCAGTTGGTGACCCATCATATTTTACCCAACTCTACAATTGCCTAACAGTTGGTTATATTTTCAGTTGGGTAATTTCTTGCCCAACCAATTTTACCCAGTTAGATATTGCCCAACCTTCTATTTGCCCAACTTTTGAGTAAGTTTAATGTTGGTTAATTAAATGCCCAACCAGTTTTTACCCAACTCCCAGTCTGCCCAACTATCAAAACACCCATCTATTGGGTAATAATTGCTCAACAATTTCTCTGCAACATCCATTTGCCCAACTCTCAAAACACCCATCTATTGAGTAATAATTGCTCAACAATTTCTCCACAATATCCATTTGCCCAACTATCAAAACACCCATCTATTGGGTAATAATTGCTCAACTATTTCTCCACAATATCCATTTGCCCAACTATCAAAACACCCATCTATTGGGTAATAATTGCTCAACAATTTCTCCGCAATATCCATTTGCCCAACTCTCAAAACACCCATCTATTGGGTAATAATTGCTCAACAATTTCTCCGCAATATCCATTTGCCCAACTCTCAAAACACCCATCTATTGGGTAATAATTGCTCAACTATTTCTCCACAATATCCATTTGCCCAACTATCAAAACACCCATCTATTGGGTAATAATTGCTCAACTATTTCTCCACAATATCCATTTGCCCAACTCTCAAAACACCCATCTATTGGGTAATAATTGCTCAACTATTTCTCCACAATATCCATTTGCCCAACTCTCAAAACACCCATCTATTGGGTAATAATTGCTCAACTATTTCTCCACAATATCCATTTGCCCAACTATCAAAACACCCATCTATTGGGTAATAATTGCTCAACTATTTCTCCACAATATCCATTTGCCCAACTATCAAAACAACCATCTATTGGGTAATAATTGCTCAACTATTTCTCCACAATATCCATTTGCCCAACTCTTTAATTCGTCTGTTGGATAATCATTGCTCAACATTTTTTCCATAACATCTATTGGCTCAACTCTTTTTCTCATCTAAAGGGTAATAATTGCTTAACTGAAACACAAATAACATACACAGTAAACACATGTTGTTGTTTTCATCAGAAACGTAAAAACAAAACTTGTTAACATCAACTACAACATTACAATTTTTGGTGAAAAAAATACAACCTTTTAAAAAAAGTAAATGCAAATATAGCCCCTGTTTGGTGCAGCATGACAACTTTGATGTACACTGTATGTATCCCATGTACTCTGATTTCATACATGAATATGTGCATCATATATATTTTGTGGGTGTGGCATAGTGTTCATTTATCCTGACACACCAATACTCTGCCTTAGAGTGTTACCAGAGCTGCCAACATTTGATTTGGGTAATCAGGGAGATTTCTGAGAGAGCAGCATCGAACGACTTCATGTTGGCGGGAACCAAGAATGGCCTTTTAGTGCCCCTGGTGGGGGGGGGGGGGCAGGGGGCAGGCCCCCCAAAAGCTCTTGGTTTTAAGCCTCTTTGAAACCCTTTTAGAACACATTTTTTCAATGATTTCTCAAAATGGAAGGCTTTGATATGGCACATTTTATTTGCATACAATTGATAACATATGAACTTCACATCATATTTCAGACTATGAACTCCTGTTACCTCTATTGTGAAATGGGGGATGTACTTGTGGAAGGCAAGGACTGGGGTGTGCTTGAGGGTTTTCCTTGAAGTGACTGGTAGGTTGCTTGCTTGAGTTTGCTAAGGAGGTCCTTGCTATACTCCCTTTGGTAGCATGGGACATCTGTGTTGGCAATTTTCTCTGTTAGGAGTGCTTGAAGTGTTTTCAAATTCATTGATCCCCTGAAATCAGTTTTGTTCTTCCTAACAATGCTAAAAACTCTTTCACATGAAGCATTGGAATGTGGTATCACAAGCAAAGATTTCATCACTTTGCTCAGAAGTGTGTATTTCTTTGAGCCATTGCCATCCTCCATCTTTGAAATTGCAGACCATTTCTTGTCTATTCTCAAGTTTTTGTTCAGGATCTCTGGTTCCCCTGAAAAGTCTTCAACCTGGTATTGTGCAAATTCCAGCTCAAGCTTGTCCAGGTCTCCATTCTCTGATTGTCTGTTCAAAATGCAAGGGTACTTTTCAACAAAGTATTGCACAGATGAAAATGACACATCTCTTCTGGAACTGACATCAATCACTTCAGCCTCCTTAAGGAACTTGACATCTAGTGGCCAGGTTTTCAAGGCATAGTCACATGCTGATTCATAATACTTCCGTGGCGATGTGGCGAAATACATCATTTCTTCCCCCACTCTTGATGGAGATATCTGCGCCGCAAACTGTACAAAATGCGTAGTATTCGCCTTTCGTAGATTTCCCAACACAAGGCCATTCCAAGTGGTAGTCATCTTTATATTTCTGATAATATTTCGACTTCGACATTGTCCTGGATGATATTTTAATAGTCAAACAAAATACAGCCTTGTTTTGGACAAAGTTGACTTACGCCTTCGGAAGATGCAAGTTATATGATGCGTTCCCAACGGCAAAGGAGATCAGAAAAAAAAAGTCGGCTTCAAAATCCACTCTGCAGTAACACTGCCATGTTGGTATCAAATGATAATCCACTTAAAAATCACATCGCAAAAGTCCCCAAATCAATCCAAAAACTGATGTTCAAATGTGCAGTTTTTTGGGCCGATCGCAGCAGACAAAGTCTGCTTGTTGTATCAGTGCAACTTCTGGCTGCTCTGACGCGACCGATTGGAAACCGGCACCAACGTACCGGGATGCTACGGGGGCCGGCGAGGAAGCCGCCCGGCAGAGCAAGCAGGCGAATTGCTATCACACAAACACCACTCACATTATCACATGTTCCCAATGGTTTGTTAGACTAGCCCGCCAGTCGTTCGGCGTAACTCTCATTTATTACGCTGTTAAATAAAGTACGATATCACGGTAAATTTATATTCGACGACTGGATAACAGGAAAATTCATATTACAGAATTCATTTGTACAGTTTGGTCCTTGGGCGTCCTATATAGCCGATAAGCCTTCTGCTCGCCAGCCACTGAATTCTTCATCATTAAATAAAAATTAGCTTTTAAAAATCCAATTTATCCAAATCTATATATCAAAAAAAGTAAATCTAATTTTAAAGGAATAAAAATCCTGAGAGAAGAGGCGTAAATATTCACTTCTGAATGAAAAACGCCTATAAATTAAAACAACAACAACAACAAATTGCCATGTGTTGACCTGTTTGTATACGTACGTACGAACTCAACATGCTAGTCTTGTGAAACAGTCGTTTGTGAAAATAATACAACTTAAAATCTGGAAATCCGGGAGATTTTTGCATGGGGTCGGGAAAACGGGATATTGGGTCAAAATCCGGGAGTCTCCCGCAGGATCCGGGAGACTTGGCAGCTCTGTGTTACACATGAACACATTTTTTTGAAGTGAAAAAAAAAGAGGAAATAAATTCAAATCCCTCTAGATTATTTGACATGTGCAGAAGTACCACATGAAAGTTTGGCTATCTGTGATGGTGAACAGGTACTGATCAAATAACAAGGATACACACTGCCTACTATAACTTTTTGATTAGATTAAAGACAACAAAAATCAATTGACCCTACCTGCTATACTCAGTTTGATTGATTTTATTGATATTATCAATAATATCAATACAATTTTGCAAAATGTAGATAAAAATGTTGACTTCTCTACTTCTGCTTTGCGCGATGTAAATTAATGCATGCAGTCCATTCAGCAGAGAGTTCAGCGTAGGGTCAATGGACGATACACATTACATGAAAATTAATGGTATATGTAATTTACAATCATATACCCCACTTGCTTTTTTGAACGCAGAAAATATCATAGCTCATGTTTTATGAAGAAATATATCATTTTGATGTACGAGTTATGAAACAGTACTCTTGGGATTAAGACCAAACACGATAAGCATTTGTATACGCCAGTGCAAAAGATTTATAGCCAATAATATGTTTTGTATTTATACTTGGCATATATTCATTTGTTTTCTTAAACTTTCAAGGTGGGGATGTTAAGCAATGATTGGGATAAAACAATTAGGCCTTTATCATTTTTAAAATGTACACAAAGACTTCTGCTGTGTATAAATTCACTCTTTTTTTTATATTATTCAGCGATCCTCACCCCACCCTCAAATCTTCAGTCTTACACAAACATGTCTAAATTATGTAAAATAATGTGCTGAATCCAACTCATAACAGTTTGTCTTTAAGGTTATTTTGTCCAAAATAATACTTTTTTCCAGTTTTTTTTCTCCCAAAATAAACTGGTTAAGTAGCCAAAATGTGCTAAACGATGATGTGTCAGTTTCATCTGTAGGAAATATATCACCAGTAATCATCCTTGGCGTGAACACATCATGATGGCTTATGGCATGTTCATGAAGGCTCGGACCTCCCGCAGCTTTGGTGTAAGATGCTCCCCATCGGTAAACTGGAACACCACAATCTGGAGAAATTTCCAAACAGAACAGCTTTGCGGCTGATATTCGATATCCATCACATAAAGTGCCTTAAAGCACAAGTCGACTGCTTTAAGCAGTGTTGCGGCAGGAAGTATCCTCCTCTCTACTACGACGTACGCCTGTATTGGTGTGAGAATGTTCCCACGCACAACAACAAATGGCTGTGACCTGACTGCTTCATCAATGTTATCAACATAAGTCTGGATGTCGAGAACCTCCTGTAGTCCAAAGAGAAATCAAGAAGAAATCATTTGTAATTATATGGATTGATATATATATATTTGATGCTTGTCGAATGCTTCTGCTTATGAATCCACAATCACCTACAGGACACCCAAATTTGTTTATGCATGTTCATCCCTGTCCCATCAAAACATTACTGGGTATTCTTAAATATCCCTGCGGCAAAGGTCAACTGTACCCAAACTGGTCACGTTCAGAGCATTACATCAACTAAGCTGGAAGGCATATACAGCCTGTTAATATAAGCATGCATTTTTCACATGTCATTTGCAGGTTAAAGGACTTGCTTGCATTCATGAGTGAAATGCGATGTGATGACAAATCTGAGGCCATTTGTAGTTGTACCACAGATAATGACGAACTGACTTATTAAGATTAAAGCGCCTAGTGTTGCCCCTGCAGGGCCTCCTTGGAGACCAGCGTGCCCATTACTAGGAACTTGAAAATGGTTGCTTTTCAAGTTTTACACAAATAAAATGTTATGGCAATGCCTTATCTGGTAAGAACATAGGTATTGCATTTCAACCTCAATTTCATCAGTTGTCCTAGGTTTGAAACTCTTAACAAATTAACTATTGAATTTGTTTGTAATGAAATATGATTACTATGGCAAGATTTTAAACACAAACCAAAATATATGCCTTACATGTCATTACTTTACCACCTCCCCAGCACATATACTTACTGGTTGAACGTCAATGAAGGACGACAATGTTTCTGCAGTGGTGTACGTTCCTCTCTTG
The DNA here is from genome assembly GCA_035222895.1 of Strongylocentrotus droebachiensis. Lineage (NCBI taxonomy): Eukaryota > Metazoa > Echinodermata > Echinoidea > Camarodonta > Strongylocentrotidae > Strongylocentrotus > Strongylocentrotus droebachiensis. The sequence continues at coordinate 220,249 of JAVYIG010000945.1, read as the reverse complement.
GAATCTTTCCTTCCTCGGAACAAGACTGGGAGCATGTAGAATCCAAGATTGCTCTTTTCCTCTAAAAAGAGGGAAACAATGAAAGAGTTAAGTAATTAAGTCCCAATTACATATGAAGAAAAGGTGCAACAGCAAACAGGTCAATTATGGAACATCTTACAAAATGTACAGTTATATACAGCAAATTAAAAATAACGGTCGAATACAACAATTATTTTCTACAAATATGGGTAAAATCACTCAACGTAAATGTCAGTCAGTAATTTGGAGCTCAGCTTTCTGAGTAAAGAAAATCAAAATTGCACAAACTTCAGCATAGCCTTCCCAATGAGCTTTAAACCACCATCCCCACCCCAAAAAGCAAACAAACAAAACCAGCAAGTAAAAGTATGCTAAACCTTTGTCATGGAATCATGTTTTTATCATATGTTGTACATGTATTATATGTTTCAGAGCACTTTTATTTATTTCAGTTCAATTCCTTACAGGGGGGATATTAGACTCAATGTTTGGTCCTGGCCACAAAAATAAACATCATATAGTGTAATTGAAATAAATTCTTTTGACTTTCTCTCAAGTCATTTTCACTAATACTGTCAAATGTGTGTTCTGACACCACATACCAAGACTGAGTTTCCCAGGGTCATGAATGTTTTCGAATTCGGCTCTTGCACTTCTCCAGTTGCCAGTTTTCTCGGTGAAGTCCACTACTTTGTTACAGAATGTGGGCCACTTCTGGTACAGTGCGTTTGCTTTCTCTGGGAACAATTCTGCAAAATCTCCTTCAATCTGTAATTGTTAGGATAGTTATAGAAGCCAGATGAAAGGTAGGATATCTTTCATTTGCATCTTCTCTTTACCATTTTGCAAGGATTTGAATGGTACACACTAACAATTATCGGTTCAATAGGGATGCACGATTTCTGTAGGACCGTGTATCTCAGATTGTTAAACGATCCCTTTAAGGAGACTGCTAAAGTAAACCTGCCCATGCAACCAAAAAACAAAAAAGTTACTTCTCAAAACATGCGACTCTAGTTTAATTTAATGTCCTTTCTTGTCACATGCAGAAGAAAAATCAAGGTCCACATACCATTCCAGCATCGAGAAGTCTGGGATATGTGGTAAGAATGTTCTTCACACAACAGTCACTTCTCTTGATCCAGTCATGTCTTTTTGTTGCTGTTTGTTTCATGTAGTCCTTCACCATGTCCTCTGGCTCCTTGTTGTTACGCAGCCATTCTTCCATTGTCGTGATGTTATCATCGTTCACAGACTCAAGATCAGTATCTCCTGGATATAATGCAACAGAACAATCAACAATTAGCATGTATCAACAAGTTTTTGATGATTGTATTGGAAGGGGGGTTTTAGTTGGCATTGCTCATGCCCCACCAGTTTGTTATGGCACAGCATGACTTCATCAGACGGATCTGAATAACTCAAAACTTTAACTATATGAAAAAGTAGCCAGAATACCTTGCTTTTGAGACTCTGCCTCGTCTTCAGCTACTGGTACCCTCAGGGACTTCTCCTTTTTTCTGACATACCTCAGATGCTCCTCCAGGTAGCCTGTTGCTGGCCGCCCCTTGGCCCCCACGCAGTACCAGGCCTCCTGCTCAAATAAATTAAAATTCCTTCATAATTCAACTTCAAAAACAGTAATGCTCAACAACATTTGTTAAACATTAATAATAATCAAATAAAAGCACAATAAAATTCCAGTGTAAACTGTACATTAACATATTTTGTTACATATGTCAGTGTTTGCAATAACAAGGTTTGTCCTCTTAAGTACCTATTTCTAACTGCACACTGTTATATTCCAGCAATGTCATCAAGTCATTGCAAAAACAAAGTGAATGATGGATAATTCTGTGAATATCCATTACTCAATGGCATGCAGACAAAAGTCTAAATATTAAGAGATGTGTCATTACTGGATAATATAACTTATAAACAAGTGGTAAAAATAAACAAAAATATTGCACGATTTAGTGATTGATGCCATATTAGCTTTTCATTATTTGTAAGCTTTTCAGGCCTGTCTACTGTCAAATTTACTATTGCCAGAGATGCTCTTACAATGCTTGTGATAATGTGATACAACATGCAATTGATTGAGCATCTCCAATATAATAAATACAAGAATAACAAAATTGAGGAAGCTTCATAGCAAGTTACACAAAATAATATGATCCAGTATTCCAAAAGTTATTGCATAAACACATAATTTATTTGATTTAGACCTTAAAGTAGCTTATTGCTTCTGGCTCAAACAGAAACTTCTCATAAAATTTCACTTTCTTGTAAATGGGGTCTGTGGGGTAGGGACAGATGGAGGTATGGATGGACAACCTAAGAATTAAGGCACCTCCAAGTAATAAATGCCCGCTGTGGTAAGAATCAATCCATAAATCAGTCCAGAAAAAAGTGGTGATCTGAGCCATACCTGAGGTCACATATATTAAGGAAAGCAATTCATGGACAGGACTTACATAGCCAAGTGGAGATTCTGGATCTTTTAAGAAAGGAAAGCTTGTCACAATGGCATGGGCCATTGATGCCTTCACAAATGAGCTTGGCTTGGTACCATACTCCCGTATCAGGTACTGAGTCAACATATCCACAACAGTATGCCGGTCCCTTTTGCTGCAGAGATTTGTAGCATTGATGTTCCTTAATGCTGCTCTTCCCATGGTGGTCTCTCTCAATATACAAGCAATGTTCTGCAACAGATAAAGGATTTTTTGTTTAAAGATCAGTAAATTCAGAATAAACAAGTGAAATGTGACAGCATGCAGTCGGTGGGTATATCTCTGGCTGTCCGACCTCCTACAATAAGCCCATCATAAATCACTCACTGGGCATTCCTTGCAAACTTTGTTCTGATAAAAAATTTCAATGAAACCTTGAAACTGACCTTAGACTAGCTTAAAACCCATAACCCCAACCAAACATTTTCCATAACATTCCTTTATTCATTCATACCAAAATGTACCTACCAAATCATATCACTAGCCATTCTGCAGATGTAGAAATAAAATGGTATTTTTAGTAAAAACTTGAATAACCTTTGAACTGACCTTTCACCTTTGAGCCCTGCTGCTTGTCAGAAATACTGACAGACAGATAACTCCAAGACATAATGCCTCTGGCACCCTTATGTGTTGGAGGCATAAAAACTGATGAATGATGGTGACTCGACATGCCCACTCTTCAATTGTATCAGCCCACTATATACATAAACTTACGAAATGCACTTTCTTGACCCGTTTCAGGGGAGGATGTTGATCAGGACTCTTGGATTCTGGGGAGTCGTAAAGTGGCGTATCCAAACTGGGCTGGGAAGGGCTTTGTCTGGGACTCCACTCACTTCCTGTTACACAAGAGAGATCTGAGCAGTCATCTAAGGAGAACACTGATGGGCTTCTTGTCGACGTTGATGCTTGTTCCATGCTTTGTTGATTTGCAGCATGATACTACAATAAATAAATGAAAAATAATTGAACTTTCAATGTACATGTAAATGACTGATTATTCTTTACATTATTAATGACACAAACAGCCCCAGGTTAGACTTTAGTATCAAGTTTATTCCTTGAAGGGGAAAATCATTCTCACTGTTTCTGTACCCTTGTCCTATTTAAAGCAAACCCATAATTGAAAAGTGGTCACTCATGAGCCGAAGCTTCTTCAGTACATCTATAATATAATAATATCCAGTTAGGAACTTTCACTTTAGGCAGGAACATGCATTGGTAAAAAATAGCACATTTCCGGGGCCTCAATGAAGTACATATGCTAGAAAAACTTGGCATGAGTCATGGTACATTTAAGAAATTACAACATAATATGAATGAATGCAAATATAACAGACACATTTTCAGATACAGAAACAATGAAGTTAATAACGAGTTAAAAAATTCAAACCAGATATTTACTGTAAAAATTGTCATTGGAATAATCAAAATTTGTTAGCAAGTCAGTACAGATCGATCAAGGTTAGCTTCTTAGCTATTTTTTCAATCAAAATGTGTAGAATGATACACTAAGAACTGATTCATAGATATAATTGTAATTGGAATAACAGTTTCTTTCTTTTGCTTTGTTTTGGTTCTGTTCTCTAAGACAAAATTTGCAAGTGCACCTGTAATGTCTAGTTGTAAAAATATATCACTTGCTTGCAACGGGTTGCCTACACGTACCTTCTTGTTCCTAGATGAATGAATGGTGCACCACAATATACAAGCAGCGCCCTCTTCCACTATAGGACTGGACAGCATTGACTGGCCTGTGATCAAACAGGTCACACCATTCAACAGCAGCTTGTGATTCCTCTCTGCCCACCTGTACTGCAAATGCTTCAACATGTCTGTTGAAGTACAAGGTCTGATACAGCCGAAGGAGCAGATACAACTTTTCTTGCACCACTACAATATGCTGAACACGTCCAAACGTGGGTCCATCATCATCAGTCCAATATAGAAGTACATCAACACCTGCCCGGAACTCATATCCATGAATGTCCACTTTCCCAGCAACTGTAACTTCGGTTCCCCTTCCACAGTTAATTTTTTTGCAAAGTGCCTCATCATCAAGTAGATCACCAAGCATTGCTGCAGCTTGCTGTGACACATTGATATCTTGGCTATCCAGTGACTGATTTGATACTGACCTGTAGCACCGTGCCATTTGGTATCTGTTAGCCAATGTTTTGACAATGTTTTGGTAGTTGCAAGATACACTGGCAATCTGCTTGAAAGGTCTGTGCATTGCTTCAAAACGCAATGCTGAATACTGGGTCAGTGGCCCAAGGTGTTTCAGTGCACGTGGGTAATGCACAAGAAAGTGCTGCTTCGGAGTTAGACTAGCTTCAGGGAAGAGCTGCATGAAGAGCCTGTGGTGATCATCAATCATTGCCTTCAGGACATAGATGGCAGACTTACTGATACTGGGACTCATAATGATTTTGAAGATGTCAATGATTGACAGTAAGAGTTCCCACTCTTCACACATCTCATCAATCTTGTCTCCTAACATGAGAGGAATGTTGTATGCAAGGCACGTCATCTGTGCTGATGTCTGTCCACTGGCAGAATATGGATTCTTCAGTGATGCCTGCCTGATTGGGCTTGGTCTGTTTTTGCGGTCCACAAAGCCAAAATTGAATGAGGATATTCTACTGTTCACCTCATCCAGTGTTATGAAACCCTTCTGAACAAGTTTACTCAAAACAAGGTGCATTTCCAGGGGCAAGACTCCCTCTGTAAAATCATGCATTACATCTGGACATAAGTTTTGGGTGGAATGGTAGTAAGGCAATTCATTCAAAACTGTTGCATGCTTCAAGCCAGATTCTGACAAGGGCTTTTGAAGATCTGTATCATAGTTTATTTCATCACGGAGATATTGGGCATCCTCTTTTGGCTGTTTCTGAAGCAACGAGCGATGGCCTCTACAGAATCTACAGTAATAGTTGGCACGGAAACAGGTTGTACATCCCAGCATGGCATGAATGCCAAGATTGTCCCCTACAACTTGGAATAAGTAGGGTTTGACCCTACCCTCAAACTCTTTGCACTTGATAGTGAGTCCATCAGTCCACATCTGCTGCAGATCATCCTTGATTACCTTCAAAACTTCTGAGATGCCATATTTACTCAAAAGCGGAGATGTGATCATAGCTGTGAGCATGATATTTTCCAGCCTAGCCTGGTATTTCCTGGGAAGGGATAACACACTTGTATAAAAGGCACTTACCTTGTGTTTGCCGCGTTTTGACCCAAGCGGATTGGCTGTCTCAAACTCATCATTGTACAACAACAGAGGCACTAAGAATTCACAGTCTTGTCTAGCAGTAGCTTCCTGCCTTTTATAATAGTGACCATCTTTGAATGAATACAAAACATCATTATCTTTTGATCCTTTTTGAGACAGTATGGCGTTCATTACTCCTGGTCGCTCTAAGTATTGTTTAATAGTGTCAGCTAGTGGTATATATGGAAAGGTTTCTTTTTGTGTGCTTTGCAGTGGATCACCTGTCTTTTGATCAATTTTTGGTTTTAAGCAAGTTCCCAACAACACCTCACAAGGCTGAATGAAATCACCTTTCTCAGAGAAATATTTTTTCTGTTGAGTATCTGACATGAGCTCTGAAAATGGATTCTTTGAATTCTCGAATACATCTTGTATATCAGATCTCAGCTCACTGTTAGCTGCATATTGTGGCTCACTTAAGATATCCATCACATCCTGTTGCACAGTTTGTAACACAGAAATAACCAAATCTTGTGCGGTTTGAATGACCTTGTTGGTGTGTGAAGCAGGCACATTAGTCCTTGCCCTGAGTTCTGCTACAAACTTTGCTGCAATATCAGGTAGTCTCTCTGTTTGCGTTTCAAAAGAGACATCTTCCTGCTCACTGCTTTCTCCAACAAACAATGCCTTTTCCTGGTGCAGTTGTTCCAAATTCCCTTCAGTGTTGTTATTCTTTCCTAGAACAGATCCTTCATAACAGGTTTCACTTTGGTGATCTGGAACTGCTTTTGTAGTTGTGCTTGACGTCTTTATCCGTGCAGCGTGCTTTGAAATGAGATGTTTTCTATATCCCGATAATGTACGAAATGTTAGTCTACATGCCCCTTGCATGCATGTTATACTTACATTTTTTCCCCTGGTTGTTGTATGTGTGTATTTTAAATGATGGAATAGGCAAGAAATATCCCCCCTAATTAAATCAAGACACTGAAAGCATCTGTAACTATCCATAGTGAGATATTGTGCCACATCTAGGGCCTACCTCTGCACGCCACCCAGCGAGAAACTTCAATCGAGGTCCAATCTTGGGTATGAAGGATGTGATTATACTTTCACTTAGAAGGGGAAGGGTTTCCACATCAACTTCATTTTCTGGAGAAGAAGAGGGAGAGATTGATAAATAAGGCTTAGTGCAGCATAAACTGATTGTTTTCATATAATACCACAAACACACGTATGGTTGCGCAAATTAAACAAAAGTATATGTTTTAGATAATGATAAGCTGTAAACATTTGCTCATGTTCCAGCTAAAATATCTTCCATTTTGAATAAATCGCATAATCAATGTTTTTTGTTATTCCACAAGAGTCTATGAAAATCTGAATTTTCAAATGCGATTTTCTCGAAAATTTGGTCTTCGTATAGAAAACTTACTTTTAGATCATACTAGCGAATTGTATCAACTAATTGCTATTTATTTTCAGGTGATGTTACTAACATCCACACAATCAAATTAAGAATGGAAACCTTTTCTAAAGTCATACTAGTAATCACCTTAGTTTAGTCAAATTGTGCCTAATTTTTAACAATGTAGGGGCCTATTTAAAGTATAAAGATTAGTTGCATCAGCAATGAATTTGATTTCAAAGAAAGTCATTCAACTTACCAAATGAATCAGAATGATTTGAGAGTTAGCATAGCGGTCAATATATGCTGATTGGTTAATTAACATTACTAATTCATTGATAATCATATGTGTCTTCTCCATGTGCACTGTCATGCCTATTACTTCAACTTTAAACTGCCATACCGGTAATTGTTTTGTTCAACCTTTTGCGGCTGCCATGATATTGTCTGCATTAGTAGCCATGTTTCTCAGCTTTAGTATGACAAATAACCTAGCTTTATCTGACCAGGGTTTCTCAAAAAGTCTAGCACTCAAGCCTTTCACAGGCCACTTACAGTACCATACAACCATATATAAATTATAGTGTGTTACCTTGAATAGAGGCAACTGACAATTGTTTATCCTAGAAAAGATAATTTGTGGTGTTTAATAATTCTTTTGTACAGCTTATTGTTCAGTGGTGTGAAACATTAAAAAAAATGCATGTGCTGGAACATTTCACTGATATGAAGCAAAATAGGACAGTTAATCCTGTACTAACGAATGTCCTTCCTCCATGTGCACCTCCATCCCAAAATCGAATCAGTTCGTTGGCTTTGCAACTTGCAAGATACATGTACATGTCCCAAGTTTGGATGGTAATCCGTCCATCGGTTCTAATGATTTCATTGAAATCTGGACATGTAGTAAAATAGTGTACAATTTTGTGGGCATAATTTGGTGGCTTAAGCGTCTGTAATTTTTCCATATTTAAAAATTATTTTCAGAAAAAGATTTTTTTAAATGAGAAAAAATGTACCCATGTTAAAAATTGTGCCCATTCGTGTACTACAGCGAGGTCACTGCAATTTCGAAAACCACCACAGCCTCTTGGTTTTGAATTAGGCTATTAATATGGGCTAAAATGTGGGTCAACTGCCTTTTAGTTATGACAAGGAATATCGCAATAGCACATAATTAATAGCCCCATTTAAAACCAAGAGGATGTAGAGTCTATGCTCTGTAAAACAAAGTTAGGCAGATGTTACTGGGCAAATCAAAGTTTGGCGCGCTTTTGTCAAATAATTTCTCCCAACCATTTACTGTATGAAGTTACCTAATAAAAGGTCAGAAATAAGTTGGGTAGGTGTTACTTGGTAAAACTGATGTTGGGCAAATTTTGTCCAACAATTGGGTTATTTTCTACCAACCATGTAGTTACCGATGAAATAATTGGGTAATATTTTTGGGCAAATTAAAGTTGGTCATTTTTGTCCAATAATTGGGTTATTTTCTACCAACCATGTTACTGATGAAATAATTTGCCCAACTAGTGTCGAATATACTACACATTATGGTGAGAATTGGGTGAATTTCCTATTGGGGTAAATTTTGTTGGTTAAAAGTTGGGTATTTTCTTTTCATCCAACACTGGGTAAATCATGCAAAATCTTTAATTTACCCAATAGTTAGTCGGACACATAAGTGCCCTCATGTTGGGTAAAAATTGGGCACTTGCCCAACATTTTTTTAGAGTGTTTGGATTTCAAAGTCCTGTAGAAAATGAAAGGGCAAAATCCTTAACATGGCAATGGGCAAGACAAATTGTCTCACTTTTTGAAATCTAGACTTCTAGATCTACAGGAAAATGAAAGATGATCTTCCACAAAATAATGTTCATAAAATTGTACATTATTTGACAACTTCAATTTTCTGATGAATCATTCAGTTCAGTGTTGATTATTAAATATAAGTAGGCCTAGATCTAGATCTAGACCTAGACTAGATCTAGTATAGTAATACCAATTTCAGATAACAGAGATAATTGTTCAAAATTACACCAGTCCCACGTACTGTATTACTATCTGGGTACACACCTACAAGTATGTGGTCCAATGTATTGGACCCGCCCACAGAACTCTTAAATACGTATTAAAGAGTTCTGTGATTGGACCCCATACAACCCATGATCCATAGAAAATGGAGGGTATTGTGTTATGTATGTATTGTAGCAGGTTTTGGCCTTTGGGTTTTGTAAAATCTTGAACAAAATATTTTTAAATATTCATTTGTGATCTAAAATTCATGGAAACAGTACAATTTGAATTTGATATCTAGACCTATATCAATCAAATATTAGTTTGGATTAGTAACACATGCATTAAAAGAGCAAATTTGAGGCAAAGTTTAATAGACCAATTGAATTGAAGCGTATTCATTAACCATTGCTGAGGCATATAGAACTAGTCTACATGTTGCCCATGTGTTATGGATATGGGAACAAGTCTACAGCAAGTACCTGTTGATCATGTTCTAAACTTCTAATCTCAATAAGATGTGAACGTACCTTCTAGTATCTTTAACACTGACGGACATCCCCACCTTTGAACGATTTTGGTGAGAGGGTCTATGAACCCATCTTCACTTGAACTATCTCCGCAGCAGTTGTCGAGCTCCATTTTTAGACCCTCAGGCTCTAGCATGCAAGACTCCGATATGATGCGTATATACGTACGTACGTACGTACAGGCTGCTAGTTACGTTGGTGTATCATATAGCTCGAGCTCCCGGGCCGGGACGGCCGCGCCGGCTATACCGAGTAAATAGAAATAGTACTGCGCATGGCATGCTGATCGCGAGCGACCAGGCCATGTGCGCGCTACCCCAAGACCAATACCAGGCAAACTTTACCCAAGTCTGGTTAAACGTAAGTCTAGTCCCCATCGAAGGTTTCCACTGCCATTTACGCATGCGCGTAATTGACGATGATAGCGTGTACGTTCCATGATCATTACTTTCGTAGATTATGTAACTCTATAGGCCTACATGGTTAAGATGGCTCAGTTTTCACAAAAGATAAATCTTGGACTCTTTCAGCATCAAACTCGCACAAATTCATCGTCGCTTCAACACTCTGTTATTATAATTTTAAAATAGAAGTAAATGGTTACAATTACAGGAGAGATAATTTCAATTTTTCATAGCAATATTTACACAGCATATTGTGAGCTAAAGAAAATTGAGCTAAATATATTTGGTAAAAGGCGGTGGTCAATTACTCATTACGAAAATTCCTCGCTAGAGAAATTCCGACTTTAGTGTCCCTAACTCGGAATTGTCTCATAGAGTTTGAAAACGAGCCCGGAGAAGGACCTCCCGATCTTATCACTTTCCTAATCCATTGCCAACGACGCGCTGATAAGACCCGTCAACAGAGTCTGGCTGAAGAGAAAATGTGAAGAAAAAAATCCCAAAGTTACACAAATCTGTGTTTTTTTCTCCCGAAATTTGTTCTTAGGGATTCATTTACCCAAAAAAACTTCAAAGCACAAAAATCGGGCAAGTAATACCGGAGATATGATATTGAAATTCACGAACAAATTTCAGATTTGACTCACTTCAGGAAACTTTTCCCCCTTCTTCTCGCGGAGAGAGCTGTCAATCACGTTTCGACCGGCTGTTTAGCAGCTGTATCGGATTAAGCCCTCTTAGTATGACTGACCAGCTTGTATGACTGCGCATATCAGTGCACATGTCCTTTTGATTCATGTTTTATTTAGAATTTGATTTTATTACCAGAAATTTGAAAATGAACTGCTACCTCAAATGCAATTTTGAACGGGGAAAAATGAACCAGCAAAAGCGGAGATAAATATGAGATCGTGCGCTCTGCCGACGCTGCTCAGCCTACGCTTGAGCGCAGATTGTCGCATAGATTTCCGAGTTTCGTCCAATTTTCTAGCGAGGCACTACGTGTCCGTTCTTCCCTCGCTGCAGCACGTACGGTCTCGTTAGAAAACTGTATGCGTAAGTGCACTGCGTGCGCCGGCATCAGAATCAAACTCGGAGAAGGTTGTGTGACAATTTCTGAGCTGCGTGTCTGAGCAAGAAGTTATAGTGTGGTACGGTATGTCACAGAAACAGCTCCCGTAGGACTTTTGTGCCAAAATTGATTTTTTGGCATTTTTGGATTGATTGGGGTCCAAGCTTTCAGAAATTGATGGGGTTCAAATTTTCCCGACCCTCAACCCCTCTCTGGGGGGGGGGGGGGGTGGTTTCCTATCATGAGACCCCTAAAATTGGGTGTGTCAGTCATCTAATGACTGGTTTCACAAAACTTGAGTTGTTTTCTAGAACTGTGGTTATCCCTCAACAGCGAGAAAGGTAATTTGAAGACTTTCAGTTGGATAAACCCTCAAACCAACCCATCCACATCCCCACCCCACCCCGTCAGCCCAATTTGCGTACCTTCGTCATTGTTCGGCCAGCTGTTTTAAGGTGTAGTACTTTTAGTACCATTATCATATATATTTACTAGCCCATTTCCAAACACAAAGAGACAGAAACAAACATACAGACAACCTTCATGTTTACACATCTACCTCCCCCCCCCCCACACACACACACGCTCATGCACACACGCACACCCTTTCTCCCACACGCACATACTCACACACACCCAAACATTCACAGGCAAGTGCGCTCGCGCGCACACAGCGCGCACACATTCCTACATAATATTATGCTGCTCTGTGATCATTGTTTCCAGCTCTTCTGTGGTAAAAGTTGTTTTCTTCCTTGGTCTTCGCAAGTTTGACAGAATAAAGACCCCTCTTTTGCAATATATTGCCTGATTTTTTCAAGGCATAAACATATAGCCAATGGCAAATCTAGATTTTAAAATTTTATGTGATGTGGGTCTTCATTATCGGTTAGAGAAGAAGAAAATAAATTGCAAAAACAAGAGAGAACTTTATTACTCTTGATCAATCAATCAATTTAGATGGTTAAATTGACAAATTGGTAAACATTGTATGCATCGAGATATATATATATATATGTATTTATATATATATATAAAATCATGGACCTATTACGGATAGACATTCAACGTTATTATTTCTTTGATCCAATGAGATCCACCGCCTTCTGATTATGTGCATCTTAATGAGAACATTCAGCTGTTTTAACAATACGACTGCTCAAGCATTTTCGGTCATTCACGAAGGAGCAGTATCCCTCTCTTGGATTTTGTCTTCCTGATTTTGTCAAGAAGGGTGTGAACATCTGGTTTGCCATTGACAACATTGATCTCTTGGAAGACACACCCACAGGGCAAGGAACCTTTTTACGGGACAGTGGTTGTAATCAACCAACAGGCTGTAGATGGAGAGCCAGTGAATCAACCACTTGTCATACCCGAGAAACTTTCTTCGCAAGACTTTCTAGCATTTGAGATGAATGTGCTTCCAGAGCCAGTCATCAGAACTAGCCCACTGAGATTTCAGGCCTACAAGAAGAGGAAACAAAATCTCATTTCTCAAGATTTCACTCATACCTGGGCTCTTGTGAACTACCTTACAACAGATGACAACGGAGAAATCATCCGAACTGAACCTCAGCTGCACGATGAAGAAGCCCAGCGCAGTGAAGAGATGCCAAGTGATGCAGAGTCTACAAACGATGAGGAAACTGAGCCTTCTAGCACCAAGGAGAAAGCTGGGTCTTCAAAGGACAGAGAGGAAACAAACCCTGTCGTGATCATCAAAAAGCAGGTGAAGAAATCAGATAAACTAGCAAATAATGATGTCCTTCCAACATGGGCTGCAACTAGGTCTTTATTGTTGTCTCAATCCTCTCCCGCTAGCACGCCTACAAACACAGCGGTGGTTGCCCCATTATTCAAGACATCGCCAACTGATTATGGGACCCTCTATACTGTTCTTCGGTTATCTCAGGGAATAACTGCGACTGTTGTTGGCCCTCACAGAAAGACATTGATAACGCTAGATCTCGATCTTTACTTCCGAGCGTTGAAGATTCAGCAGTCGGTGGGAAACACCAACTGGATCTTAAGAGCTGGAGCTCTCCACATTGCTTTCGCTGCCTTACATGCTCTTGGCAAAACCATCGATGGTAGCAGTCTTGACACGTGTGCTATCGAATGTGGTGCGTACACCTCAGCATCTCTTCGCAGGATCTGTGGTGATAAAGCTTATAAGCGTGGCCTTGAATTCCACATTACTGCAAGCCTTGCAATCATGATGTTGTGTTTTTATGCCATACTATCGGATCTTCCCAAGGGTCCAATTCGCATCCAGTGCAATTCTCTCAAAGAAAAACTTCATGGACGTGACCCGGAGATGGTGGAGATCTATGAAGAAATCCAATCCTGGTACTCAAGCAATGTCAAACCGCTTGAAGAAGCTGAAGACCTTGGCGAGTTTGCCCAGTTCTTGACCCGTGTGTCTTAACCAAGTGGAGAGTCTTCTACATCTCATTAGTTCATGTCGATCAGGGGACTGGGAGGGCTACATGTCATCACTAGAAGACCTCACCAAGTACTTTTTTGCTCGTGATCTCCTGAACTATGCTCCCCTGATGCCAGTCCATCTCGCTCAAATGAATGCCCTAGAATAGGATGATCCAGAAACATGGAATGCCCTCAAGTCTGGAGACTTTGTGGTGGCAAAGTCAGAGATACCCTTTTCTCTTCTCTTCACTGATCAGGCTCTAGAGCAAGAAATCAAGAAACTAAAGGGGAATGGTGGGATGGTTGGACTCACAAGAAATGAAGCCGCTCTGGACCGACTAGTCACTACCACACCTCACCTTGCTGCTCTGGTAAATCATTACCTCAATGACTTCCAAAAAGCTACTGGAGCATCATCAGCTCTCTTTTAGGAGACATTGCAGTGAGGTCAAAGAAGAATGCTCTGAAACTACGCCACCTAATCGAGCTGCACTGCGGAGTCAATTCGTTTAAGGAGAAGACACAATTGAAGAGTCTGGTTTCATCGGCACTTGTGTCAAATGAGGCGAAAAGTGACATTCTCCACTTTGCAGAAAAGGGCCAGAAGCGCTTTGAGGAGTTTGTATCTGATCGTTTGCTTTCATCATCAACCCTCTCGGTGTGGGACAAAATGAAGAAACGGAAGCTGAAATCCTTTTCGAACTGGATGGAGAAAAGGAAAGTGCGTGTTAGAGACAAGGTCATCAAGTGGCGGGAGGGACGTGAAAAGGAAGATTCCTTATCATCCAAGGCAGCCGCCCAAGCTTAGTTCCTAAACTTGCGGAAAAAATAGGTGAATATGAAATGTCAGTGGTTCCCCGTTCACTATGTGCTGTCGATGGTTCTTTGTACATCCCAACAGACAAAGCAAGTCTGATGCATGCAGTTGAAGACGCAAAGGCAGAACCTGCCGATGCTGTAAAACAGCCTGATGTCGTGGAGGATAATCATATTCAACTCCCCACAGGTTGAAATGATGCAGGAAGAGGTTCCGGTTACCGTAGAACATGAGATAACGCAGGTTCCTTCTGGAGCAGCCCAACAACCTAACCTCTTGCATGATCTTCCTGTCAAGGTGCTGATAATTGACGTCATGGGTGTACTTCAAGGCATGAAAAAGACACTAGCTGCCATGCAAAATATACGTCAGACCTTCAGAATGCATTCAACAGGCGCATCGAAGGGATGATGGCAAGCTATGATGAAGGTCGAGTTGTGTTTGATCGATATATGGAAGAGTCATTAAAGAACAAGACTCGACAAAAGAGGGCAACTACATCAGTAGAATACGAGATACACCCAGAAATGAAGCTCACAATGTCCATCAAGGAGCTTCTATCTTCATCGTCAACCAAGAAAAAGCTGACGTGCCTGTTAGGTCAGGGGCTGCTTGATAACTTTTCACAGAACACGGACAGCCCTTTCAAGCTAGTGGTTGTGTATGGTTCATCAAGGGACATGATTTTGAGGAGGCGCACACACATGAAGAGGCTGATACCCTGATTCTTAATCAAGTCCTTGCCTCTACTGCTAGTGGTGCCTTGCAAGAAATTACTGTCTGGTCCCCTGACACTGATGTCCTCCTTCTCTTAATTCATCTAGCATCTTGTGGAAACAATGCAGTGCCCATTTCTCTACAATTTTCTACAGGCATGGGTACAAAGAAACGAGAAATAGATGTGCTGGAGTGGGTTCAAGTCATTGGACATCGAAAATGTCAAGGCCTCCTTGGACTTCATAATTTTTCTGGTGCTGACTGGGGAGGAAGTTTGTTGGGATATCCAAGAAGACATGGATCAATGCCTACTTAAAGCTTGATGATGATGATCTTTCCATTATCTGCTTCAAAGAACTGGGCGAGGGTTCCATTCTAGCTGAGCTAATTAGCAATGGAAAGCTTCCAACACAGGTGAAGACACTAGAGCGTTTCATATGTCGTGTTTACTCTTCATCAGATCCAACAACCCTACCATCGCTCAGATGGGAACTGTTCCGATCAAAGAACCTGGAAGGTGAGATGTTACCTCCAACTCGTGCCGCATTACTACCTCACATCCTCCGTGCCAATTACATCACAATGAGGGTTAAATCATACAAGACTAACTACCCAGTGCTTCCTCCTATCAAAGAGAATGGATGGTATTCAGATAATCGAGGATGTCTTCCAGTCAAGTGTCTTGCGCTTCCTGCACCATGGGCAGTACTTGAACTCATCAAATGTGGCTGTAAAGCAGGATGCAAGGGACGGTGTAGCTGCTCCAACAACGATTTGCCCTGCACTCCTCTCTGTAAATGCTACAGTGGAGACTGTGAAAACCGGACAAGGGAGGATGCTCCAGATAGTGATAGCGGTTGACTTTTACTGGAAGTCTGATGAACTTTCCTGTTGTCATGGTAACCACGAAGTAGGTGGTTACCCCTTTCCCGATTTTATTTTATGTTTTGTTTATAACTGGAAAATGTTTCCAAATAATTCTTTGATTTAGATCAAGATTGTGTCATGTACAAGTATTTCGGAACAAAATAGCTCAACTTGTTTCTGTTTTTTTTTTCTTCTTTGGGGCGGGGGGGGGGGGGGGGGGGGGGGGAACCATATCAACAAAACAAAATGCACATTTTCGTATTATTCTGTATTTGAAGAAAAAAAAAAATCATATATAATTTGTCAACTTTCTGATTGACTGATGCAATTACAGTGCCTAGAAGTTGATATTTGAGAATTTTGTTATATTATCATCTGAAGGTGTTTGGCGCCATCTGGTGTTTAAGTAAGTTATTCACTTGATAAAATACTAAAATAGGGTTGATTTTTATATTAACAGCCTAAAATAACAGTGTTAATGACATGTGATATGTTTCACAATTAATCCACTGTATAATAACACACAATAATGCCATTTCCACTTATTATTTCAAAATTCTAGCCCAAAAGAAAGAAGAAGGGCACATTTTTAGGAAATATTTCCCAGTTTTTCACAATTTTTTCACAAATTGCGCCCCCATAAGGTCAAAGTGAAAAAAGTTTTATGACGCAATATTATTAAAAATGAATCCTTATATACCTCAGACAACTTCACAGTGAAATTGGCGAAAAAATATATGAATTAGGGTGGAAGACACCAAATTTCCCTATTGCGCTTTATATACGCAATTTTGGCGCCCAAAATGGACCCCCAGGAAGTGAAGGAGGGGTCTGAAAATTTGAACCCCATCATTTTTGGCCAATTGGGACCCTTTTGAAGCCAAAACAGCAAAAAATTCAATTTTGGCAAAAAAATCCTACGGGATTACATACCATACCGCACTATTACGGTCTGAGCGATGTGTATGTTATTGTTGTTGAATGAGAGTAGTCTAGTTACTAGACCTTCGCTGTGTTCTCATTGCTTTTGTTTTAATAAACCGACCTGGCTAAGCAGTATTCTCTCTGTCTTAAATTCATTATGTTATGTTATGTTTCTACCTTTTTTCACCTTCTCTTATGTTATTGTTTGTTTTTATTATTCCGTAATTTCCTTTTCCTATCTTTCCTTACGCTATCCTTTAATTGTTTCTTTCTTCTACCACCTTCTTTTTCTGTCTTTTCTTATGTTAATCTTTGTTTTTTCCATCTTTCATCCTTTGTTCTATCTTTCCATTATGTATTCTTAATCATTTTCTCTTTTTGTCTTAATTACTTAATGTTATTCTTTGTTCTATCATCTCTTATGCTATTGTTTGTTGTTATCATTCTATTATTTCCTCTTCCTATCTTTCCTTACGCTATCCTGTGTTTCTTCCTTCTATCACCTTCTCTTATGTTATTCTTTGTCTTTATCATTTTCTCTTTTTCTTTTTCTGTCTTTCCTTAAGTAATTATTAATTTTTTGTTCCTTCAATCACCTTCTCTTATGTTATTTTTTGGTCCGAAGCGCGGAAGCTTTGAAGTTTCATTACATTATTTATAGTGGAAGAAAACATCCCGCGCTTTTTTTACGTTTCATTAAATTATTAGACAAAGAAGGCGATTAGTTGTACCGTTCTCGACTCTAAATCTTTATCTTAAATAAGACCTCCCCCTCCCGCGCTTTTAACGATTCATTTAATTATTCGAAAAAGAAGGCGATTCGATGTAGGCCTACCGTTCTCGACTCTAAATCCTTGTCTTAAATATTACCCCCCCCCCCCTCCCGCGCTTTTAACGTTTCACTTTGAGAAAGAAGACGATTCTTTGTACCGATCTCGACTCTACCAGGGCACAGCGCAAAAACTTTGACGTTTTATCAATAATTGAGAAAGACGATTCGTTGTACCGTGCTCGAATCGTAATTCTTGTCTGAATTGCGCCCCCCCCCCTCCCCCTCACCAGGGGCGAATCCTGCCGGCGGCAGGGGGGGGGGGACAAATCTTGATAATTTTTTTTTTTTTTTTTTTTTTTTTTTTTGGGGGGGGGGGGGTCGACTAAGCCGGCCGGTGAATCAGCGGGGGGGGGGGGGGCAAATTCTATAATATATATATTTCGGGGGGGGCGCTTTTTTCTTTTGTTTTAAAAAAGGTAAAATTTACGTTACTATCCTATTTTTTAAAACCGTTTTGGGGGCCTAGGGGGTGGCCGGGTCGGTAAAATCGGCCCTTGGATCCGCGCCTGCCCTCCCCTCCCCCCCCCCCCACTCACGCGCAAAGCGCTGAAGCTTTGACGTTTCATTAAATTATTAGAGAAAGAAGACGATTCGTTGTACCGTTCTCGAATCTTAATTCTTGTCTGAATTCAGCCCTCCCCCCCCCCCTCCCGCGCATTGCGCGGAAGCGTCAACGATTAATATAATTATTCGAGAAAGAAGATGATTCGTCGTACCGTTCCCGACTCTAAATCCTTGTCTTAAATAACCCCCCCCCCCCTCCTGCCCGCGCTTTTAACGCTTCATTTAATTATTCGAGAAAGAAGATGATTCGTCGTACCGTTTTCGACTCTAAGTCTTTATCTTAAATAAGACCTCCCCCTCCCGCGCTTTTAACGATTCATTTAATTATTCGAAAAAGAAGGCGATTCGATGTAGGCCTACCGTTCTCGACTCTAAATCCTTGTCTTAAATATTACCCACCCCCCCCCCCCTTCCCGCGCTTTTAACGTTTCACTTTGAGAAAGAAGACGATTCTTTGTACCGATCTCGACTCTACCAGGGCACAGCGCAAAAACTTTGACGTTTTATCAATAATTGAGAAAGAAGACGATTCTTTGTACCGTTCTCGACTCTACCAGGGCACAGCGCAAAAACTTTGACGTTTTATCAATAATTGAGAAAGACGATTCGTTGTACTGTTCTCGAATCGTAATTCTTGTCTGAATTGCGCCCCCCCCCCCTCCCCCTCACCAGGGCGAATCCTGCCGGCGGCAGGGGGGGGGGGGGGGTCCATTTTTTGAGGGGAATTTGTTGCGCCGACTAAGCCGGCCGGTGAATCAGCGGGGGGGGGGGGGCAGATTCTATAATATATATTTTCGGGGGGGGGGCGCTTTTTTCTTTTGTTTAAAAAAAGGTAAAATTTACGTTACTATCCTATTTTTTAAAACCGTTTTGGGGGGCTAGGGGGTGGCCGGGTCGGTAAAATCGGCCCGTGGATCCGCGCCTGCCCTCCCCCCCCCCCAACTCACGCGCAAAGCGCTGAAGCTTTGACGTTTCATTAAATTATTAGAGAAAGAAGACGATTCGTTGTACCGTTCTCGAATCTTAATTCTTGTCTGAATTCAGCCCTTCCCCCCCCCCCCCTCCCGCGCATTGCGCGGAAGCGTCAACGATTAATATAATTATTCGAGAAAGAAGATGATTCGTCGTACCGTTCCCGACTCTAAATCCTTGTCTTAAATAACCCCCCCCCCCCCTCCTGCCCGCGCTTTTAACGCTTCATTTAATTATTCGAGAAAGAAGACGATTCGTTGTACCGTTCTCGACTCTCAATTCTTGTCTTAATTACACCCCTTCCCACTCTCGCACAAAGCGTGGAAATTGAATTGTTTTCGCTGTTCTCTATTTATAATTCTCAAGCGCTGATGATATTGGCATGCATTTTCTTCATTCATTTTCTTTACTTTCCGTTGGCATACTTTTAGTAATAAAGCCGGTAACAACGATATTTTAATTGTTTTCGCTTCGCTCTCTCCCGTGACCCGTCTCTCTTGATATTGCTCAAGTGCATAATTGTTATATTGACATTCATTTTCTTCATTCATTTCTTTCTTTTCGTTGCTGACTTTTTGTCATGATAGACGGTAGTAACATCAGCCAAATTGAATTGTTTTCGCTTCTCTCGATCTCCCGCAATCTGTCTCTCTTCATAATTCTCAAGCGATGGTGATATAGGATCTCACGTTTTCGCTTTTTTCTTTCTTTCCGTTGGCTTACTTTTTTCATAATAGACGGTAACATCAGCTATTGAATTTTTTCGCTTCTCTCGATCTCCCGCGATCTGTCTCTCTTTAAGATTCTCAAGCGCTGATGATATTGGCATTCATTTTCTTTACTTTCCGTTGGCTTACTTTTTGTAATAAAGCCGGTAACATCAGCGATATTTTAATTGTTTTCGCTTCGCTCTCTCCCGCGATCCGTCTCTCTTTAAAATTCTCAAGCGCTGATGATATTTGCATTCATTTTCTTCATTAATTTTCTTTACTTTCCGTTGGCTTACTTTTTGTAATAAAGCCGGTAACATCAGCGATATTTTAATTGTTTTCGCTTCGCTCTCTCTCGCGATCCGTCTCTCTTTATATTGCTCAAGCGCTATTATTGTTATATTGACATTCATTTTCTTCATTCATTTTCTTTACTTTCCGTTGGCTTACTTTTTGTAATAAAGCCGGTAACATCAGCGATATTTTAATTGTTTTCGCTTCGCTCTCTCTCGCGATCCGTCTCTCTTTATATTGCTCAAGCGCTATTATTGTTATATTGACATTCATTTTCTTCATTCATTTCTTTCTTTCCGTTGCTTACTTTTTGTCATGATAGACGGTAGTTACATCAGCCAAATTGAATTTTTTTCGCTTCTCTCGATCTCCTGCAATCTGTCTCTCTTTATAATTCTCAAGCGATGGTGATATTGGAATTCATTTTCTTCATTCATTTCTTTCTTTCCGGTGGCAAACCTTTTGTCATGAAGCCGTTTACATCAGCGACATTGAATTGTTTTCGCTTCTCTCTTTCCCGCGACCTGTCTCTCTTTATATTTTCCAAGTGCTTATTATTGTGATACTGGCATTCATTTTCTTCTTCCATTTCTTTCTTTTCGTTGGCTGACTTTTTGTCATAAATCATAATAGAAGGTAAACATCAGCTAAATTAAATTGTTTTCGCTTCTCTCTCCAGCGATCTGCGTTCATTTTCTTCATTCATTTCTTTCTTTTTGTTGGCTTACTATTTGTCATATAAAATCCGGTAACATTAGCTTAATTGAATTGTTTTCGCTTCTCGATCTCCTGAGACATGTCTCTCTTTATATTTCACAAGCGCTGGTGTTGTAGGCATTCATTTCCTTCATTCATTTCTTTTTTTCCGTTGGCATAATTTGTGTAATGAAAGCCGGTAACAGCGATATTGAAATGTTTTTGCTTCTATCTCTCCTGCAATCTGTCTCAAGCGCCGGTGATATTGACGTTTATTTCCTTCATTCATTTCTTTCTTTCGGGATGCAACGTCTCGTAAATATGCTAATAGCACTTATTGTTCGACTTGAGTTCCAAAGTTGCCAGTTGCTGGTACCACATCTAATTTACTTTTCGCAGGTCCATGCTGAAACCAATAATTATTGTCTGAATTCTAGACTAACCCAACTCTCCAGGCTCACCTGAATGTACGCAAGCTCTGTTGATTCAGGGATTAAGTCCTTGATAGCCTTGTATTGACAGAGGGATAAGTTCACCAGCAGATAAGGAAGGGTCTTGTTTACTTAATGATAATGACTATATCAAAGTGCTTAAGCCCAAACTAAAGTCTATGAGACAATTCGCTGATTTTCTCTAACGGAGAGTTTTCGTCATGCTACCCTATATAAGCAAACAAAAAAAGGCGCAAAGTGAAATTGGGTAAGTGGTGATGGGTAATTATTACTCAGCATATGAGCAAACACAAATATGGGCAAAATAAATTGGGTAAGGGGCGGTGGTCAAATAGTACTCAATGTATGAGCAAACAAAAATTGAGCAAAGTAAAATCGGGTAAGTGGTGATGGGTAATTATTACTCAGCATATGAGCAAACAAAAATTTGGGCAAAGTAAAATTGGGTAAGAGGCGGTGGTCATTTATTACCCAATATATGAGCAAACAAAAATTTGAGCAAAGTAAAATTGGGTAAGTGGTGATGGGTAAATATTACTCAGCATATGAGCAAACACAAATTTGAGCAAAGTAAAATTGGGTAAGAGGCGGTGGTCAATTATTACCCAATTATGCGCAAACACAATTTGAGCAAAGTAAAATTGGGTAAGTGGTGATGGGTAATTATTACTCAGCATATGAGCAAACAAAAATTTGGGCAAAGTAAAATTGGGTAAGAGGCGGTGGTCATTTATTACCCAATATATGAGCAAACAAAAATTTGAGCAAAGTAAAATTGGGTAAGAGGCGGTGGTCAATTATTACCCAAATATGAGCAAACAAAATTTGAGCAAAGTCAAATTGGGTAAGTGGTGATGAGTAATATTCCTCAGCATCTAACAATTACCCAACTACTTGGTAAATTGATCTCAACTCCTTGGAACGATGTTGTTGCTAAATGTATAATAATTGGGTAAATATAATGCCCTGAAACAGATTGGGATAAAAATTACCCAACTTTGGAAACGATTTCTCGACCAACCATCAGTTGCCCAACGAAATTTACCCAACTCGCAGTGGGAATGTGCCAAAATTACACAACTACAGGCAAAAATTACTCAATCCTAATTTGCAAAATAATGTTGGTAAATTTCTAGGCGAATTTCTACCCAACCATCAGTTGCCCAACAAAATTTACCCAACTCGCAAAGGAAATGTGGCAAAATTACACAACTACGGGGCAACTGGTTCCCAACCCTCATTTACCAATACTGTTGGTAAATATCCGCCCAATAATTAAGTAAAAATAATTGCCCAATATTGGTTAAAACACTTAAATGCTTAAATGGGTAATAATAGCCCAGAATAACGAATTTTTTTAACCAACCAACAATTACCCAACTAAATTTACCCAACATTTTAAGAGTGTACCGACTCTACTAAACAGCCATTTTTTAATCTCTTGAAATAGAAATCCATCCTAAAGAGCTCCTTAACTAACATAAAACAATGTTTTGAGTTGGTTGGACACATACTTTTACCTGACAATCACCACAATTTGTCCCATGTTTACAGTGAAATCACAGATCTGCAAACATCACCTATTTTGATATTTGTTGATGATGAGATACATTACAAACCAAATCATTGACATGGCTTTCATACACAGATGGAATTTAAATTAAAAACTACAAATTACTACAGAAATGCAGAACTATGTCCTTGTTAAAATGTATACGGAAAGCTCATGCATTTTTAAATCATTTTATTGACTAATATACAAAATGGTAAGAATAAAATGAATCATAGTTACCTCTTCTTTCATTTTGGAGATGATATTTTCTTTTATAGTCTGAGAGCTAAAGATAATAATGAGACAAGGAAAGGCAAGAAAATGTAAGAGATGAATACAACATGTGAAAGGTAATTCCCTGTTAGTCATATGAATTATTATTTAGAAAACTATAAAGCAATGTCTGACTAACTTTTCTTTGTTCAGATATGCAGTGGGAAACCATGGATTAGAAAAAAACAAATGTAAATGAATGGCTGCAAATGTGAAGTGCATTAAAGGTACTGGTAATACAAAGTTTTGGGTAATTTTGAAAATTGGTTGGATAGTGATTTTTTACAATTTTGATATATTTTGATGCCCCTGTTGGTGTAAATAAGCAATAGAAAGTTTAGCCCCTAAAACACTTTCTGCTTTCGAGTAAAATTGTATATCAAAATTTACCGGTGTTCCTGGTAAATTTTGATAAATTTCAAATAGCGCTGAACTACAATTGTAGCTGCAACCATGAAGTTGTGATATATAATTTCCAAACGGAAATAGCCAATCGGTCATTTTAGTCAAGAAACATTGTTTTATGGCCTAATTAATATCTTGACCTTGAGAGGGAGCTATTATTTACAATTTCATAACATTAGACTCAATTTCAAATGCGACAACGATTACTGAATGTTGTAGGATCGCATATGCTTCCAATATGATCATTTGAACCAAATTCATGACCCCATACCAAAACTTTATAATACCTTTAAACAAAAAAAGTAGCCACATGCAGAGGTTTTGGGTCATGTCGGAAAAAAACTCCTGCATGCCTTAAAAAAACAGACAGACTTGTGTGTCCACCGCAAGGATTTTGTATGAAATCCATCATAGAGCAGATGCAGATACATTTTGTAGGTGCATGGCTGGTTGTGACCATGGCTTTAAAGATAAAGACCAGTTATGGTCATGCGATTGCATTGTGAAAGAAAAGTTGTGGAATCGATCAGAAAAGGTTGATCATCTAGCATATAAGTATTGGTGTGTACTGCAAGGTTCTGGAATCATCAAAATGATAAGAAAAGTGGCCCAGTCCTGGTAAAGTTACAAGCACTATACACAGAACGATGTAATTGGGGCGTTTCCAATACTGGTCTTTACCTTTAAGTATGCACACTGTAAGACTACAATTTTACCATGAAATGAAATATGAGAATGGACCGGGATGACAAATTGGAGATTGATTGACCCAAGTGATCTTTAACCTTTTTAGAAGGCATGATAGCATAGTGGTAGAAAAGTTGTTTAGTAACCAGAAGGTTCTGGGTTCAAAGTCAAAGTGCATTTTGGTATGGTATTGTGGGAGTGTCGTGGTCGAGTGGTTTAAGGCGCTTGACTGGGAATGCGAAGGTCGAGGGTTCGAATCCCGACACGGCACTAATATCCTTTGGCAAGATATTAACCTGCACTTGCTACTCTCCACCCAGGTGTTAAATGGGTACCCGGTAGGATGTGACCGTCATTGTTGGTAAAGCAGTTTTTGAGCGTCAAGTAACGCCTGGCTGGAATGCTCCCCAGGGAGTGGAAATTGTACACACAGTGTGTGCGGGCAAGCACTGAATCCAATGACCGGGGTAATAGTATATTTGTAAAGCGCTATATAAAAAATAATAAAAAAAAAAAAAAATTTGGTATCAATCAACAATCATCACATCGCTTACTGGGGATTTTTGGCTGAAAGATTTAGTGCAATGTGAACGAACAATCTTACATGTGATTATTGAAGAAGGCATCTAGAGTGATGTCTGGTGGTATTGAAGGATATTCGTCACCCCAACTCACTTCAAGCATGAAAGATTTGAGATCTCCATTTTCTCCAACCTGGAAAGGAATCCAAAGCACATCAACATCATCTACCTTTACTTACAACTATAAGTTTTAGTCTTCAGGGGAGTGTTTCACAAAGACTAAGATCGACTTTAAGTTGAACTTCACTATGGCAAGCCTTTTGTGCCACTACATGTAGTTCCTCTAACCATTCCTGGCATTGGTTTCTCAAGAGACGTACAAATCCTGGTCACAAATCTACAGAATTTACCTTTTTTGATAGTTCATTATTAAAAGAAAAGACCAATGGTGAGAGCAACCAGTGGCATGAATGACCTGCCATAGTTCAAGTCCAACTTAAAGTCGATCTTAGTCTTTGTGAAACACCCCCTGGATTTACAATGTACAGTGTAAAAGGTTAATGAAGGATATCCTCCTTCACTCAATGTACAATATGTAAACTTCATTCTCATCATTCTGTGTAAGATTAATAACCTACATCTCAAATTCATTCACTACTGAATTCAGCTGACAGTACCCTATTCATAAGATACCACAGCCTAACGCTAACAGGTGTCGGCTGCTAAAGGGTCCCAACATTTGTATTATTTCTGGATCCCTAGAAGTTTAAACTTTACAACAGATAGCTCCTGCAAACAGTCTATGTGAATTAAAATCCAGACTCTGTGAAGAAGCTAGGAGCCCTGCTGATACATCATGGGGGTGTTTCACAAATATCCTAAGTTGAACTTATCTCTAAGTTGGACTTAAAAATTATGGAAAGCCGTTAGCATCCTTGAAAATATTTTGTAAAAGATATTTTAAAAGGTACAAAATATTGATTCAAATCATTCATATTTTCTATTATCATGGGAGATTTCATGTTCTTGATGTGGAATACGTTACACACAAATATATGAAAGTCTAAAAAACTTGAATTTTCGCTTTTGAATATATTTCATTATAAGGCTCTCCATAATATTTAAGTCCAACTAAGAGTTAAGTTCGACTTAGAATCTTTGTGAAACACCCCCCCCCCATATCAATAATATCCAAGCTTTTTAGCATCTAGGGAAAACAAAGCAACAAAACAGCTTTGAACCAACATATTAACTTACCCTATACTGATATGTTGTATCATTGAGCTCGTTGAAGCATGTGTCCCCATCATAGATTGAAAGTAGAACTTCTCTCTCTTCCTGTAAAACACAATTATCAAAATGCTACTTTGAAATATGAAACAAGAATTTGAATGACAATCATACACAACTTATTACAACTTGCATTGAATTTTCTTGTATTCAGTCACAACAAGGTTTGTATGAAGTCCAATAAATTGCACAAGATAATCATAGGCTTAATACAGTGTGTACTGTGTAGCAAAAAGGAAGTCACAATATTTGTTGTAGAATGAATATTTATAGTATAATTATTAATACATGATATAGTAATGATAAATTCAAGACACCTACATGTATGAAGACTTTAAAAACATTTTACCGGTTAGTCATCTTTTTAAAAGGACAATCAAACCTGGATTACAAGTTGCTTTGGTCAAAATTGAAAAAAATCAGTACAAAAAACATGGTGAAAGTGGACACACTATAAGAAAGTAAAAGATACATGTAGATGTAGTTTAAACTAGTGTTAGCTCACGCCTCCCTACTTCGCTGATCCGAAAAATGGGAGGAACGCCATTTTCAAACTGTAATAATTTCTGGTCCCTTGGGGCCAGCGAAAAAACAAGCGTATGGATAGATTCATACAACTAAGACTACTTTTCAGTCGAGGCATCATTTCTAAAAAGTGGCAAATTTCGGAGCTAGGATGCAAACAACATTTGAATCGCTGTTTTGACAAAGATCTTTTTGGAATTCTGAGATGAAAGCCCTTTGAAAATATGGAGATTAATCTGCTCTTTCATATGACACCTCATTTATTGAGTATCACCT
This sequence comes from Strongylocentrotus droebachiensis, assembly GCA_035222895.1. NCBI lineage: Eukaryota > Metazoa > Echinodermata > Echinoidea > Camarodonta > Strongylocentrotidae > Strongylocentrotus > Strongylocentrotus droebachiensis. The sequence goes on along the minus strand of JAVYIG010000945.1, from coordinate 193,255 downwards.
TTAGGATCACAAGAAAAAAAGGTTTAAATATTAATTTTTTCATAAAAACTTTGACCAATTATGCATGATCGCGCAATGCACAAAAAGGTAGACTGCATAGGGATGCGTGCAATCTCTATGGGAGGGGTTTTAGCACACAAAACAGTGTGCGCGACCAGACATCCTACCAAAACAAAAGGGAAAATTGAAAAATCGTTCAGACAAATCGCAAGCTTTCTATTCGAACTAATATCTTAGGCCTATAAGATACATGTATTAGTTCGAGGAGAGAGCTTGAAATTTTCTGTTTGATCTGATTCTAAAATCATGATATTCCAGTCAAATCTTCCATTTTCTAGATTTTTTAAGCATCCTTAAAAGTTGAGTTACATGTACTTTACTTAAGTTTAGTTCTAACTTCTAACTCAAGTTAAAGTACAAGTCCACTCCAAAAATAACTTAATTTCAATAGAAGCAGAAAAATCAGACAAACTAATCAAAAAAAGTTTGAGCAAAATCGAATAACTAATAAGAAAGTTATAAATTTTGGAAAAACTTTGTAAAACTTTGTAAAACTATGGAACAATGAAAATCACTACACACATTGCCAATTTGGTTATCAGTTTGTGACGTCATGTCCTCACTATATTTATCAATTGCTTTATATAGTTTAATCCCATTAATTTCCCTTTTTATCCCCCAAACCTTTGCCCAGGTTACAGGGGTGTATATGATTTGTATCATATTGCGTGCATGACATTTCACAAAATCTTTTATGAACTTTGAAGAATTGATACTACATGTATTGTAACGATCCGCTCCGCGGTCGTGACGTAACAAAGAGGCCTAACTTATATGAGTCATCGATTGTTGTTTTCAAGCGCGTCATACACCGACGCACAATGTTTACGTTAATAATTTGCATACGAGCGCTTGACATTTGGATCCTTTATCGAGATGTTTTAAGATGTTATACTGTAATTGTTTATAAGTATATCACATGAATTCCGATGGAAAGTTGTTTAGACAATGTAACTTGTTAATATTTACTGCAACTGATATGTACAGAGTGTAGTATTTAATTAATGGTAAAATAAGAGATTTACTTAGATATTTTGCTCTGAACTAGCACAGTCTTCATGTTAAGTCCATTTTGGCTGCGCGTGTGCTTTCCAAGATCGCTTAGCGCATCGTTTTTCCCCCACGTCCGCATTATGCCTTTATAACCCGTAACATTTCTGAAACGCGAGAAGTTGGCATTGGGCGCTCGTCGGGATAACAGCTATTTAGTCTCTCCCTGGAAATTCCCCCCCCCCCTCCCCCCGCCCCCTAAAAGACTTGGAATTGGGCGCTCGTCGGAACCACACACAAGCTCTCTCTCCCTCCCTGGAAATTCTCCCATCTAAGGAACTACACATATTTACAACTGGAATATGAAGGTACAGAACCAAGTCGACGCTGGAATTTAGATGCCGGAATTAATATACCTCAATTAAGATGCTGGAATTATACCTTAATTAATATACTGGAATTAATATGCCATTATTAAGACGCAGGAATATGCTAAGTCCACCTCTTCCCATATGATGCTATGGAATTAAACTAAGACGGAAAACTCCCAAGTCCCATAAACCCAATGAATCATTGCCCTTCACTTTATTACATGTATTAGAACATAAGAACATCAATCATATAAATGCATTAAGTATAACTATGAGCACAAGGTATTTGTGACAGTGGTGATAGAAAGATGTAAATATTTGAAGTACATGCATTAATAAAAGTTGACCATTTTCTTTTGTCTTGAAACTGAAATTATGAGTCTATAAACACTTTGTCTTTCTTCTTAACTGGTACTCCGTCATAGTCGTATATTTCGACGAACCGAACGTAAATAAGTATTGTAGCTTCCCCCGTCTTTCCTCTAATAAAATATAAGACCTAATTTACTTTAACCGCTCGGACATCGTAAATAAGATGTCGGCTGACGAATATCCTGACAGATATAAAGAATCAGTTTCCTCAGCTGGGAATGAGAATAATCCCGACGTAGAGGTCGAGGGTAAAGACGGAGGCGGGGGCGGCCGCCACACTATTTTCTGGATATTGTACATGTATATTCATCATTACTGATTTTTATTAAATAGTTTATCAAAATTCACATTTTTCATGATTTAAGTTGAAAAAAATTACTCTATATTAATGCATCCACACAAAAAACATATTACTATCAATCTAACTTGGATGCTGGTGTGGAGAAACAAGATTCTTAGGGGGAAAATAGGAAATTTATATCATCATATATCAAAAAATATTTGTGGATAGTGAGGACATGAGGTCAAAGACTGATGATTGAGCTCCAACTTTGTCTTGTGCTTTTCATTGTTCCATAGTTTTACATACTTTTTCAAAAATGTATAACTTTCTTATTATTAGTTATCCGATTTTGCTCAAACTTTTTTTAATTGGTTTGTCTGATTTTTCTGCTTCTCTTATCCCTTCTGGCCCAGTAGTATTGACGGTCTTTAAACAAAATCTCATTTTCTGCATATTTAAGGTACAAACTTGCAAGTTGTACCGGAATGTTCATTGATTTTTCTATTTAATGTGTGGTGTCACGTAATATATTATTACATACTAGTCTAGATCAATTGACTTTGCCAATGAACTTAAGTTGCACTGACTTAAGTTAAGTAGGCCCTCTCTCACTTAAATTTGAAGCCACTCGAACGGATCGGCCAATGACTGCGCGTAACCTCACTATACAGCGATAAATGCGCAAAGTTTGTGGCCCGGTCCTGTAAATAATTCAAAGCTGCTCGCACACATACTGTAGCTACATTACTGTCCTGGCTGTGTATTAAAAGCTGTGCTATTGATTCTCAACATTGCAAACACCACTGTACAAAACTCAACTGATTTTACTCAAAATTGAAAACGCTCTTACGCACGACGCGCGCGCTAGATTTCGAAAAAATGCTATACCTTACGTGTGTTATACCCTCGCCCGCGCGCTTGCGCCGCGCCAAGTCATGAAAATGTCACGTATTGGCCATTGCTGATCTTGAACGTGAACTTGGCGCCTCTGCTTTTTTAGTGACAAATGATGACACCTAAATAGCAGTACCGGTAATCTATTTCAACTTACCGATATTATTAGAAAGAATAATTTAAAATTTCAAATCGTCAGAGTCTACTGACTACTGATCTAGATCTAGATCTACTGTCTAACTTGCCGATCAGCCACATTGTATTCATTGTATGCATCTGTGTGTATGGAGTGTATTGACTATTCATGTGTGTGAAATGCTGCCTATTTAACACGTAGTGCAGTGCTAGATCTAACTTAGAGTAGGCTAAACCCACTCCAGCAAAGCATCTAGAGTCAGACTTAGTTAGAGAACGAGAGTCAATGCCAATGGCTAAACCGAACGTCAATACGCATTAGCATTGACTCTAAGACTCGATGCTTTGCTGGAGTGGATATAGCCACTACATCTAGATCTAGACTCTACATTAAACATAACAATAACGAACCTGTTGTTCCTCTTTATTGGAAGTCATTCCTGATGTTAACGTGTTCCAGATTTAGCAATATTTAAATTTTAAGCCATAACGTTTATATTATAATTGAACCTCAATCCGGATCTTACGTACGGTACTGTCGCTCCGTCGAGATAAATCGGAGTTCGGTAGTAGTGAGGTCGATCCAAAGACGTTTGGGTCGACCTAATGAAATTATCCGGTCGTTTTTTCTTGTTTGATGTGGTACTGGTAAGAACATAGAAAACCTTGATTTTGTACTTGAACAGTACTTCACTAATTGTCTAATTTCTCATGAGGTTTCTAGGAAGCTTTGCAATTTATCGTTTTTTTTATTTTTTGCCTAGTTTAACTCCATGGTTTGTTGCAGAGAGCGCACCGAGGAATTTAATGTGGACGAGTTGTAAAACACCTGATTTTTCTTTTTTTGTTTTCTCTTCTGTCCACATGTCTTGTTTATTTTTTCTTTTACGCACGTGGGTTGTCAAATACATGTAGACCTGCGATACCGGCGTACTTTAATACTTTAGTACAATTAAACCTCGAGTCTTCGACCGACCTCCATTATTACAAGTCCACGGTAAAGGTAAAAACTTACAAACTTCCTTTCTACTACTTTTTTGTTCGTAGATTCAGCTTCACATAAGTTAGGTATTACCATCAAAAGTAAAGACAAGTCGTCATATTATTATTCATAAGCGGTCACCAGCTTTCGCCTTGTGGAGCCGCCCTATCTCGCGGGGAGGTATGATACTGATGATAGTCGTACTAGTAGTAGTGTGCGCCACACATAGGCCTAGACTTTTTCTAATTTTATGACGTTTTTTTAAAAATGAATACCGGGTGGAGAGTAGAGACCTCAATGCCCAATTGTCATCGCATTTGTTTATCGTTGCGATCGGTTGTTAACACAGGTCAGCAGCAGGAGACACAAACGAATTGAACCACAAAATAAACGAGCGTCAGGCTATCTGCGCATGCGAGATAGACAGCCAACCGTAACCCTGTAAGTTGGGGCTTTGATCGGATCGAAACCCTCGCAGCCTCGCACCTGTGATCGGTATCGGCAAACAAAAATTAGCAATTTTTTTTTTTTTTAATGCCGAAAAAGTTTTGGGCTATCAATTGCCTTAAACAATGCATAGCTGGGATAATCTTGTCATTTGAAGTTATTGTAGACCATGTTTGTTGAGTTTTAGTGCCTTTTCATGACTTTGAAATTAATAATATTGGTCTAAGAAAAGAGGCAAAACATGCGGGCCGCCATCTTGGATTATAATGCATGCCCATCCAGTAATAATTTAGATATATGGACTGCTATGAGAGGCCTGATAGGCTCAAGGGGATGTTGCACTCGGCGCGCCGCCCACCATGGCCCGCCTCGGGGTCATGGCAGGATGCAATGTCCCCGAGAGCCAGTATAGAAACAGCCAGGCCTTGAATATTAAGGCAGGCAATATATCTTTTATATACCAAATTGACTCAAAAATCTATCAAGAATTCTAATCTTATCCCTTTCTTGAGTAAAGATTGGTTAAAACATCACAGAAAATCTGAGACACTGTCTGTTAATCTTTGCTGGAAGGAAGACTGAAGTTTACAATCATTTGGGAATCAAATTTACTCATGATGCTTGTAATAATGTCATACTTCCTTAGTATATTGACCACTATTTCATCAAAATACAGGTAGACAATGGAAGAAGGACAGCGAATTCTTGCTCAGTTTGTGAGTGAAAAAGGAGAGGCTGCAGGAGCTCCTTTTGATCTACCCCTAGATGTCTCAACAGAAAAACTACAGTTGATATGCAATGCAATTCTTCAACAGGTTTGTAACAGATCTTTAATAAGATACTGTAGACATACTAGACACACTTGTGTGATATTTGTTTGTGTGTTTTCACTGTGTGAATCGGATAAGTTGTTCAGTTTTATAAAATATTCTTTGCCCACAGATAAGATATTGAAACACTAGTGTGATATGCTTTTAACTCGAAATTGAAGGGCATTTAGCTTAAAAAAGAAATTAGTACATGAATACATTTACAATTTGAAAGGATAATATTTGTTTGATACTCAGCTTGATACCCCTACATGTTGCTTGTCAGCCACTTTTCAGCATTCATGTCAACTCTGGCTCCAGTATTACTCACTTTCAATAAATACATTTAATATGAAAAACATATTTAAAAAAATTGAAAGAAATCAGACAACTAGTTATGACATTTTCAGTGTGATTGGAAAAAAAAAAATCTCTTTGAGAAAAATGGCAACTCTGTTTTATGGTTATGATAACTTTCCTCTTGTAATGTATTCATTATTTTTTGGGGTGAAATTTTGATATTTTACATAAATTATTTCTTAATTTTTCTAAGGATGTTATTTTCTCAAACATTTATCCAATTTATTGAGGGTAGCATTTTGTTTAACATACCTGTATGACCTAAAATGTCTCTTTCTGTCAAAAGCCTGAAAAGTGATAGTAAGGAGATTTATAACAATTAAAATCAGAATTTATTGGTAAGCAAACTCATGAAAACTCAGGATATATGAAGTTGCAAACATTGAATATAGGATTATGCTTTCAATCAATGAATAGTGAAGGAATTCCATCACAAACTTTACTTTTGTTTTAGTTTTTTGCGATCAGTTTTTAAGATATTTCTGCTTTTATTACTCACAACTTATTTTGGGACCGAAGTTCTCATTAAAAAACCCGAATGATTTCATATCCAGTGTTACCCACAGACAGAAGAGGACATTGGGATTAATCTAGCTCTCTTAATATTGAGCTTTTAATGATTTCAAACCCACACAAGAAGACATACTGTGATGACTTTTTATTTTATCCCACACAGGAAGATACAGTACCATATGCATTCTATGTCGATGAGAAGGAGATCACATCCACTCTTTCAGAGAGTCTAAGTAAGGAGGATCAGGAAACAGAGCAAGTGCTATCAATCGTCTATCAACCTCAGGCTCTGTTTAAAGTAAGAGCAGTCACCCGATGTACAAGCACCATAGAAGGACATGCAGAAGCTGTGATATCAGTAGCATTCAGTCCAGATGGAAGGTAATCCCGGAGACAATTTAACTCTAGCTGCTCTGGTGGATAATAATGTCCTTTCTTGGATTTTGGAAACTGTTACATTTGAGATAATTCTGTTTTATGGCTACTTTTCTTTCAAATCTTTGACCTCTTAAACGGCCCATGACATCGCAATACAAGTGTATTCCTGTTGGTGTGCAGTCCTGCATACATCCCATATTTTGATATGTAAACTTCTGAATTTTCTAACACGCATTGCCAAAAATATGCCTTGAAGGTAGTCTGATTTTTAGACCCTTGTACCGCATAATCATACGTTTTGTGTTGAGGAAAGACTTGATAAGTTTAATTTTTGTCATTATAAGAAGTAGGACATTGATGTATACAAATGATAATGTACCCTTTACAGCTAATTTTATTTATGTTACAGACGAATATCAACAGTGTCTGACAGTAAAGTCTAGAGATTAAACGGTTTCCCTTGCATACCTAGATCACTGCTAACGTTTACATTTCACAGATGGACATACATGACACACTCCTGATTCCTGCAAAGGTCTACAGAATTTGATGTTGGCTGCAAAAAGGGATTCACTACCTTTAAAGTCTTGTTGAGACACAATGTTGTAAACTTTTGAAAAAGAAAAAGAAACCATTTTAGAGTAAACGAAATTACAACACTCTTTCGATGTGGCTTGACCTCTTCTGACCTCTTCTGACCTTACATTTGTGCTAGTCTAAAGATGTAGAATCCATTTACAAGGATTTTCCTTGAAAAATGAAGGCAAATAATCTTTGTACACAATTTTTGTTCTCCTCTTAGGGTTTTCATCATCTTTGTTTTCTAGTGAATGATAAGTATATGAGTGACGGATATATTATTTTGTTATTATCTCAAAGTGTATGAAACTATGAATATTTTATGTCTAGATACTTGGCAAGTGGCTCCGGAGATACAACTGTCAGATTCTGGGATGTAACAACTGAAACACCATACCACACCTGTAAAGGTAGGCAATTACCATTTTGGTATTTTACACTCGACCATTTTCGTAATTTAACCAAATCTAATGCATACTAATTGGAGAGGATCTTGCAAGATACGTCAAATAAGTGCCAGTTTGTGTTTCACTGATGACAACTTGGTAATCCATAACTTTCCTGTTTTTAATTGGATATTATTCAAAATTTCACTATTTGTTTCTTTTCATTTGTCTGTTTGTATTGAAGCCAAGTAAATTTCAAGTGGACATTCCCTTTAATTTTACATGTAGGTACATGTATTGTAGGTTATAAAATGTACTTTAATATCAGTTGTATCTTTCATTGTTACTTTCTATAAGACGAGTTCAAGAGTGTAGCCAATGCCAAACCTGTTTTCAAGTCACATGTTTATGCTATACCGCTAATTCTTTTAATCGCGCCAGGCTATGCAATTTTAAAGCAGCATTATGCAAGTTGGTGGGAACTCTATGTGCAAGCTCCATGCAACATTTTTGATCAATGCATCTTGTAATGCACATAATTTCATATGGCCAGTTCCTTGGTGATGCGTGCACTGAAACCCGCATTGTATGTACTACTGTTTGGCTGTGCACACTGCATGATGCGACTCTTTTCCAATATCAAATAGCTGCCTCTACGATGTGTGATTCTTGGCCTTTTAATTGGGTTTATATAGCTAATTTCTAGACTTTACATACTCACATTATGTAGAGGTGTTGTGGTCGAGTGGATATGCCACACTCTCGTACCCACAGTTAAATGGGTACCTGGTAGGATTATTCCTTGAAATGCACTGTGCGCTAATAACGGAGCTAAAGCCAAGGTAATAAATTCCAATCTTTGGAAGCGCATAGGGTCGTTATAATGTAATATGGGCTTTACAAGAAGTGGATATTATGATTATATTGTAGACCCGTCTTATAAAACAAATAATGCATGTGTTTTGCTCGTGCATAAGTCACTTGTTACAATCAGAAGGACAATGAACTCGACAAGTCTAGTTCATTATCCTGCCTGCAGTGCATATTCACTAATGCACTCACAAACATGTATCATTTACATATTATCTTATGGGAGTATTAGTTCCTGTGCTATACCTGTAGATACACATGATTGGTTTGTACTTCATTTTTCATGAAGAGCGTTTCTGCTTTTATTGCCTCTAGGGCATAAGCACTGGGTGCTGTGCATAGCTTGGTCTCCTGATGGTAGACGGCTAGCATCAGGCTGTAAGAATAGTCAGGTGAGTGCATTAAAGAGAAGGTTGGGTTCTGGGAAGAGGTGAAAAATAATTTTTAAGCATCATCATTGTATTATGCAAGTGTGGAAGAACATCAGATACAACATGTTCCCTGAAAAGCATGGCTCTTCAAATGCCTTAGTATTCTAGATATGGCATGTAACATCATACAAATCGGGACAGATTTTTATGCCACATGTTCATGTAGTCCCATATACATCTTTCTGTGTACAGTGCTTGTAACTTTACCAAGACTGAGCCAAATTTCATATCACTTTGATAACTCCAGAATCTTGCAGTACACACCAATACTTATATGCTAGATGATCAACCTTTTCTGATCGATTCTACAACGTTTTTGTCACAATGCAATCGCATGACCATAACTGGTATTTATCTTTAAACTGCTGAAGACAGCACTTATTAAACTCAACACAATTTTGCTTGTTCAAAATGATATCATTTGCACATCTTTACTACTCAATTGTTAACATGAGTGATTCTAGCTACTTGAGACCATTTAAGATACATTTCACTCATCAAATTATTGCTTCTTTGTTCAAGGTTATTGAATCTCTTTTCACCCCTTTCTCACCCGTTTCTCACCCTGAGATCAATTTTGTGAAGATGGATTTATTTGTTTATATGATTGTTTTTGTTTTGTTTATATGATTGTTTTTGTTTTGTTTATAGATCATTGTGTGGAATCCTGAGACAGGTAAACAAGAAGGGAAGGTATTAACAGGACATAAACAATGGATAACATGGTTGGCATGGCAACCATTTCATCTTAATCATGAGTGCAGACATCTTGCATCAGCATCCAAGGTAACTAAACTTTCTTCTTGGTCTTCCTACTAAACCTGGATGCTACAAATATGTTATATCCCTTAAAGCAAAATTTAAGTTGCTTTATTTGTTATTGTTTTCTGGTGCAGTCCTTAGAGTAATGCACACTTAAAGGGGCATTTGAATGTCTTGTATGAGTAAAGTTAACCCCATGGATTTAGACTCACATTTAAGGAAACAATTCTGCTTTCTGCCTTCGTGATGAGCATCAAAAGAAGTTATTAATAAATGAATTGTTTGAAAATCTCCATGAAAATTTAAAAGAAGGATCAAAACAACCGAGGCTATTACATCACAGTTAACTCTAAAATCTTAGGGAAATAGGAAAAACAACAAAAGAATAAATTGACTTGCATTCTTGTATTAATTTCAGCCATTGTGTATTACTCTTTTTACAGCTGAAATTTTGTCTTGTAGTTGAAAGATAGAAGTAAATTCCATACACATTTTTCAGTTTAGTTTTCCTTTATTATCTCTGACGATACAGGACGGAAATATAAAAATTTGGGATGTTGTTCGAGGTGGTTGCGTACGAACACTGTCCGGTCATCTTCAATCTGTAACGTGCATTCGATGGGGTGGGACTGATCTCATCTATTCAGCCAGTCAAGATAGAACCGTCAAAGTATGGAGAGCTGCAGATGTGAGTATGAATAGATGAACTGTATGAGGAGGTCATAGGTCATTGGCACATTGTATATGCAGAGGTATGAATAGGGTGGATTCACAATTAACAACGCCCCCAACAGCAAGCCGCGACAGGCCAAATTTTCAGCCTCAGTCGACATCTTTCAAACAGTACATCGCAGAAAAAACGCTAGCCACCAATCAAAATGACCTAAGTAGTCCAAACAGTGTAAATTGTTTCAAGGAGTTGGATTGTTCTGATATCAGCGCACATTTGTATGCCTCCGTTACGAAGTAGCCGGGGGCATTATGTTTGCGAGTTGTCTGTCCGTCCATCCGTACGTACCGTTCTTGTGATTGCGTTATCTCAAGAACCGATTGATGGATTCCTGCCAAACTTAGGTCATGTATGTATCTTGCAAAGCCAATGAACTAATTAGATTTTGGGGTCATGGAGTCAAAGATCAAAGGGTCATACATGTATATGAAAAAAAGTTTGTAATCACGATATTCTGAGAACCTGTTATTACAATCAAACTTGAATTTTAAAAATTGCTTCTGTTTTGGTTTGTAAAAATCGCTCTATGACGGAGGCATCAAGGTCCATCTAGTTATATTCAATTTGGATGTAAAAACTCATCCGTCAATTAATTCTGATGGAAAATGTGGGTGTTACAATTTTTTTTTTTTTTGTGGGGGGGGGGGGGAGAGGGCCAATGAGTAAACAAAATTACTATTTTGTTAATGATGGGTGTCAATTTTGATCACTTTTTCTAGTATCAGGGCAGATTTGATGAGATAACCACTTGCCAGTAACCATGCAGGGAGGTCTAATCCCTCCTGGCCAAACTAGTGCAGATAGGCGTTAACAAAATTATAAAGGACACATTACACAAAGGAACAGTGCACTTCTTATTAATAAAAGTGGTATTTTTCAGATGTAAAAAAGGGTACTTCTAAGTAGAAAAGAGGACAGTTAAGTACTTGAACAAAATGGGACATTGTGCCCCCCCCTGAATGCCGCCTCTGTAATTGATCATGCTTCGTATAAACTTTTGCGATACAAAAATAGTAATCAATAGCGATTTGTGACCAAAAAATGTCATTCTTCATTTTTCTGATACATACCGGTAATCAAATTGAAGTTAGCCTACATTTATGGCCTTTCAAACCAATCAGGATCACTTCCTATAAACTTAAAATTGATATTACCGGTATCCGTATAATTAATGATATATTTTTGATGAAACAGGGCCTAAATCTTATACAGTCAAACCTGCTTTAGTGACCACCTGTCTACAAAGACCACCTGTCTACAACCTGTCTACAAAGGCCACATTTATTGTTTCCCTTGAAAATGGTTTCTCATTGAATCATGTACTAAAGGAACCTGTCTACAAAGACCATCTGACCTCAAAGGCCACTTTTTGTGTTTCCCTTTGGTGGGCGCTATAGACAGGTTTGACTGTATCAATTTTAAGATCAATTTCAAGGCTTGATGAAACACCCCAAGACCTGACAAGTTATCTTATGTAGGACATTACAAGATCCTTTATCATTGGTTGAATACTATGGTCACTGCTCTACTGCATACATTTCTTTTTCTTCCCTGACATGGGTTGCGTTTATCTACCAAATTTTTGGCTAGAATCAGGTTTCTCAAACGTCTTTCAGGCGAATTTAGAAGTTGATAAACGCAAAGCCTTTTTTAAAGGGCTTTAGATATGGGCATATCTAAAGACGCAAAGAGGTGTGTTTTGAATGTGACATACAGCCAGAATCACGTTTCTGAGAGATCTATAAACGCAAAGCTCTTTTGAACCTCACATACAAATAGGACCACCCAGGTGTTGTGTACAAGCATGTGTGTGAAGTTGACCTCCGAGAAACTGTCTGCTTCCCGGGTCAAAACAGCTGGGCAGACACGAGGCCTTTATTTTGAATCGTGAAGGGACGATAAACGCGACATCCCGCAAATCACGATAGTATAATGGGGTTCAATAGGGGGGTACGATATGTACATATCTAGTGGCAAGCCTTGATAAACGCGCCCATGGTCTCTTATGTAGGACATTACAAGGTCATTTCATTTGTGGTTTCATTCATTTCTTTTGTGATTTTACAGGGTATCTTATGTAGGATATTACAAGGTCATTTCATTTGTGGTTTCATTCATTTCTTTTGTGATTTTACAGGGTATCTTATGTAGGACATTACAAGGTCATTTCATTTGTGGTTTCATTCATTTCTTTTGTGATTTTACAGGGTATCTTATGTAGGACATTACAAGGTCATGGGCATTGGGTGAATACGATGGCTCTGAGTACAGACTATGTGATGAGGACTAGCTGGTTTGATCCTGTGCAAGCTACCATTAATTACCAACGCATCAACCAATCAGGTTAGTTATTTATGAGACAGGTTAGCTATGATCTTTGGGACATAAGCCTCGGTCACAAATGCCATTACGAACTGCTACGAACGCCGTACGAACGGTTTTCAGACAATGCAAATTCGGGAAGACAATGGAAAAACAGAGATTCGTACGAAATTATCGTTCGTACGAACCTTTGTGACCGTAGCAATACCTGCTTGATATTTTGTTAACTTTTACCTTGCTAATTTTCAAATATTTGAACTGTTTTTCCCCAGCTTGTGAACCTCTGACTAAAGTGCAAGTTAATGTAGTTTTAAACGTCTTGGAGGACAGATCACCTTTGTCGTTTCTAGTATTTAAATCATAGCATTACATTATTCAGTCCTCAAATAGTGATAACAATTTTCTAATACAAAATATTGTGCTAATACCAACAAAAGTGCTGAAAATGCAGTAAATCTGCATTATAGTGGCATAAAAGAAAGAACCAGGATGTGCATGTACTCCATGTAAGAGTATTCTTGATATTTACTTAATTGCATGTAGACAATGTTTAGTCTGAATCATTTGATAATACATTTTTATATTTGTTTTCAGCTGAAGAACTGTCGAAGATTGCTCAGGATAGATATGATACAGTCAAGGTAAGGAGGTTTTCACATGGTTATTAGGACCTACCATTCCCTTTGAAATTCATTGGTTCAAAATATGAGGGTTTAACTTGGATAATTTTTGAAAATGAGTAATCAACTGTTCTGATTATTTTGTGTCATTAATTCTTGTGAAATATTAATGCTTTTGCAATATTTTCAAATGGAAAGTTATATGTAGTAGTAGTGGTGGTTATTTTACCTGACTGCTATGAAATCATAAATGCTTGTTAGTAAGCAACCAGAGGACCGACGGCTTAAGGTCCTCTCCTAGAGACCTGGTAATGAGGATTAATGCCTTACCAAAGGGCACCAGCGCATCGCCTTGGTTTCGAACCCGGGCCACTGGATTACGAGACCACTGCTCAACCAACTGAGCTATCGCGCCTCCTATTTGTCATTCATATTTGTCATTTATTCTTCTACTTTGACAGGGATCTGAACCAGAGCGCTTGGTGACAGGCTCAGATGATTTCACTCTGTTTCTATGGCAACCAGAAAAAGAAAAAACATCTGTTGCTAGGATGACAGGTCATATGCAACTTATTAATGATGTAGCCTTCTCTCCAGACACTAGGCTTGTAGCCAGCGCATCATTTGACAAGTCCATCAAGTTATGGAATGGACACTCGGGCAAGTAAGTAGCAAGATTTAAAGGTACGATGTCCCTTTTGCATGTTATTACCAAAGAAGAAGAAAAAGCCAGTCAGTCACTCAATACTGACAATAGTGTCTGACAGTGAAGTCTAGCAAGTAAACGGGTTTCCTTGCATAATTTGAATATAAGGACACTGCTAACGATTAAATTTCACAGATAGGACATACATGACATATTCATAATTCCTGCAAAGTTCTACAGAATTTGAGGTTGGCTGCAAAAGGGACATAGTACCTTTAACATGGGTAAAGAAGCACAACCAGTTGAAAAGGAAGCACTGTCTGTGTTTGAGTGAAAAAAAACCTTGAAACAAGCAACATCCCTTTGAAAAGTAGGAGTTAATTATTGAATTCTCTCATTCCCATAAGCTCAAGTAAGGGCATCCACTTCGTGTAGGCAATGTGAACCATTGTGATGAATGTGTAGTGTGTAGTGTAAATCAAAGATCTGACTTATTTTGAAAGGCTTCTTAGAAACAGGTATCCAAGATTAATCCAGAATATATATTATGAAATTTGATCAGTTAGGACACAGAGTTGTTAATTGTAAATACATTTTCATAGAGTTATTATGTTTCTAGTATGACTGATAATGAACATTGTGCTTATCTTGATAGGTTTATCACTACTCTGAGAGGACATGTCAGTAAAGTTTATCAGGTAAGAATATAATGTATCAGTGAAGGTTGGTTCATATATGAAGTGGCAGACCTTGGTTTCAGGCGCCGCTTTTCCGGTGACGGCGGTGGCGTAAACATCATCATTCCATGGCCAAGACTCCAAGGAGGGGGGGGGGGGGGGGGGTAGAATGGACCCCCCCTGTGCAAATGTTTATTCATATTCTGACTGGGCTTTTTTAGAGCAAGTTTTGACTGGTTTGAGGGGGGGGGGGGATCAATTGAGCCCCCACCTCTTCGTTCTCAACTTTGGAAGGTCCCAACAATGTGAAAATTTGCACGGATATTGACACGTATAATAAAGAGTAACACAGCAGTTTTTATTTTCAGAAAAAAAACAAGGTATGAAGGTCAATCTTTAAAAAATCTGGTTCTGAAGATGTAAAGAGAGCTAAATGAAATTTGTTGTTTTATTGATAGTTGTTTGTTTGTTTGTGTGTAAAGATATCCTGGTCATCTGAAGGTCGTTTAGTATGCAGTGGTAGTTCTGATTGTACTCTTAATATATGGGTTGTTCAGAACAATAAGATGAAATCATCGAAATGAGATCTAATTCAGGAGTAATTGAAATTGTTTAATTAAAAATGTATTGTTTTTTTTCTTTTGGTGTGTTAAGGTGTCCTGGTCATCTGACAGCCGTTTACTATGCAGTGGGAGCTCTGATAGTACTCTTAAAGTTTGGGATGTGAAGACAAATAAGATGACCGGAGATCTGCCCGGCCATGCCGATGAGGTCTACGCTGTGGATTGGAGCCCTGATGGACAGAGGGTGGCTAGCGGAGGAAAGGACAAAGTACTCAAGATGTAAGTAGGATTAGGTCAAAAGGAAAAGAAGATGTGTTGTGTACATTTCAAGAACTAACAGTGTTTTTTAAAGGGATAGTTGAGTTCTGTTTTCAGACTGCAAATGCCTTCAAAGTGCATGGTTATTGCTCTTATTCTTATTTATGACATTTATAGTGCCCTTGTAGAACCTAAAATTGCTATGAAGGTAATTTTAGACCCCAAAATGTGTGAAGTTTAGCCAATACGATCATACCAATTCAGCTCCACTTAAATAAAAAACATGGTGACCGTTAATTAATTATTTAATTAAAAATAACAATACATACCGGTAAGCTGGCTAATTGTGGGTAATATAAGCAACACGAAAATGCCAACAAAAAAGCCAACATCGGCATTAGCTGAAATACGACATAAAAGGCGTTATTTCATGTTTTTTTCAAATTTGTCAAAATATCTAATATTTGTGGTGATACACAAGTATTAGAAATCGTTATATATCAGCCGTCTCTGAACCGATTTTGATCAAACAGATGATTTTGTCATTTAAATATTATGTTCTTTCAAATTTGACACTCAGTTTTTCATTATCTCACAAAAAAATATTTTGTGTAGCGCCCTCTGCAACAGAACTCAACTATCCCTTTAACTTTGACCTTTCTTTGATTACTGTACATCTACACAACACATTTTAAACATTGGGTGGTATTCCGGTAGCGCGTACTAAGTTAGCGCGTACTTAGTTAGTTCACACTTTTATGGAGTGCCTGTTGCAAACTAATTTACCCTGTACAGATTATTTTAATCCTTCAATGAAAAGTGTCCAAAAAAATTAATTTGGCAATGAAATGGGAAGAAAAAGATAATATGAGTATGAACTGAATTTCAACAAAGTTTTTGGTAGATTTTCTTTGTCATGAATATTGAAGGAGAAAAATAAAACCTAGCATTCCATAGAAGTGTGAACTAAAATTCTTGTTTAGTCTGGACTTAGTCCCGGCTTAACTTATGAGAATACCACCCAATGTTGTCATCAACTGTGATCGAATTTAACTTCTCTGTTTATCTCTTATCCTTCCCAAAAAGAAATTAAAACATGTTTTCAACATACCATTTGTTTGGAGCCACAAGGCCGAAGGGAATAAAATCTGTTAAAGTACCGGTATGTGAGTTGGTGCCCTTGTGACTCCAAAAAGATATTCTGTGTCCATGCACTTCTGCTTGGCACACAACAATATATCAGAGAAATTATCAAAGCTAAACAATGAAATTAACATTCATTTGAACATGTACTATGAGACCTTTGGACAAACATTAGATAAAGCAAACACCTTATTGCAAATGTTTGTGAATGATCTGAAAGCTTATCAACACTAGTTTGGCTAGGAGGGATTAGACCACACAGCGAGGTCACCGACAGGTGGCTATCTTTTCAAGTCAGCTCTCAAATAACATAAGAAATAGAGGATCATGGGGGACCAACAGGCACCGATTGGGGAAGTTTTCTATATAGAGGGAGCAAGTAGCTACAAGTAGGACAGTGGGGCTTTAAAAGGATAGAATCAGAACACAAGAAAATCAAAACAATACTGGTGCTTAATTTTTGAAATTTAATAATGTTCTATACTCGATGCTGAATATCATATTGATTATGGTATATATGCGATAAATGCAATTTACAATTTTGTTAAAAACGAATGTCTACAGAAATTTCTCATTTAGGATATTTACAATTGTTTTATGTTCTCTTTGAATTTATTAATATTAGGGCTGTATTATCTTAGATGGAAAGCACATGGCAGTTTATGTGTTCTCGATATGATTCAATTCAATTCAATTCAATTTATTTATGCTTCCAACAAAACATAACAAATCAATTATAAACATTTACAACAATTTAGGAGTACATATTGGAAACAGAGGGGTCCACTAAAAAGCAACGCTTGGACAAGTGTAGACCCCTCAAATGATGCTACGGTACTCTAATGATTACTTGTATGTACACAATGGGGAGTGAATGAATGCTAAGACTATAACTATATCTTAAAAACAAAAACAAATTGATCACAATTTTATATCAATGATAACTGAACTAGAGACAAAAGTTTGCAATTTTTGCGATTGATTGGAGGACTTGTGCTCATACTGGATCAATCAAAACTCTTTAAAATTAAAAATATGGCCCGTATATCACTCTAAGATACCCCTTTTTCAGCACTACTTAAAATGATTTTCCCCAAACACAAGGCATTAACATGATTTCTATAATTATCATTAGATACCTGCAGTATTTTATAAACATTATTCCATTTGCTAGCTCAGCTGGTGGTATTTCTTTTAACCCTATTTAGCCCCTATTCGACATTTTTCACGATAATTTTTTAACGCAAGAAAATCTTGCACTGAAATTTTGTTACTTTTTTCTTTCAAGTCTTGCGTATCTTTTAAAAGATTTTTTTCGAAAATCGGACCTACCATTACAAAGTCACGTGTCCTTTTGTGAAAATGTCAGCCCGAAAATCGCTCATTTTTGTGATTTGTGTACAAAACATATGGAAATCTCATTTTTCAAATAAAGAGATATTTGGTCGTGTTTATAGTTTAGGTGTTTATTTTTGGGTCAAAATAGTTGAATTATAGTTGGAAATGAAATAAAACAACAAAACAATAAAATACATAAGTTAAAAAAACAAAGAAATACATAAGAAATTATCAAAACAATAGATAACATAAGGAATAACCCTGGTTATTCATTTTTTTGTGTTGTATTATTATTTCAAATCGTCTAACAAATATATGTAGTGAAAAAGAATGCTTAAATATGAATAATGTCTGATTTATGGGCAAAAATGTGAATTTTATGACCTTATTTGCATAAATTACCATAAATATGCAAATGAGTGAATTTTCAAAAAATTGAAATTACCATAGTATTCTATTCACTTCACTTGACATGTATGCCAATTTTCGCGGCGATCGGTCGTTTCACGGCCGAGATTATAGGGGGGGCTATGCAGTTTCAAAATAGCCCGGGCTAAATAGGGTTAAACACCTCGTATTTAAGGGATTCAAAACAAACTTTGCAATACATTCAACATTTTGTTATTAGTGTAGATGAAAAGTTCCAAAATCAGTTTCCTTTTCTCCCTAAGTGAACTATTCAATGTTTTATTTACAGATGGAGGAGATAACACCAGCCAGAAAGAGCAAGTTCCATGATAGGACTGACACAGAGTGCTCAGTATTGATTACCAAGGAAGGGAGTGAACATGCTAGAGAGAGAAAGAGGCTGGCTACCCCCGCTTCAAAATCAGTCAGTGTGTTTGACCAGGAAAGATCTGTGTAGTAGATTCATTGTGATCAACAATCACTATGAACATGACTGACAAAGAAAGCGGACAAAATATACAGTTCCTCAGGTAGACAAAGGAACATCCCTTCACTGCTATTATGTAAAAATGTGTAGAACAGGTGTCACATGCATATTCACCTTTTTACATAATAGCAGTGAAGGGATGTTCCTTTGTCTACCTGAGGAACTGTATATTTTGTCCGCTTTCTTTGTCAGTCATATTCATAGTGAATGATCAGTGCTTTCCCTTCAGTCTAGAGGAGATTTCTAGACAGTTTAGTGGATATAAATAGTAAAGGAGAGATAGCCTGGTGAGTTCATCATGTTATAGATACATCAGGATTGTTTCCTCATTAAATGCTAAAGTGATATTCGACGTTGCATTGAAATAATGCAAAATCAGAAAAGGGCATAAAAGTTGACAGTTAAAACTTAAATATTTCTCCAGGAATGAAAATAATCAAGACCAGTTTTGTAGCATTTGTGCTTCATCCATTTTGCCAATACTCTTATGATTATGACGGTAAAGGAGAGCCGAGAAACACAATATTTTAACACACTTACAAACTTGATCAAATTATTAGTTGAACTTTGATACCAAACTCTGGGAAGTAAGAGAATAAATTTGCATTTACCAAATCCATGTTCAGGATGGCGGAATGGTTGCTTCACTGCTGTCCAATTTATATTACCAATATATGTTTCTGTTCGTACAATATCATTTCACTGTTCTTTTTTTGTTTAGTTATCTACTAAATTATTCATACCCTTACCAAGTTTTTCCAAATGTTTAAGTTTCTTTGTAAAAAATGAGATTTCCCTAATTTCTTTTCATGAGAATGTGACATACTAAAGTTTACATCTAAAAGTAGTCATCTTGTCCAACTTCCATCCTTGAGATACGCAAAACAAAAATAAAACATCAAATTGACAGGGGTTATGAGTAATTTAGTTGTTCACTGCATGTCTAGTGTCATGATGACAAAAAAAAAGAAGTATGGAATATATGCTTAAAAGTATATTTCTTTATATTATGAAATCTAACCCTATAGCTGTTGTAAAGCACGTAATCAATGATATACATGTACTTACCCTGTTCACATAGCAGTAGGTATCATATTCCAGCTATTTATTTCACAACATCTATTGATTATTACTATTTCTTATGAAGCACTTTACAGGTTTTAATGTAACCGATCAAAGCGCTTATAGTATTATTATTACCCTGGTCACTGGATTCAATTATGATCCTGCACTTTACAGTGCATACTCTACACTCTACTTTGAGAAACAAATAATTTCCAAAGGAGACAAAAAGTCTGTCTAAAGAAGTGCCACTAACTTACAATTTATGGATATATAACTAAGCATTACAAAATAAAGAAATAACAAGTCACATGCAACTTCTTTGCTGTAAACCAGTGGAATTTATTACTTATTACATGCATTTTTTAAAATGTATTATTTCTCGGGAACTTGCATGTTTCAATTTTAGAATAATTCGTCGCTGTTTTCACGAAGTGACGGTAGTGAACAAAAATTGCATTCACTTTGCGTTACGATTTTCCTCACTACCGTCACTTCGTGAAAACAAGGACGAATTGTAGTGAAATTAAAGAGAGAAGGTAACACACAAAAAAAAGTTTTAAAAAAATATTTGTTAACAAGAAAGTTTATGATCTCCTGAATTTGAAACTTCAATGATGCCTTTCCACCCATGTTACAATGTCAGGTAATACAATCTATATTTGAAGTAATAAATTATCATCATTTAATGGCAGTATTATTATTCTGAATAGTTCTCTTTATGTATATACACTTGCCCTAAGCTAAATGTAAGGAAAAAGGGCATGGGAAATATTTTAAGCAAAAAAAAGATGGGAGAGAAAGACTGAGAGCAAGAGATAGAGAGGGGTAGTTATGAATGAGAGAGAGAATGGAAGAGTCCGAGAAACGGAGAGAGAGAGAGAGAATGGGGGAGAAAGAGAGAGAGGGGTGGTTATGAATGAGAGAGAGAATGGAAGAGTCCGAGAAACGGAAAGAGAGAGAGAGAGAGGTGGTTATGAATGAGAGAGAGAATGGAAGAGTCCGAGAAACGGAGAGAGAGAGAGGGGGTGGTTATGAATAAGAGAGAGAATGGAAGAGTACGAGAAACGGAGAGAGAGAGAGAGGTGGTTATGAATGAGAAAGAGAATGGAAGAGTCCGAGAAACGGAGAGAGAGAGAGAGGGGGGGGGTGGTTATGAATGAGAGAGAGAGAATTGGGGGAGTCAGAGAAACAGAGAGAAAGAGAATGGGGGAGTCGGAGAAACGGAGAGAGAGAGAGAGAGAGAAAGACAAAAAGGTGGGGTGTCAGTATAAGAAAGAAGGGCCAGGTTCAAAGCTATATCGAGAAATGTTCATGATTTGAATAACGTATAAAAGAAAAAAAGGTTATTCTAAACCATTTTTTAGAATATGGTGAAAGGAAATGTTATGTGTCCTATATCCCACTAAATAAGTCCCACCAAATAAGTCCCACCATCACCAGTCACTCTTTTACTTCTAGATGATCTCACAGTTACACACCTATATCCCACTAAATAAGTCCCAACATCATCAGTCGCTCTTTTACTTCTAGATGATCTCACAGTTAAACACCTATCACATACAGGCCTTATCCGTCTAGGAATCATTAGTATATAGTGAAAGTCAAGAGTATGAAGTAACCATAGCCACTTCTGTTAAAGGTATGATTTCAGGTGATCGAACCCTTTGAGAACAGTTACAATCGTCAGCGATCTTGTTCCTCAACATCTTCAATCCTACAAACATCCACTGAAACACTACCGCGCCTACAGTCTCCCCGACGATGACTAGCCCCACGGTCCTGGGATGGTTGCAGTCCAATATGCCATAGATATATGGGCGTCCAAATGGGTCTGTTCCGCCAAATGCCCAGTAGATTGCTGCAAAGGTCAGATAAACACACCCAAATAATAAGGGATAGACTACATGTAGGAAACGAATGGGTATGGCCGTCACCATGAGATCTATGAATAGGACGACGGCAGGTAGTGCATGTATGTTAATGTTCTCGGCTAGTTTGGAGGTAGGTAGATCAACGCCGACGGTTGGCCAGAAGGATACCAGGATGAGGAAGGAGATATTGATGCATATGCTGAAGAGACACCATTGTAGTCTGTACAGGATAGGAGGCTCTGAATAAAAGCAAAGACAGAGAAACATATGTATATTAAAGTAAACATTACAAGGTACATATTTCCTTCTTCTCATGGGGATCAGAAATTAACAGAACAAAAACGTTCTACTCGAGACTTGAGGTCAAATCGTCTATATCTTTTAGGGGAGTTGTTGACTTTTTGCTTTGACTGTACATGTTTAGTATGATTTTAGTTGCAGCCATGATTTATACAATAGCTGAAAATCGATAGTTTATGAAAAATTAGCTGACAATTACTTCATTACATAATATACCACAAAATAGTAAACTAGCTGCTATCTGGTTGAACAGTCTTTGTTTTTGAGGGGGAGGCCGTTTAAGGGAAGGAAAATTAAACATGGTTGAGACATATATGCCTGCATGTTGCATTGCTGATCAAATCTTACCATCATTGTAATCGTTGAGATACATGGCATACCAGTAGTAGTAGGCATAGTCACCTACAGCATTCAGGAAGGCAACAAGCACATAGAGTGTGGTGAGGATAAGAGTCCAGTCAGATAGATAGATGAAGATCTTGAATCCACTCACTCCCGCGATGGCTGTAGACAGATGAACCACTAAATACACAACGAAGTAAGCCGCTACCAGCAGACGATACACCACAAATGACAACGAATGGGCGTAGGAACCACACTGTGTGGATATGAATTTGAATCCATCATTGAGATATTGATTTAGGTGATTAATCTTACAATAAGTTTGAAGCCAATGCAGTTGTTGGGTCACAATTCCTTGTTTCGTATATCGATTTGAAAACGGGGATATCAACTCGAAATGCTATTAAAAAACAACGATGTCGTAGTTAAATAAACCACTCAGTTACACATTACATTATACATGTATATACACTGCGATTAAAAAGCATAGAATGTAGTGTCAAAAAGGTTCATTTAATGGTCCCTTTTCAGCCCGATAAATCGGACAAATAATAAGACTCCGATCTCACCCTGTCGATCTCTTTCTCTATCTTTCTTACTAACTTACTACCCTCTTTTCTTTATGCTCTTTCTTTCCTCACCTTTCGTCTCCCCCTCTCTTCCCCCCTCTCTCTCTCACCCTCCCCCTCGCTCCCCTCTCTCTCTCTCTCTCTCTCTCTATTTCTCCCCTCTCTCTCCCTCTCTATATCTCTCCCCTCTCTCTATTTCTCCCTCTCTCTCTCTCTCTCTCTATTTCTGCCCCCCTCTCTCTCTCTCCCTCTCTCACCCTCCTTCTCACTCCCTTTTTCCAGCTCCTCTCTCTCATTCTCTTCCTCCATCACCCTTCCTCTCTCTCCCTCTCTCCCGGCCGCCCCTCCCCCCTCTCTCTCTCTCTCTCTCTCTCTATCTCACCCTCCCTCTCCCTACCTATCTCTCTCTCCCTATCTCTCTCACCCTCCCTCTTCCCCTCCTCTCTCCCCCTCTCTCTCTTTCTCTCTCTCTCTATCTCAATCTCCCTCTCTCTCTCCTTATCTCTCTCTATATACATATATATATATATATATATATATATATATATCTCTCTCTCTGTATCACTTAAACTTACTCTCTGTAAATCGGTCTTTATCTTCTTTTTTTTTTAATTTTTTTTTTACAACTTACACTTTCTTCACCATGAATTTATAATATCAAGACGATTCTCATGATATTTCGCATATTTCATTATTTCCGACAAACTCTTCAAAGTATATTGTATCCTCTTTTTTTAACACATACATTCATACAAATCTTGCATTGTTTGTCTTTTGTTTCTTTTTCTTTAACTAGAAACTTTGTCAAAAAAACACCCTCTTTATTCCAAATCTCTCAAAATGTCTAGCGTATCCATAAACAAGTAATTGAATCAAACACATTTTAATAAAGAAATTCTTCTATTTCAATGATTTTCTTTTTCGGACTGACAACATACATGTTCTTAATATAAATCATAACCTACACTCGTAAGTTAGGTACGCAGATGGCTCCAACAGGCAAGTAATCACGGGGGTCTCAGTCATGTAGAAATACTGTTTGCATGGTGACCAGAGGTTTTCCAGACACCCCCTAAACGAGGATTTCTTATGAAGCCAAAATACACCTTAAAGGTACTATATGTCCCTTTTGCAGCCAACCTCAAATGCTGTAGAACTTTGCAGGAATTATGAATATTTCATGTATGTCCTATCTGTGAAATTTAAACGTTAGCAGTGTCCTCATATTCAAATTATGCAAGGAAACCCGTTTACTTGCTAGACTTCACTGTCAGACACTATTGAGTGACTGACTGGCTTTTTTTTCTTCTTTGGTAATAACATACATGAAAAGAGTTGTAAAGGGTACATGAACATTTGTCTACATCAATAACCCACTTCTTGTGATGGCCAAGATTAAACTGATTGAATCTTTGCGCAGCATAAAACGTATGACCATTCGGTACGATTGTCTGAAAATCAAGACTATTACTTTTGGGCTCTATAGCCCTAAAGTCGATTTGACAACTAATATTCGTTATTTTCCCACTTGAAGACATTTTCAAGCCCCACCTTGTTTAGGGAAGTTCTAAATTAGTATTATCTTTCAAATGCAGTTGGAATTTAACTTTTTCATTTTTTTGGCCTGCAAAAATGGGACATAGTACCTTTAAATGAAGATTTCGCGTGATTGTTTTCTCTCCGATTTCACACCCTAAACGGGTATTTCAAAAAAAGTGTACTCTCAAACAAGTATTGGAAAATTGTGTATTTCACTTTTCACCCGGAGATTTCTTTAAAAAGATTTTTTTTTTTTTTCATCTCTTTGGACTCCTGAGAAATTATTCCGAATTTAGGGGGGTACATTGAGCATTTTTCCTGATTTAGGGGGGTCTCCAAGGCAGGAAAAGCCCGCGAGAAGCCCGCGAAAGGGGGGTTCGGAAATGTTGGCAGTCCTCAGATAGGAGGTGCTTTCAAAAAGAGGGAACAAGCACATGCGTACCCTAAAAAACACTGAGTGGGGGGGGGGGGGGCCGGACAGTCAAGAGGGCTGCCTTAAAACAATTTTCGGAGGTAATGGGAGCACAGTAAATCTGTATTTCCGTATGATACATTGTGAATATGCAGCTATGATGGTAAAATAGTTATGTCTCAGATACCGAAAAGCTGATTTTTTTTTTTTTATCTCATTTCATTTCATCTACATGGTTACCCAAAAAGATCAAGTTACATAATATTTCAACATAGCAATGATTAAACATTTGGTAAATGGAGCCAACAAATAGAAAGAGCTAGTTAAAATTTGTCCCGCTCAATACATCATTTATGACAATAAATCAATCATTGAATCACAAGGAAATATGTTTGATTTACACTAGCGATTGTAATGATTAACAGGGCGTATTTATATAATCGATAGATGCATGGAAATGAAGTGAGAACCAAATATATATTTACCAATGGTCTGACTATGTTGCCCGGATACCTAGTGTCAAAATCACAGGAGGAACATGTATCTGCGTCACACATCTTGATAAATGTCTGATAAAGATGCTCGAATGTTAATTTCCTGCCACAATTTTGAAAACACTTTTGATGTGAACGATAGAACCGGGCAATGAGAACTTCCCGTTTTGAATAAAAAAAAAACAAAGCAGTAATTGATGTATGTGCCAAAACTGAAAGAGAAAAGCGTTGCATGCATGGAAATAATGTATCATACGAAAAGTAGTATCCAGAAATAACATTTATCAGGCTACCAGGATAAATATGGGCTAAATACCGCCATTTGTGCTGGTACTCGGCATATCAGGTTCTAAGGTTATTCACTTTATTGTGACGACGCATAATTATACACATTATGTAAGTAGATCCGTTCTCATTTACCGAAGCGAGTCTATTCATTGTAGGACAACGATCACCTTTATAACTGTCCCTAGATCGAGTACCTCTACACTCATTCTATCTAAAACAACAACTACCCCTTGGCTAGACAACTACCCCTAGGAACTATGCTACCAATAACACAAGTACCCCGTACCCTCATACAAACTACCCTCTAGGATAAATAACCCTAGGATAAATACCCCTGTGCCAATTAACTTGTTATCCCTATAGGACAAACAACCCTATAACAAAATTACCCTAGGACAATTACCCCCGAGAACAAGTATCCTTAGGACAAATACCCCTTAGATAAACTACACCAGGACAACAACCCCAGGACAACTAACCCTAAATGACAATCAATAATCTCTCCTGATAAATACCATTGGTACAGTTAACGTTATTGCCAATACGAGGGAAATCACCTCGGGGTGCAGTATCCCGTAGGAGTTACCTGTCCGGTGGTTTACGTCACCGTTTATGAACATGTCTACGATTACGGTTTTGACGACAGAATAAAGACTTTACGATATTGAAGTTTAACCTGGTGTGCTGACGCTTGATTTATTCGTGTGCGTTCGAATGAGATACTGCCTTTCATGACGATTTACCTTACTATGTAGTCCAGGTCTTCGGACAAAGCTACATAAAAGTTCACAATTGTTGTTACTCTGCAAGTCAAACTTTCACAATCTGTCTAGCAATAACAAAAATGGTCTTTCTCCTTTGAACTTTGGTAACGATCGATGTGACCACCTCGTGAGCTAGCTGTGCACATCCTCTACCCCTCTCCTAATTGCCACTTCGGCACATTCCTTTAGGGCAAGAGGAACCTTATCTACCAGGATTGGGAGTGCCACTGCTATCGAAACTGGGTACATATATTCCATAATACAACACTTGAGTTAGTTTGCGACGCTACATAGCCGGCCCCGATGAGCCATCTTACAAGATGATCATTAAATAGAATCATATTCAAATTACAGCGGCGCAAAACAAACTAATTCCAAATTTGTTGCTTACAATTAACAACCTAACATATCAAAATAGCATAATACGATGGAAAGAATAAATCATCGTTAGTTGTGTACTATAATAATACTTCATAAAGTTATGTACCATTTACTATTGTTATACTCTATTCACCTATGGCACTACCGTATCGCTTGTCTTCAAAGCAAACTTAATTTACTTTCCAACGGCTGGATCTAGGAGACACATGCAGTTTTGTTAAAGGCGGCGTTAAAGCTAGTCAGAGGATCTTCGAAACAAAAATCAGTTGGTACGAATTTGGAAGCATTTACCCATAAGAAGCAATTCATTGTCATATTTGGTAGCACTTTGCTGGTTTTATGAATAAAATCCAACACATGAAATCGAAATAGGACCAATGATTCATTTACCTGGGATGGGGGCTCATCTTGAAAAAAGAAGAAGAAATGCCCCTCGATGGGCGTAATTGCTACATGTGATGCTCTGTGGCCTATATTTAAATAATACGGGCCGGCCAAATATTATGATGCACATCTGACTTAAGGCATAGTTCTGGGGGTAATAGACTTGGGAGGTGGGGGGGGGGGGGGTAAAGGGATGGATGTCTTGGGACAGAGGAAGTTGTTATATGTTTTTGTTATTATTATAGACATACAACTGGAGTCTTCCTTTATGGAGGTATATCACAGTATTATGTTCATGATCATGGATTAGTATATAACTTTCATTATTTCCATTACTCTTGGATGTGATGGAGGGCTGCGTCCACTGAGCCGGGTAGTCCACGGCACATATTCAAGAATAATCTTATTTATTCCGTGACTATGCCTATATTTTTTCGCTATTGAATAACGGTCAATTTCATTACTCTATGTAATTTTTCATCTAATATCACTGTATATCAAAACTGAATGATACGTTGTACGGCGTATGTAAAGTAAAAGTTTTTACAGAGCAGCCCATTTTGATATTGGACATTATACCTGTTTCACGTTGAGGTAAACAAAGCATGGTAAACTCTTCATTCCTATTTGTTATGCTCATTCGTTGAAGTTCCATATTTTGTCGTTGTCAAGGTTTCAAGCTCCTCACCATCAGGCTCTTGTTCAATCGGACAACACTTTGCAAACATTTTCTCCCTATAAAGAAAGAAGAGTGCAAATGATCCATGAATCAGGAAAGTTCCAGTGATTTCTCCAGCTACTACAAAGATTACTCGGACGGGATGTTTACCGAAGTCAAGAAAGATGTAAATATAATGATTGCCATAGGGGTCTGTTCCTCCTGCGCCCCAGTAGATGAGCGCGAAGATGAGGTAGATGAGACCGAAGCTGAGTGGGTAGACGATGTGCTCAAAGCGGAGAGGAAAAGTAACGACACCGACTTCGAGAATAGCGATGATGACCCACATACCATGTAGATTAATGATCTCATAAGCTCGTGTTGTTGGACTTATACCTGTCACGATGACCCATATCCAGAATGTAACAGCTCCAACACAAGAAGATGAAAGAGAGATGTTAAAGAACAGCCATTGCAGTTTGAGGCGCCAGGGGGTGTGTCCTGCAAACGGTTGAAGCGATGTTCAATTATATATTATATTGACAACATAATTTTATCCACATTTCCATGCATATTATAATATATAATCATTTTTCTTAAAGGGATCGTTTAACAATGTTAAATCTGAGTTACACCGCCCTACGTGTTATCAGTGTCTGTGATATGGTGTAATATTGAAGCCCTAAAAAAAAAATCGCGCTTCAAAATGATCAAGAAGTGCCTCAAAAAAGTAATTTTTTTTGAGTGACCGGTTTTACCATACTCGTTTTCCCCTATAGACTGTAGTGTTATGAAAACCGTTCGGCGAACGGTTTTCAAAATTTGTAATTTCAATCATAAATATCTTGATAATCAGACAGGCGATCGGCTTGTAAAAGTCATGGAGTTCCTGACTGACCTAAAGGTTTATAATTATCGTTGCAGCATGAGCTAAATCCCGGATTTTTTTCAGAATCTGTGACAAAGTTACCGGATCCCTTTAAGGCACCTTTGTCGCTTAATAAATTCCTCTCTCTATGAGTTTCTCCTTTCAGCATACTTTTCAATCTTGGCGTACGCAGAATGTGGAGTATGCTTACTATAAAGTGGTATTATCAATTCATGGAATGTATTTGTAGCCACTATCAAATTCTCAAAATATTCTGAACCAGGTTCAACACCGCTATCTCTATTTTTCCTTAAAAATTATGTACTGGGTGATTTGTTATCCAATGCCAACTGCAAAATTATTGTATTGATCTAAAGAGGCCTACCGTTCCATGAATATCACATTGTTATAACTTATCAGGCATCCATTCACTACAGAATCAATATACATTCTTACAAATAATATGAACTTGTAATTAAAATAATGAAATTTCAAAATTCGTCCACGTTGAGGTTTTATTAGCAAACGACCTACTATATTATTGATTTAGTATGGGATACGTGGCGTAATAATAATATATCTTCCGGGAGGGAATTCAATATGCAACATGTTGTATCTTTCAATCTTTCAATCTATTCTTTTCACATTTCCGATGAATGGCAAACTTTGGAAGTTAAAATACACTTTGAATTGAAATATATACTTTTTGACGTCATTGAAATTTCAAATGAATTCTGAAACTCCCTGAAAACAGAAACCATTGTTTTAAATAAGACTTAAAAAAAAAAAACTTTCTTGTCAAACATCGTTTTGACTTTTGTGTTTGTTTATGTGCTCTATTCGAGTGCTTCAACTTTGTTTTGATTACCTGTCGAAACATCCAGGGTGAATGCTTTGTATTCTTGATAGATGTCTATGACAACGTTCACAAATGAGAGAAGGAGATATAGAGTGATGGCCATGTAGGTCCAGGTCTCCAAGTAGATGAATGTTTTCGCGCCTATACGACCTGTTATTTCCCGCGTTAGGTGGTAGATAAGGAAGACAAAGGAGTATCCAGCCACACCGACACGAAATAAAACGAACAGGACGATTGGACATTTCGCACACTAGTATTGATAAAAGAAGAGAAAAAGAGGAGTATCAAATGAGAATAGTATCAGTGATAACGAAGAAAGTATGGTCTAAAATAATTAGGGGCGATAACCTGTATCGTCCGTGAGCAATTTTAGAGTTACTTAATATATAAATGCAGTACTTACTAAATATAATGATGCATTAGGTTAGCGTGGGATGGCCCCGTAAATTTAAGCAAACACACACACACACACACGCACTCTCTCTCTCCCTTTCTCTCTCCCTCCCTCTATTATAATGCTTTCGTCAGTTTATTTTAAAGCAAAATTATACAACATTATTTATTAAAAGAAATAAGAAAAGATATTTGCACATGATTTTAAGCTCCCTGTCTGGTGTATTTCTCCTACAGGCGGTGCTGTTGATTCAGTATCAAGGTTCAAAGTTACATTTAATTTCAGTTCTTTCTACCGATTATGAAGAAAAAAAAACCGAGTCTCTAATAGAATGATCATAATTCCAGTCACCGTCCCCACGTTGGCCCCTACATGACTCACCATGGGTTTTGTGAAATCTTTATGGCAATCGTGATTGAGCTTGACCTGTCCAAGTTCTAAAGAATGGCATCCATGCACCAGGACATCCAGGGATCGTTCTTCAGTGGTCGGTGGAAGAGGTTCTACAGCTGGAGGGTCTACTGGTCTTGACGTCTTAGAACCCATACCTGGTCTATACCTAGCTTGTCTATGTCGTTCAAAATTAACTGAACTTGATTATTTCCTGCAAAGCTCTGTTTCAATAGATGAATGTGTGAAGTCGGATATGATTCTGCGTTCCTCCCTCACGTGGATTAGATATATTACTAAAATCTTAGCAATCTGTTGATGCTTTGGATATTATCCGTTCCATTGAGAAAATATCCATTGATAGATATAAGTAGGTGAAATATACTTCATTGGAAGAAGTTTGTCATTATTTTGCAACATGGCGCCTTGTAACGAAACTTGAAATGAGTGAACGAAGAAAAATCCCGTTCAGTATTAAATTATCTTCCTTATAATGCACCTGAAATGCATAACTGAACAGCAAAAACTGCATTAAGGTCAACGTTTGTCTTTCACAGCGCTTCAGTCTGTGAAGAGTGCGTTTTAGTGTAATACAAGCTGCTAGTGGCCGAGATGTACAGGTATGTCCATTCGATCACTATAGCGTATTTAAAGGAAGGGCGAAGGGGCAGTTTGCTCCTCCTGATAGATTGAAGTCCAACCAAGGAAAATATATGCAGCAACTATTCATAACCTTTAATAGCAGGTTTAAAAGGACTAACTATAACGTAATAAACCCACGAAATATAGTAATATTCGTTACTTTGGGTGATACCCTCCCCCCGTAACGCAAACCAAGGACCTCAGAAAGTGAATTACTTGCTAAAAGTATACGGATCATATTGAGATGTATTGCGCCTCCTGGTAGCAGGTGCTGAATTCGCCACTGTATTTGATTCTGACAGATCCTTGCATCGTGAACTGATATTTTCTATTTCATAAACATGCCAAATTTCAGTTTGAAACCGAATCTTTTCCAACAGTCTTATGTCTCCAGAGGCATAACCATGGGGATGGGGGGGGGGGGGGGTGTATGCATGAGAGTGTGTGCTTGCAAAATATTACAGTGACTAGCACTTGATCCCTCGGTACCGGCAAAAACATTGAATAAGTTTCATTTCTTCCTTCATTCATTCATTCATTTATTTATTTAATAACTGTAGCTCGCTTCAGCCTGAACGGCTGTAATTCAGAGACCCCGTGAACTGAATAAAGATATACAAATTATGATGCAAACAAAAGCCAGTAACAAAAGATAACAAAAACAAAATCATATGATAAATAAACAAATCAAATAAAAACAAAGTCCACATGCCAAATTTCAGTTTGAAACCGAATCTTTTCCAACAGTCTTATGTCTCCAGAGGCATAACCATGGGGATGGGGGGGGGGGGGGGTGTATGCATGAGAGTGTGTGCTTGCAAAATATTACAGTGACTAGCACTTGATCCCTCGGTACCGGCAAAAACATTGAATAAGTTTCATTTCTTCCTTCATTCATTCATTCATTTATTTATTTAATAACTGTAGCTCGCTTCAGCCTGAACGGCTGTAATTCAGAGACCCCGTGAACTGAATAAAGATATACAAATTATGATGCAAACAAAAGCCAGTAACAAAAGATAACAAAAACAAAATCATATGATAAATAAACAAATCAAATAAAAACAAAGTCCAAATTTATAGGCATGGGTAATATACACAAAATAGAAAAAGAAATCAAACATAAATTATTATATGTGCAGAATTTTTTTTTATAACAATAATGAATCAAAAGTAAATAATAAACATAGAACCGAAAATTTGTTGACTCTTCTCCCAATAGTCAGCCCCATTCCCGCGGAGTGACATGATGTTAAAGGTGAAATTCAAAGAAAATCACAAATATGTCAACTAATGTATCACTAGAAACTGGTAAGCTAACAGACGGCCATCGTACAAGTTATATATCAACTACATATCGGGTGATTTATAAAAATACAAATACAACCACCTCCATAGCAGCTGGGATATACGAGAGATTCGCCGGAAAAATAACGATGTTTTAATGACGTCAATATATGGACCAACACTGCCCAAGCAGACGACATCCCATAGAGAATGAACATAATTGCAAAGCTATTATTTCTCAAATTATAATGAGTTTAGTGTATATAAATGTAATGGCATGTCAAACCATTCAAAAGGGGATATGACCCGATTCTGATAACTAAAATCTTTTGCTTGTAAATACACGGGATAGGGGTTAACAATCAAAGAAACCAGTCTTTCAAATTGAAAACCCCCCGGAATGATATTAAGGACGGTATTTGTTCCCTCTTGAAACGCCTAACATACTGCGGTGTGTGCAGCTGAATATACAATTTTCAATAATTTATTGCATTTTACCCCGGTTCCCAAAATAAAAAAAAGCTTCTGTGTGCCCATGCCTTGAGCCATAATGGATGGCCGTCCAAAGGATTTTTTTATGTCGGGGACCGGGGTAAAATGCAATAAATTATTGAAAATTTATTGCATTTTCTGTGTTTTTGTTTGTTTATTGAAACTGCCCCCTACCCTAGCCCACGCTGCGTACAGTCATGGTTCAGTGACAAAGCAATGACCTCGTAACTGTGAGGCCCCATGATCAAAACCGTGTCGATGTGCTATATTAGTGCCCTTTTGTGGGGCATTAATCCTCATTACTGTCATTTATGACTTGAGGGCGTAGGTCCCCTCTTTAATAAGCATAATAGCATACACATGCTTTAGCAGTCCCGCAAAACACACATTGGCAAATTATTATTCAATAAAATCCGAGAATGTATACTATTATCTAGATCTACTATTTTTAGATAATTTTTAAAATAATTCCATAAATTGGGGTAAAACAAAGATATTCCACCTTTATGAGCGACAGTGTACTAAATGTACACTGAAATGTACTGAAATGTATACACCAATTTGCATTTTGAAAATTGTGCACACCAATTATAATACACTTTTCATCAATACGGACTATTATTTTATACTTAATCTTTTTTTCTATTATCTATGCCAACGATAAGGGCAGCCGGAGCTAAAGCTAGGGTAATGATTTCCAAAGCTCTTTGGAGCATAGAAACTGAGTCACGTCTTTCGGACGGTGACGTTTAAAGGTCGGTCCCCAGACGTAAATAATCATACCTAATTGATGCACGTCTGTCAAAACCCAATACACACACACACAGCTATCCCAAGACGTTTTCTTGAGTTCACGATGGGTTGTGCCGAATAAGCTCGGGCCCCTCCCTGTCACCAAATTTGGAAAAAAATGGGAGGGGCTTTAGTGGTATAAATACCGGAGCCAACCAGTTTCTTAGACAGTCGAAATCATCTTTTCATCAAAGTGATTGCAGAAATCTATCAACACACTTTTCAAGATGAAGTCGTTCTTTGTCATCCCTCTCGTTCTATTTTCATGTCTGTGTCTTGTTGGAGTCACCCAAGCCGTTTTTGTTTCAAAGGAAGGTACGCAAGATGAAGGTGAGGTTTCTAATAGGCAGGTTTTATTTATATATCATTATGCTACTTATTATCAATTTAAACATTCTACCTTTGATGTCTTGTACACAAGTGCCGAAACGGGGTAGATATCCTCCTAAATAACAACATCATTGAAGTATATTTTGAGAAGTGTTAGGAGGATTTTATTTAACGACCAACGTCATCTTGGCCCGAAATAATACAATTGATTTAATCGATAACTTTGATCCACAAAAGCATTTTTGGGTGTATGATTTAAACCAAAGGTATTGGTTGCGACTGGACAATCGCAATTTTCTAGTTTAAGCCAGGGACAGGATGTGCAAGTATAATATATTTTAAATAATGTATAGGATAGGATTGAGAAAGATAGGAGGTGGATAGGATGCCTATATTTTGATGCATAACGAAACGAAATCATTACTTGACAAAGCCCTAAGGGCGAAAATTGCTAAAACAATGTTTGCGTGTATGGAACATATTATTATTATTATTTCTTATTTTTTTTATATCACCAAACAGAAATCTAGCCTTTCTAAATTATATTTTAGTCAGCTGATATGTTTTATTGATATAACGTTAATATTAAAATACTCTGTTTCTACGTATATATAAACTTACGTGGTTGATTCTAATTTGCGTTGATAATTTTTCTTCCTTGTTTAACCTTTTCTAAGGAATACGGTTGAACAAATTGAGCTATATACATTTAGGATATTAAAGGTAACGGCCACAACATTGTACCAAGAAAGTGTACAAGTTAAACAAGATTTTGATCAAAATGTTATAAAAATTGATCACTTTCTCCCTAAAATTTTAATAAGTCATTACGCCACAAAAGTTGTTTATTCTTTCTCTCTCTCTCTCTCTCTCTCCTCCTCATTTTCTGCTTCTATCCAACTGTTTATATCTCCTACATTCTCTATGCACCACCCCTCCCTCTCCTACCCCACCTCCTTTAACTTTCTTTCTCTTATTCCTTTCCTCTATCTTCCTTCTGTCTCTTAACCCTACCCCCTCTCCCTGTCTCTATCTAATCTATATCCTTATTTCTCAACGTGTCAACCTCTCTCTCTCCACTTCTCTCTTCTCGCATGTAGCCTTTGACCCTGAAAACATTCTAGATTCAGGCAAACTGACCCAGACAGAAGAGGATAAAATCTCTGAAATTAGAAAACAAGTATTGTTCCTTCAGGTATGTACACGTGTTTTAAAAGTAAACATCTTTGCATTCTATTTAAGACCAGTTTGTATAAAATCGCACTGAAGTTAGGCCAGGGCCCTGTTTCATAAAACTTGTTATCAATAAAAGTTACAATAAACAGTTATAAGCTATACTGAAATTGTTGCACATGATTGGCTGAGAGCACATTTGTAGAAAAGTGACACTTTTTATTGATAGCAAGTTTATGAAACAGGGCACTGGCCGAACTTCAGTGCAATTTTATAGATCTGAAGGTTCAATCCTCGTGGAGCTCCAAATAATTCCCTCAACCTGTAATCTCTAAGACGTGATATTTCCTTTAAAAAAAAAATTAAAAATTAAAAAAAAAAAATTAGTAATGCATGGAATCCCTGCTAAAAAAATCTTACAAAATAACATGTAGGTGTAGATGCCACGCGTACTTATAATGATGTAAATGTCATTTTTGGCTCAAATTTTGAAAGAATGTAAATTAAAAAGAAAATGGCCTATATACCTTTCTTTAGAATGTTGAATAGGCCTACATCTAATTATCTGATTGGTCGAAATTTGATTCGTTATTTTAGCCATGCCCGCCTACCGGTCAATAGTTTTAGAAAGATGTCCGCATGCCTGCCTACCGGTCGATAGTTTTTTTTTTAAAAGATGCCCGTTGCCCTGTGAGACGGGCCGCATAAATAAATTTTGCTGAGATCCCCGTTGGTTTAACGTGTTCAAAGTTTCTTTGTGCGAGTGCGGATACCATACAATGCTTATCGTCTGCGAATCACGACGGATCGCTTCATTCAGGCAACTTTCCAGCGAAGATTTACAGACATTGTCTCTGATTTGCTTTGATGTTTTAACCAGTCTTTACTCAAGAAAAGGATGGAGTAAGAATTCTTTGTAGATTTGTATGTGAATTCGATATATAAAAAATATATGGATTGCTTTAATATTCGAAACATAGCTGTTTTTATACTGGCTCTCGGGGATGTTACATCCTGCTATGACCCCTCGGCGCGCCCCGGAGCGCATCGGGTTATAGCAGGAGGATGTATCGTCCACTTGAACCTATAGAAACAGTGATGCCTCTCATAGCAGTCAATATATCTAAAGTATTATCTGAGGAAGACCTTTCAAGTGATAAAACTTTTCATTATGAATTTGATGTAATAACCCTGTTTCATATACACGTGGAAGTTGTAAATTACTCACAGCAATGAAACATAAAAGTGTGATTTATTTTCCAGAATTCTTCAAAGTCATTGATTATAAAAAACTAAACTTTGGCGTCGACGATTCTATTTCACACTTATTTTCTTTTTCTTCTAATAAATGACGAATCTTGTATGGAACTTACTGTTTAATTTGAAAGGAATGTGCATTACGCACAGGCTTATGTTCTCGGCCGTGAAACGTCAAGTGAAGTGTATAGAATACTATGGTAAATTTCATTTTTTGAAAAAATCGCTCATTGTAAATATTTATGGTAATTTATGCAAAAAATGTCATAAAATTCACCTTTTTACCCATAAATCATATATTCTTTATATTTAAGCATTCTTTTTTCACTACATGTATTCCTTAAACCATTTGAAACAATAATACGACAAAAAAATTGGAAGAGCTAGGTTGTTCCTTATTTTATCTCTTGTTTTGATAATTTCTTTGTATTTCATTGTTTTTTCAACTTTTGTATTTTATTGTTTATGTTATTGTTTTTTATTTCTAACTACAGTTCAACTATTTTGACTCCCAAAACAAACACCTAAACTTTAAACAAGACCCAATAACCAATGTTTTATCTCTTTTTAGGAAAAATGACATTTCTATATGTTTTGTACACAAATCACGAAAATGAGCGATTTTCGGGCTGACATGCAAAGACAAAAGGTCACGTGACTTTGTAACAATACGCCCGATTTTCAAAAGAAATGTTTTAAAAGATGCGCAAAACTCGAAAGAAAAAAGTCAGCGAGCAGCGGGGCGCCATTCCAAAAAATGTTTAAATCTATGAAACAAATTCAGAAGTTTACATATCAAAATATGAGATGTATGCAGGACTGCACACCAACAGGAATACAATTGTATTTCGATGTCATGGGCCCTTTAAAGGTACTATGTCCCTTTTGCAGCCAACCTCAAATGCTGTAGAACTTTGCAGGAATTATGAATATGTCATGTATGTCCTATCTGTGAAATTTAAACGTTAGCAGTGTCCTCATATTCAAATTATGCAAGGAAACCCGTTTACTTGCTAGATTCACTGTCAGACACTATTGAGTGACTGACTGGCTTTTTTTCTTCTTTGGTAATAACATACATGAAAAGAGTTGTAAAGGGTACATGAGCATTTGTCTACATCAATAACCCACTTCTTTTGATGGCCAAGATTAAACTGATTGAATCTTTGCGCAGCATAAAACGTATGACCATTCGGTACAATTGTCTGAAAATCAAGACTATTACTTTTGGGCTCTATAGCCCTAAAGTCGATCTGACAACTAATAGTCGTTATTTTCCCACTTGAAGACATTTTCAAGCCCCACCTTTTTTAGGGAAGTTCTAAATTAGTATTATCTTTCAAATGCAGTTGGAATTTAACTCTTTCATTTTTTTGGCCTGCAAATGGGACATAGTACCTTTAAGGCGGTACTCCGTTCTCAATAGATATATTCAAAACAACAACTGCAAATATCAACTAATCAAATCGAATTCAATTGTTTTCCTTATGTGACACTACGGTATGTTGCCGTTAAAGCAATCTAACAGCAAACGTGATACATGAAATCGCATCTAAAATTCATTCAAAATTACATTGTCATTAACCATGTCATTAATGAGATATGAAGCGAACGAAATCTATACAAAAAGAAAAGGGGGGCAAAAAGATGGTGCCCTGCTACGCTACGCGGCAGAGCATTTAATCACTCAACATTTATTATAAAGCCCTATTTCATTACACAAAGCGCATAAATAAGAAATACAAGAGAGGGGAGACATGGACAGATTTTGGTTGACAATGAAACGTGCTGCTTTATTTTAGAGGTGTTGAATGGGTTTATGATATATAAGTGATATACATTTGCATTCAATTTGCATTAAATACTTGTAAATTTATTTCAATTTCAATTTTATCATAAATTTATCATAACGCGGCCACACCGCCAACCCGTCTCAAAACCGACTAAAGGCTAAAAGTGTCAATTAAATGGGTACCTACTTAACACCTGGGTGGAGAGTAGCAAGTGCAGGTAAATACCTTGCCAAAGGATATTGGTGCCGTGTAGGGATTCGAACCCTCGGACCTTCGCATCTCCAGTCAAGCGCCTTAAACCACTCGACCACGACACTATCCCAATATAGGATATAAACAGGGGCGTTAACATGCTCGTGACGGGCTCCAAGCATTTATTCCCGTCGCACTTTATTGGATTTTTAATCTCATTTAAATTGGATACGAAAGAACTCACTGAAGATCACGTTCCATGATGATAGGCTAATTAAACATATTGATATTAATTCTAGTTGAGGGAGATAAAGTATTACGTGTGTTTTCTTAGCATTTATTAGTGTCATTGTTCTTTCCGAATATTGCACGAGATTCATATCTTGATAAATGATTATAGTCCTACCATAATTATCATCCAGATATTATAGCCCTGCCAGATGTTCGACTCATTTTCATTCTTTCAACCTCGTGACATCGAGAATGCCGGAGAATCCATGGTCCTAAGAGTGTTTCAGTTTCAAATACGTCTTAGTGTTGTATCATTTAAAACTGGGAACTGGGCTGACATAATTATGGCAGTTGTCTTACTATGTACCTTTAAAATGTGAAATTATGATCCACTCAGCATTTAAACATTCAAAATTATTATTGCCATGACTGAAGAAAAAAAAAACAGAACGAAATATTTGCAATTTCTGTCACGAGAACCAATAGCCTACCTAATATCATTATTGCCCGATTGGCACACATGGGGTAGCGTTAGCCCGCCGTCCCCCTCAATAAATGATCAATTGAAATAAATTTGGAATACAATGAGTGAGAGAGAGAGAGAGAGATAGGGGTAACAACAGTAACAACAGTAATATTAATAATAACTATTATAATGCTGCTACTACTACCAGTGAGAAGAAGAAGAGGACGAATGAGAAAAAGGGGAGGAGAATCATTTTAGCGATATTAGTTATTATTTTCTCTATGATCAAGGTATATACCTGCACATGACATACTTTCGTGGTAATGGTATCGGATTTTTTAACTCATGAAAATTGGATACGAAAGAACTCACTGAAGATCACGTTCCGTTATGATAGGCTAATTAAACATATTAATATTATTAATATTGAGGGAGATAAAGTATTACGTGTGTTCTGTTTAGCGCTTATTAGTGTAATTGTTCTTTCCGAATATTGCATGAGATTCTTATCTTGATAAATGATTACAGTCCTACCATAATTATCATCCAGAAATTATAGCCATGACAGATGTTCGACTCATTTTCATTCTTTCAACCTCGTGACATCGAGAATGCCGGAGAATCCATGGTCCTAAGCGTGTTTCAGTTTCAAATACGTCTTAGTGTAATTGTATCATTTAAAACTGGGAACTGGGCTGACATAATTATGGGAGTTGTCTTACTATTTACCTTTAAATTGTGAAATTATGATCCACTCAGCATTTAAACATTCAAAATTATAATTGCCATGACTGAAGAAAAAAAAACAGAACGAAATATTTGCAATTTCTGTCACGAGAACCAATATCCTACCTAATATCATTATTGCCCGGTTGGCACACATGGGGTAGCGTTAGCCCGCCGTCCCCCTCAATAAATGATCAATTGAAATAAATTTGGAATACAATGAGTGAGAGAGAGAGAGAGAGAGAGAGAGAGGTAACAGCAGTAACAATAATAACTATTATAATGCTGCTACTATTACCAGGAAGAAGAAGAAGAGGAGGAATGAGAAAAGGGGGAGGAGAATCATTTTAGCGATATTAGTTATTATTTTCTCTATGATCAAGGTGTATACATGCACATGACATACTTCGTGGTAATGGTATTGGATTGTTTAACTCATGAAAATATAATACGAAAGAACTCACTGAAGATCACGTTCCGTTATGATAGGCTAATTAAACATATTAATATTATTAATATTGAGAGATAAAGTATTACGTGTGTTCTGTTTAGCGCTTATTAGTGTCATTGTTCTTGCCGATTATTGCATGAAATTATTATCTTGATAACAGATTTTAGTCTTATCATAATTATCATCCAGAAATTATAGCCATGACAGATGTTCGACTCATTTTCATTCTTTCAACCTCGTGACATAGAGAATGCCGGAGAATCCATGGTCCTAAGAGTGTTTCAAAATACGTCTTAGTGTTGTATCATTTAAAACTGGGAACTGGGCTGACATAATTTATGACAGTTGTCTTACTCTTTTCCTTTAAAATGCGAAATTATGATCTAATACCATTATTGCCCTGTTGGCACACATGGGGTAGCGTTAGCCAGCCGTCCCCTACATTTGCCACTCTCCACCCAGGTGTAAATGGGTACCTGATATGCTTGAGCGCTAGTTACTTTGGCAGCTCGGCTACGACCAGGGTAATATGTGTAAAGCGCCATGAGCGTCAGAACGTGGCGGATACCGGTGTGACCGCGTAGAATGTTACCCGCACCGATCGTCCCCCCATTAGAGATCGATCGAGGGCGGACGATCGGTGCGGATTTTATCCGCGCAGAATGTCCGTGTCGGACATTCCGTGCGCGCCTCAAATGTCCGACGGACAATCTGTGCGGAAGAGGTCTCGCACCAATAGTCCGCCTGCCGCACCGAATGTCCGTACTCTAGTCCACACGTATACATATTCAATACAAGTATAAATATACTTAATGAATGAAACGACTGGATAACCCATATTCACCTTTGCCAGCTAGCTAGGAATGACACTACAGGTCTTCCCGGCGCGAATCAAGGGGGGGGGGGGGAGGGCCTTGACTCCCAACCGCCAACAAAAAATGAAGAGAGAGAGAGAGAGAGAGAGAAGGTAAAGCGGAGAGTAAAGGAAGAAGAGGAAGAAGAAAAGAAAAGGGGGGAACAAAGTAAATCGGGGGCGAAAGGCCTTCGCCACCCCCCCTCCCCCTCAGCAAAAGAGAGAGAGAGAGAGAGAGAGAGAGAGAAAAGGAAAATAAGGGAAAGAGAAAGAAGAGACAAAGGGAAAGGAAGAAGAAAAATAAAAAGGGGAAAGAAGAAGGATCGGGGGGGGGGGGCGAAAGGGCTTTGCCTCCCAGGCTGTTGCCCCCCCCCCCAGCAAAAAGAAAGAGAGAAGGAAGAGAAGGGAAAGAAAAAAGGGAAAAGAGGAGATAAAGGGAAGAAAAGAAAAGAAGGGGGATATCAGTTGCAGTTTTCCCGCCAACAAGTTGGGGATCGGGGGGTGCAAATGGCCCTTGTCTCCCCCCCCCCCTTCTACAGCAAACTTAAAAGAGAGAGAAAAGAAGAGAAGGGGAAGGGAAAGAAAAGAAAGGTACGGAGATCAATTGTGATTTTTCCCACCAACGCGGTGTGGATCGGGGGCGAAAGGCGTTCGCCTGTCCTCCCCTGGCCCCTCAGCAAACAAAAAGAGAGAGAGAGAGAGAAGGAAGGAAAAGAAGGGAAAGGGAAAGAAGAGAGAAGAGGAAAGGAAGAAGAAAAGAAAAGGGGTCCGACAGGGCCTTGCCGCCCATGCTGTTGCCTCCCCCCCCCCGCAAAACAAGAGAGAAGGAAGGAAAGGGAAAGAAACAAAAGAAGAAAAGAAAAGAAGGGATATCAGTTGCAATTTTCCTGCAAACA
Organism: Strongylocentrotus droebachiensis; assembly: GCA_035222895.1. Classification (NCBI taxonomy): domain Eukaryota; kingdom Metazoa; phylum Echinodermata; class Echinoidea; order Camarodonta; family Strongylocentrotidae; genus Strongylocentrotus; species Strongylocentrotus droebachiensis. The sequence goes on along the minus strand of JAVYIG010000945.1, from coordinate 151,282 downwards.
AGATGTGGATCGCGGAGAAAGGCCTTTGCCTCTGCCCCCCCCCTCCCCGACCACCCCACCGCCTCCCCGCCAAAAAAAGAGAGAAAGAATGGAAAGGGAAAGAGGATAGCCAAGGTGGAACACAAAAGAGGAAGAAGAAAAGAAAAGGGTGAAAAGAGGCAGGGATCAGTTTCGATTAATCCCACCAACATCGTGTGGATCGGGGGGAGGGGGCGAAAGGCCCCTGCCTCCCTCAGCAAACTTAAATGAGAGAGAGAGAGAGAGAGAGCGAAGTAAGGGAAGGGAAAGGGGGGAAGGAGAGGAAGAAGAAACTGGTAGGGGATATCAGTTGCAATTTGTCCCGATTTGTACCCCTATCCCCCCCCCCCCTCAGCAAAGAGAGAGAGAGAGAGAGAGAAGGAGAAGGGAAGTGAAAGGGAAAGAGGAGAGAAAGGGACAGAAAACAAAGAGGAAGAAAAGAAATGGAATTACGGAAGATCAGTTGCGATTTGGTTCATTGGTTCTTCTATCATCATTGTACAACTACATGTACCATTGTACAAAATAATGTATTTATATATTCATTTATTTATTCCTGTTTGATAACAAAAATATGAATATAAAATCATAAAAGCAACAAAATTAAATGTAGAAGGAAACTATCTTGCTCGGAGCAAGAAGCGCAAAAATGATCATGCATTTGCATGTACATGTAAGTGTATCATTAATATCATTCTTATTGTTTAATTAAATCTTGTGAAATAGTATGCATTCAAGCTTTTTTGATTTTTGTGTATGTATTTGTATCGGTGGCGTAGACAGGTTCGTACACCTGGGGGATGACTCAGGGGCGGATCTAGCTTTTTGCTAAGGGGGGGGGGGTGACCAAAATAATGACGATGCAGAGCATCGTCCACGAGCCGCGAAGCGGCGAGCCGATTTTTTTTTGGGGGGGTGTTTATTTGAACCCCGTAAGTGATGTTTTCCTGGCATCTATTAACACAATGGAGACCATAAAAAGCAGTGCATGATAACGTCTTTTTAAATCAAGTAACAGTTAAATACACAGTAATATCCAGAGTTATCATGTGTTTGGTTAAGTTACCAGATGAGTTGAATATCTTCTCACAATATTTGCACTTGACTGGGTTTCTCTCCAGCGTGCGTTCTTTTTTCTTTCTTTTTTTCTTTTTTTTTTTTTTTTTTTTCTTCCCTTTTTTGTTTGTTTGTTTTTTGGGCCGCCCAAGGGGGGGGGGGGGGGTTTAAACCCCCTAAACCCCCCCCCGTAGATCCGCGCCTGTTTAATCTTGTGGTTATCTTGTGGTTTCCAAACCACAAGATAACCACAAAATACTTGTAAGATTTTCTTTTTTTTACCGTCTGAATTGGCTTTCACCGTGTGAATGCGGCTAATAACAATAAACACAATTACAATAATGATGAGGATTATTATTATCATCATCATAATTATTATTATTATTAATATTATAATTGTTATCATTATTATTATTAATATTATTATCATCATTATGACTTATTAAGTAAGCAAATATCATTCCCCAAAACCTGGGGGGGATGAGTGTACATGCCATCCCCCTCATCCCCCTCATCCCCCCCGTTGTCTACGCCCCTGATTTGTATGAAAGAAAGCGTTTGGAGCTTATAATGCACATGTTGCAATTTCAGGTGCAAGTTAGTGTTCAAATATGGGTTACGCACGTATAGAGGCCAACGATTACCGACAAAACAAGCCACCAATTACCGACAAAATTAAATGTCCCAATATCTACAAATTTAACCCTATAAACCCGAGGCCGAAGGCTAAATTGTTATGCGCAAATGGTCATTTTCGTCGACGACATAAATATACAAATTATTTCGTCAACTTAGTAAGCATCATAGCTATATATTTTAATGCAGGCGCGTAGCTAGGATCTTATTTTAGGGAGGGGCGGTATTGAGCAAGCGAATCACTTAAAGAGCGCACAAAGCGCTCCATAGGTGTGGTAGGGGATGGGTGAAAGGCCTCCCGCGGGAAGCGCGGTAGCTTAGACGTTTCATTAAATTATTATGAAAAGAAGACGATTTGTTGTACCGTTCTCGACTCTTAATCCTGGTCTGAATTCAGTTTCCCCATCCCACGTGAAGCGCGGAAGCTTAGACGTTTCATTAAATTATTATAGAAAGAATCCGATTTGTTGTATACCGTTCTCTACTCTTAACCCTAATTGTCTGAATTCAGTTTTTCCCCTCTCTCGCGAAGCGCGGGAGCTTCGACGTTTCATTAAATTATTAGAATAAGAAGACGATTCATTGTACCGACTCTAAATCATTGTCTGAATTTTCAAAAATGTTTCTTTGTCCGATAAAAAGTCACAGTTCGAAGGGAAAAAAAATCCCACCGACTTCAACCCCCCCCCCCCTTTAGCGACGCCCCTGAATGTAGGGTGGCCTGAGCGGGTAGGCACAGGGCGTGCTTCTAAACGTACAGAGACGCTTCGATGAAGACACCCTTATTTCATGATTGCGTGTGTTGAACTGCCCTGGGCTTTACAACTTTAAACCTCCAGGTTTTTTTTTGCATAATAGGTATTTACATGTTCATTAAAAGGAAATAATGAATATTCAAATAACATAGGTAGCAAATAAAGGATGACTAACAGAGGAATGACAACAAACAGATAGGAGAGGATGATCAAGCATAATGATGTGCACCAATCTATAAATGTGAATTACTAAGTAGCCTGTTCACACTACAGCTCTACAGTAACAAAGCATTTGTAGCCTTAATTTTAAGCAGTTGAAGAAATCGTTGAATTGTAAGATATTCAGTTTATTTTTATTAAGTAAAACAAAGTACTAGGTGTTAAAATAACACACATTTAACACCTTTGGACAAAAATAATACCCCAGGAACGTGAAAAACAAAACTTTTATTGTCACACATGTTTATAATCGGACATATTTAAAAACTGAAATGTGGCACCACCCAAAAAAAAAAAAAAAAAAAATAATTTTGAGGTCCTCCTTTGTCTTTAATTTGCACCTGGAAATAAATTCAATGTTCCTCGTCTATGTCATCGCGGCGAAAAAATTCAGACTTTTCTTCTTTTGAGGTGCACATGCAGCCTCAGACAAATGTGCCAAAGAAGTTTTGTCTTCTTGTGTTCCTGGAAACATGATAACCTCATGATAACCGAGCCCGGCCGAAATATATATATATATATATATATATATATATATATATATATATTTTGTGGGGGGGGGGAGGGGCTCAATGATATCCGAGCCCCTCAAAAATATCGGGGGGCTCCGTGATGTTATCCAAGCCCCACAAAAATATCGGGGGCTCCGTGATGTTATCCGAGCCCCACCAAAAACAATTGGGGGGCTGATGATAACTGAGATCCACCAAATATATTTTTTGGGTCAATAATATGCGAGATCCGATGTCTGAGCCCCCCCCCCCCTCCTCCCTAAATAAATATTTATAAAATGTTTATATTTTAATGGTAAGTCTGTAGATTATAGGTATACACGAGTTTCATGCCTAGAATATAATGATTGGGGAGGAAGGGGGTTAATGATATCCGAGCCCCGCAATAAGTATCGGGGGCGGCTCAATGATATCTGAGCCCCACTTAAAATATTGGGGGCTCAATGGTATCTTAGCCCCCTAAGGACTCAATGATATCTAAGCCCCAACAACAAATTTTTTTTTTTTTGGGGGGGGCTCAATGATATCTGAGCCCCCCAATATTTTTCGGGGGCTCTTTTTGGCATTTCGGGGGCTAATTCACCCCGAGCCCCGTGTATTTTTTCCCCTGATACGGATAAGTGAGTGACCTGATGGGTCCACTTCTAACTCGTGTTTTTAGCCCTTCTTTCTTTACTTTTTCCTTTCCTTTCTTTTTTTTCTTCAAAGAGGGGGGGGGGGGGGTCGGGTCCGTCGCCCCCCGTATATCCGCGCCTGAGTGACACCCACATAAACTAACCTTATTTATTACCGAACAAAAAAAGAAAGAAAGAGCCCCTCGACACCATAGGTGTAAGTATTCAGCCAGTTTCTACCCCCTCCCCCCACCAAAATATACTTTTAAAGCGAACTTTTTTTGTTCTAATTTGATACCAGTGATTTACAGATGTTGCCGAAATGGCCTAATTTTCCGGGATTTTTCCTCACTTTTTAGTAAATTATACTTTTTATGCGTTTGTTGGAGAATGACAAATATCAAAATTTACAGACAGGCAAGAAATGTGCTTATTTACTATTTAGAGGCCTACATGTCAAGTCCCGCGGAACGACGGGCTAGGGGGCTCAAGCCCCCCCCCCCCCACACACACACTTTTGAAAAAAGTATATTAAAGAGAATTAAATAGAAAGAAATAGAAAAGAAAGTATGCTCATGTGACCGTTATTAAATACCCATACCCCTGAGCTTCCGGGTGCTCTGCCCCCCTGGACCCCACCTTGGGACCTAAGGCTGGCCCCTGGATGCTAATCTGACCTTAATTTTGATTCCTAAAACCCCTGCGCTTCCGGGGGCTCCGCCCCTTGGAACATACGCCAATTAGTGACCTGCCAGTGTCATGAATAAGGTATCAAAATATGCTCATCTGACCGTAATTAAATGCCCCCATCCCCCTGAGCATCCGCCAATTTGTGCTACGCTCTACCTTATTTTAAATACTCTAGCCTCCCCCACTCACTTTCAACCCCATTTTTAATCACTTTTATTTCCCATTTACCTCGAAACGCCCAAAATACTTGGGGCGGGGCCTGTATCATCACGAGTATATACTAGTAGTGAGTTGGTTGAAGTACGAAGCCACGTGCAAAAGTATAATCGATTACAACAGTTGTGGGGCCGATACCACGAGTATGCCTTCATAGAATAAAGGTTTTAAAGAAAATATTCACTTCTACTTTGAAAAGGACTGGCCCATTTGCTTTAAAAAAATTGTAGAGTTATTATTATGTAATTTCTAGAAAAAATGTCAACCACATGATTTACAATGAGTCTAAATACATTGATTTGCCGAGTTGCTTCTTTTTATTAAATATACACGTAAAACAATGGGGGGGACAGAATGTGCGGATAGCAAACCGCACGGATCGTCCCTCGGACGATCCGTGCGAGTCACGGACGATCCGCGCGAGCAGAAAACCCGCATATTATGTCCGACGGACAAACGAAACTGGTAGGACAAACGGCGCGGTCACACCGGCGCTATATAAATAATCATATTATTTATTATTATTATTGGATGATCAATTGAAATAAATTTGGAATATGGTGAGAGGGAGAGAGAGAGAGAATTGGTAACAACAGTAACAATAATAATATTAATATATACTGCTGCTACTACTACCAGGAAGAAGAAGAAGAAGATTAATATCAGTCCTGCCCGGTTGGCACACATAGTGTCACGCTAGCCACCTCCTCTTTATCGAATGATGAATTGAAATTAATATGGGATGCGGTGAGAGAGAGAGAGAGAGGGAGAGGGAGAGAAAGAGAGAGAATGAAAGTTGAGATGTCAACGAGGGAGAAGTGGGAAGGAAAGTGAAACTGAAATAAAAGAAAATGATAGGCAGATAAGGAGATCTACGATTCCCTGTAAGCCCTCCGCATTTCGCCCACCTATTGTTAATATGACCAGTGCCCGCCCCCTTTTAACGTCAATAGTCCTACGCCACTGCCCGCCCATAGTTATTATGATTGTAATGTTTTTATCAGAACCACTGTACTTGAGATCCCCGTTTAAGTTGTCTAAAATGACAATTTTCTTCTCCAAAGGGAATCCATTTGAGGGGTTAGTTTATATTTGCTTATGCATGGGATGATAATTATACGAGATATAGTTAGAGGATATTGACGAATCATTATCTCCTCGAATTCAACTTTGCCCCGCAGATAATGCCGCAGATTAGTGATTTTCTTTCAAAACAATTGTATTTAACTTTTCAACTACAAAATCGTGTAGGAATCCGTTGCTGATATCATCCGTTCCTTCTCAACTCTCGAACTCGTTGCGAAGAATCCATCAATGATGGCCAAGATTCACATTCCTGACTCTCTCGAGACCGAGTATGAGCTGGGAGAACCTGAAAAGACACGACGTCGAAGGGAACTCGACTCGCCATCGACTCTCCCGACATCGGTCCTATCATCAGGCGCCGAGCAGCCAAGCCTGGGTCAGAACCCATCCGGACCATACTCATGGCCTATGTTTTCTGGTAAGAACACCAGGTCCCCGTCTCTTAAACTTTCTTATCAATAACATATGCTAAGATTCTATGACAATTGCAAAGAGTTTAGCATAGCTTATAATAGTTGAAGTAACTAGTTATCTATAACAATTCTTATGGAATAGAGACTAGAAGTTTCTTGATTTCTCTAATGTCCATCGCATACGAATGCTCACCTTAGTCCGTGCGCCAGGAAATCAAATGTACATTTTGCATTAAGCTTTCGAATGATGATACTCTCACCTGACACGTAAACAATGACACATAGCAGGCCTTGAGGCGCCTAAAAAGCCAGCATGTAACAACCAGGAAATCGACCTCAAAATCTCCAGATTTCAAATAAGAAACCATTGTAATAGACAGGGCAGTACTGGTAAAATATTGTACGCAATAAAAGTAGAAACATCATTAAAGCTAACACTAACAGATGCGTTGACTAGAAGAAAAGAGAAAAACGAGAGAGCCCTACATAAAATGCCCAAACGATCTTTAAGAGCCATAGGTCATGTTGGTTGGACATGTAAATCCCTTCAAAGTCCTAAAATAGGAGATATCAGTATACGAAACTAAAAGATCTATGCGTCAACTAGGAGAAATAAGAAATTATCGATGGAACGTATGACGTAGGCCATTATCATCCAGGTGAAGAATAACCTTCAGACGGAGCTATTTTGATTGGAATATAATTTTATGCCGGCAGAAGTGTTTAAGACTCGCAGATCATTAAACTTGATATGAAATAAATATGCTGTTTCTTCTCTAGGTGAATGCTTCATGTGTCCTCCTGGTGTTCCTGGACAAAGAGGTCCTCCAGGCACACAGGGGGTTGCTGGAAGGGACGGTAGAGATGGAAGGGATGCACCGACGAGTCCACAAGGTAGGTTTATAACGACATCAATCTGACACGATATTAGCACGACATGCAGAGGTTCTAGAACAAGCATAATTGTGACATTGTGATTATTCAAGTTGGAGAATGCATGGCTAGCAAAATAAAAATTAAAGTTATTGGAAAACACATCGGATATTGTAACTCCTGTGTTGTCTTTAGCAATTTACTCAATGAAGAGATACTATAGGCTTATATAAAAAAATACAATATGAAGACGGATAGTTGAAGGTCACTCGAGGGTTTTTTGTTTTCACATTCTTATGTCCTTACAGCCGCCGCTTAAAAAAGCATACGTGCAATTAGCCATTGATAATGGTGAGAATATAAGCCGGGTAAATTACACAATAATATGTGGTAGCTTTTTGCGGCTTTATTGAATTAACTACTTTTGATAATATACGTTTATTCAAATCGATTCATAGACTCCAATGTATGAATTTTCTAAATGTTTAACATTTTAGCTGAGGTACCTCCCACTTCACCCAGCGACGAAACAAACCCAACTGAATTACCCGGTGATGACTTAGTGCGTCCAGTATGTAACATGACAAGTCTACCTGGTGTCATCTATACTCGCTGGGGCAATGATGTATGTCCTGAAGATGCAGAACACATCTATTCAGGTTGGTACAGATGGGTAATATCACATGGGGAAACACTCTGAACATGTTTTTGACATAATCGCAAGGACTTTCTGAAAATCAACCACAGCCAATTTCAATAGCCTTGTCCGTATGTCATATTGAAATGTGCGAACACTTTAACGCATTTCAAACATGATGGGATACACAATAGGAAATGAAATATCCTCGAGTTCATTTTTCAAAAGTCTTTGCCCACTTGTTTCAACGTTAGTGTAATAATAATAATAATAATAATATTTAATTTTTATATAGCGCTTAATACAAATGTCTCTACAATCAATCTGATGTTGAGCAACAAACATTCTTCATCACCTCAAACGAAACACATGCCTTCAATAGGCTCAGTGGCTGAAAAAATTGAATATATAAGTTTACCGGTGCTCCTGGTAAATTTTGATAAATTTCAAATAGCGCCTACGTCCGTACAATGGTAGCTGCGACCATGGAAATCTCAAAATATGTAGTTGTGACATATAATTTCCAAACGGGAATAGCTAATTGGTCGATTTTAGTCAAAAAACATTGTTTTCTAGCTTAATTGATATCTTGACCTTGAGAGGGAGCTATACACCATAAAGAGTTTATTATTTACAATTTCATAACTTTAGACTCGATTTCAACCGCAACAACGATCACTGAATATTGTAGGATCGCATTTGCTTTCAATATGTTCATTTGAACCAAATTCCCTTACCAAAACTTTGTAATACCTTAAAGTGAATGCACAAACGTAAGCCAAGTTTCTTTGAGTTACTGTAATCTTGACCCTTATTTATACAGCAGATGCAATATAAAAACAAATAGAAAACTGAATTTTATGCTAACAGATCATTAGCATTCACTAATGTTAAGGTAGTAATAATAGCTACAATTATATTGCGCAAATATTAATCCTATATGATGCTCGAGGTGCCTACAAGTGCTTTAAATACCCATGGCTTTAGACCGGCTGCCCTAACAAAAGCACTAAAAGGCATTCAATGAATTAACATTTACCAGATGCACATTAACTACTCCTGAGTGGAGAGTGGCAAATGTAGATAAATTCTTGCAGAAGTACATTAAGTGCGGAACTCGAACCGCGAACCATGTGATCAACATTGTGGTGACGTACCGCTAGACCATGACACCCCTGTGCAACTTGTTATGCAAATGAGCTAGCCCAAGGGGAATACTCAGGTACCGTTATGGGCTGTGAAGTTGTCGTAGATTATGTCATCAGGCAGTAGATCATATGATTCGAGGGTCGAGTCCAAACCTATTGTATTAATGTCCTTTGCCAAGATATTAATCCACGTTTGTCACTCGCTGCGCAGGTTTAAATGGGTACCTGGTTTGAAATTACTCCTTGAACGTTCTCCGGTGTTGTCTACAGTGGTTATCATTGGTCCTTCATCATGCTTAATTATATTCTGATGAATTTAAATTTGTTATAAGTGGGTTTACCTTTGTTTGTGCTACATTGCGTTGTGATTTAATCAGGTTCTATCGGAGGTGCACTCTATTTACATACTGGTAGCGGCTCAAATTATCTCTGCATGCCGGACGAGCCTATCTATGACGAAGTAGAAACATCCCTAGACGCTGACCGAGCCCTATTATACTCCTCTGAATACCAAGTTCATACTGCTCCTTCACGCATGCAACCAATGCATGACCAGACTCCGACCTGTGCAGTCTGCAGGGCGCCCTCTGGCCGCACCAGTAAACTTATGATTCCTGCCCGCAACGTGTGTCCTTCTCAAGAGTGGCGTTTAGAGTACGCTGGTTATCTTATGGCAGAGAACTACGAACACAATAGATCGGAATTTGTGTGTGTGGACCGAGAGATGGTTCCTAAAGCGGGTACCCTGGGGAATCAGAATGGTGTGCTGTTGTACATGACAGAAGTCCGGTGTCAAGTGGGTGATGGCTTGGATTGTGGACCCTACATCGATGGTTACGAAATTACTTGCGCCGTCTGTACTATCTGAAGTCCTACAAATAAATACTTTTTCAATTTTAATAGTTTGACAAAGTTGTCAGTTCTTGTCATGCGTTTAGAACATCTTTGTTACGTACACACAACAGTGATAAAATGTGCACCTTAGTTTCAGACACATACCAGTGATAAAGTGTAAACCTTAGTTTCATACACACAACAGTGATAAAATGAATACCTCAGTTGAGTGATAGAGTGTTAACCTTAGTTTCATACACACAACAATGAAAAAGTGTTTGATAAAATTAGGCCTTGTTTTCCAATTTGTTCTCTAAATATTGTAAATGTATATTGAATTTCGTGATAGATTTTCTTTTCCTTCAGAACAGATTAGTTCCTTTGCTTCTCTGAATTTTCTGACACAAATTTGTAATGATTCTGACAGACAGAAATGTGATACGAAACTCATTGATCGTTCATTGATTATGTCTATAAATAAGACTTTTCTTTAATTGAACTGAATTAAACAGACATGGTCTATATAAAATTTCAAAGGTGTTGAGGTGTGCTTAATGTTGTCTATAATGCTAAAAAAACCGGCTGTGAGAAAATAGATTTAACGGGAACTTGCTTTAGATCAATTTTATCTGTCTATGGAGAATTAAATATAGTCAATTCATATCAGGCCTTTGCATCTATGAGGTGGTGATGCTCAATTAGATAGTAAGGAGACATCTTTAAATCCTGATTAATTGTTTATTACTCTACAGAGTGACAACTTCGGGATGATCTAGATGGTTAATTTAACAGAGCTCACCGGCCTCTTTTAATTATTAAAATTGATTGATATAACGACAAAATTAAACGAAATTAAAATAAAGCAATCAGGAACCCATTTTATCTATGCATAACAAAATCGCAATGACTTTCAGAAATAGATTCATGGGCAATCTACAGTAGTCCTAACCTATTGTATTGCCTTCAGAAATCAAATTCAGATTACGTAATTTCACGACATTACATGGTACGAAGATTTCCAATGGTGATGGACAAAGCTATGACAATGTCAAACGGTTCGATTAACAAGGGTTCGCTTATTAGTGCACTGGAAGATAACAACACATTTCAGATGAGGGAGGGGGGGGGGGGAATCAAGAAAAATTAAAATACAAAAGTAGTAGAACTGTGTGTTTGGCACTGGTCGGTCAGTGATAAATCGGACATCATCTATCCATCTAAAAAATATCTCTCGTTCTTTTTGTTTTCTCTCTCTCTCTCTCTCTCTTCTATTTCTTCTACATCTTTATTTTCTCTCTCTCTCTCTATCTCGCTGTTGTCTATGTGGTTTTGTCAATAATTACCTTCCAGTTTGTCTGTCAGTCACACACAAACACCCTTTTAATTCCCCCCTTTTTCCCCTCCCTTCCTCCTATTATGTCTCGAGCCCTATTGAGATATGGATATTTCCATGAAAAATGAACCCTATTTAAATCTCGGAATGTTTAACCTTCGGTTAAACGAACCTTTGGAATGATGCAACAATGTCAAAAAAATGAACCATCTGGTATGATAAATTGATGATTGGCATGGCGATTCTTCGGAATGACAAACCTTCGGAGAAACGAGTGTTCCATGATTTACAGACCGGGCCACAGCCCAAGTGACCGACAATGACAGTTTCGTGGATTCTAAAGGGCATTACAACATCTTTTTTTTTAAGGCCGAATGACGAGTGATTCCTTTTATTGGTACCATGCACATTACTTATCGGTTTTTCTTGTACCTTTATCTTGCCTTATATCACGATCATACAGTGCGTCCCAGAAAAAATGAAACCGAGAATTATCGATGTCATAACTTAATCACAATTATAATTTACAAATGACACATATTCGTAAAGCTTGGATTCTCCTCTTTCATTTGGAGCAACTCATATGATACATATTTCACGCATAAGTAATTAAAAACAATTTGAAGAGAGGAAACCAAAAAGTCATTTGGCGGGCGGTATCTGAATTTCAAAGAGAAAAATCACATTTCTAAAAAGTTAATTTTCTGCCCTTTCTTATGACACCTCAATCAGGAATAACAAATTTTGTTTGTTTAAAATAAAGCTTGCTTTCCCATGATTTGATTCAACAAATTCGTTTTCACTGGCTGCCTGCCGTAGCAACAAACAGAGTTGACAAAAGACTTAACTCCGTTTCGTTGACGATCAACCATGCATCAAGTCTAATGTCTTCTTTGTGCATGGAGTATGCATTATATGAGTTGCACCAAATGAAAGAGGAGGATATAAACTTTTTTTCTGGGACGCACTTGAAATTGCATAATAATCCCAAATAATGCCCGGCAGTGCCTTAAAAGGACGTCACATTACCTTAAAAGGATGTCACACGTGGCGGTCCACGTTCTCGTTGTGTAAATCTAAAAGTCCCTATTAAGGAGTGGCAAGAACGCGCTGGGGTTTTATAACCCTTAAGCCACGACGTGATTGCACTCGCTCTAGGAGCGCGTTCGAACGCATTAAGAACTGTCTCTGAACTGAGTTAAAATGGATTTGGTCGTATAAGGGAGTTTACAGATAGCACATGGTACAAATGACCCCTAATATCCACAGATCTTTTACACATGGAGAAGTTCCACTTTGAGCATCTTAGAATAATAACTGCCAAAGTCCTAGATGCGCTTCATGAATACCTTTTGTTCGACCTCTTGAAAAGAATACTTCCACCTGCGTATCATAGAATGTACCGTTGGTGCATAAATGAATAATGTTACATAACTTTCATGAGCGCATATCCAGTATTAATCTCTGTGGGTTTTACCATTTTGGTACAAATGACCTTTATCTGCCCATGCGCAGATTGTATCTGTAAACTCCCTTATTGGGAACGAGGTAGAACTAGTTAATAACGGGTATAAACTGATTACGGACTGGCTTGGACTGCCTCGAAATGGCTAACTTACCCGATCTGAACTTGATATGAACTGACTGTGGACGCGGCACAATAGTATTGCTTTTTTCCTCCTCAATATCTTCCTATGTTATTTTTTTTTTGCACAAGCTATAATCATGTAATTCGACCACGCTCCCTTGGTACTGTTTTCCAGCCAGGAACGTGACAAGGATTTCTATTTCTTCCTGCATTCTTGGAATCAAAGCGATACATATTATTCTCCCTCTTATAAAGCAAGGCCCGATGGCGAATAAAGCAAGGCCCATGGGGTTGAAAGATTGACGATGGAACATTTTAAAGGGGAGTAGGAGTGGGATTCTAAAAAAAGATAATGTATGACTTGGGCAGATTTCTTTTAAACAGCAACTCCACGTATGCCTAAAGATCTTGACAATCAATCTCTATTTCTGATTGATTTATAATCATGATCAGGATAATTATAGTATTAAAGAGTAGATTTTGATTATAAGGGCAAATCTGTTTTTTCATCAGCAGCAATGGTTGAGATTTTGTGTTTAGTTTTGGAAAGTGCTTTCATTCGTTATGCCATACATGCATATCATTCTCTGCTTGGCGATAGATCTTTTTCTACTTCTGCACCCAGGTTGTGGAACAGTCTTTCTCAATACCTACGCTCTTTCAAGGATATACTTGTGACCTGCTATACTTTCAAAACCCACATCTATTCCATATACAACTAGCCATAACCCCAGTCTTTCCCAGGTGAATCATGGGCGACATAGTCAGTCATTTCTAAGTCTCATCCATCAGTACCTTTAAGTAGGCAGCTGGATATGGGCGGCCTACACATTCCCAGATTGGATTGGATAACTTCCTACAAATCTTTCACTATAATTATTGAGATTTATTTGAATAATAACTAAATATGTAGTGAAAGTAGCAAGGTAACCTCTTCTATTAAGTGCTCCTGTTTAAACAGCTGGAGTCAAACAAAATAGAAATATAAATAAGTCATAAGTCACCTTGAGCTATCATCACAAACATGTTTAAGGGTCGCTTGTGAAAGGGTGACCGTCTACAAGTACTTCTACATTATAAATAATCTTGCCCTTCACATTTTGCCATATAATTTGGATGTCAAGCTAGCCTATTCAGCTCAGCTCAATACATATTAATGAAAACAGTTCTAGAGACTTTGAATTTAAAAAAAAAAATCGTCATAATACACAAAAACTCGGCTTAATACACAAAAGGTTCTGCGGAACTAGCTCGGGCCCCTCCTTGTCACCAAATTTGGCAAAGAGTGGAAAGGGCTTAAATGGTTAAATACCGAAGTCAACCCGCCCCTTGGACAGTCGAAATCACCACGCATTCATCTTCTCATCAAAGTGATTGCAGAAATTCTCTCATAAAACCTTTACTTTCGAGGTAAATTAAGAAAAATATCTCGGCTACTATCAACACACTTTTCAAGTTGAAGTCGCTCTTTGTCATCACTCTAGCTCTATGTTCATGTCTGTGTCTTGTTGGAGTCACCCACTCAAGCCGTTGCTGTTTCAAAGGAAGGTCCGCAAGATGCATCAGGTTTCTGGGCAGGTTTATATTTATATATCATTTTGCTACTAATCATTGTAAATTTATACCATTGATGTCTCGTACACAAGTGCCGAAACGGGGTAGATGTCCTCCTACAACGCCAATAAGGTAATTTAAGAAAGGTGTTTAATACATACATATGGCCTGACCCACATTTGGTGCTTCGGCCAAGACTTGGGTGCTATGTCATACCTTGCAGAAAATTATGAATAGCGTACCATCCGAGAGAAAACAAATGACTCTTTACAATGAAATAGATTTCAAGGTCACATAGATTATGACCTTTTAATCATAAGTTACCAAATTTAGGTATAGGTTTTTTTTAAATACGCACTGTATATGCGACTAGAGTGAATTGGCCATTTTCGTTATGTCACCAAATTTGAAATATAAGTCTTTGTGAAGTACCTCAATACTAATTAATTCATTCACCTGATAAGAATAATAGTATTTCAATAGGCAGAATGCTAACTGCATATATTAAGTGTTGCTAGGTAGGTCAATGCATTACATTTGGTTACATTACGAAAATAGCCTATTGATGCATTACCATTTGGATCCTACTTTATTTGATGCTGACGTTTCTCCATATTTCAATAGGCAAGAAGGTCTGCATTAATATACCGGTTTACTAACATATTCACATTTATGGATGTTTCCTTCCAAGTGACGAGTTATTCCATGAACCTGTTATTCATGAATGAACTACAAAACTGGTAGTCCAGTCTGCATAAATTAGTTGATGCTATGTCGGGCAAGCCTCATCGTTTTCGGGTTGTCAAGAACAACATTTGTATCAAAAGTATCCATACAATTTGAATATGTTAGTAAACCGATCTATTGATGACAAATAACCCTATAGCTAGGCTTCTGTATCAAAATCAGTTTCTTCAATATGATTAGTATCAGCAAAGAGAATTATCAAGAACTCATGATAAAGAAAGAATATTACATTAACGCAAGAGTGAGAGAGAAAGGTCCCAAAAAGTTCAAATATGAAAATAAACTCCCCGACAAAAGGTAATGTAGCGCTACGCGACGTTTTGCCGGGCAACCGACAAAATTGCAATTACACAAAGAATCGAAATCATGTAGAAGAAACCTAACAAAAGTATTTGAATTCACGTTGTAATCGGGTGCATAATAACCCGACCTTCTTTAATATTCGTCAAATCAACCCTCAATAAAAAAGATTGTCGTAATAATAATAATAATAATAAAGTCATTTTTATATAGCGCATAATAATAAGCTCTCTATGCGCTTTACAACAATCAATTATATAATAAATTACATGATTAATCTCAAGATTGAATTATGCATGAATTAACAGAAATACATATCGTATACAATGATGACAAAATCAGATGTCATATAAATAATATAAACTATATGAACACAATTATAATAGTTAAATAATTTCGGTCTTTTATTGTAGTAAGGAAATAACATTATTTGACATAAACTAGCATATAATTAATACAGACTATTGGATGAACATAACAAATCCCCCCCCCCTAAAAAACAAAAAAAAACAAAAAAAAATCCGGGATGATGTAATGTTGGTTTTACTGTTATCTGTTTGTCGTTAATCTTCTTATGATTTTGTTGTTGTTAAATTATCCCGAAAGTTGTCAGGGGCTTGACAGATGTCGACTGAGTTCTCCCCGAGGACGGATTGGGGGTGAATCGTGTCGAAAAAGTGAATATTGACACTGCGAGTTGATCTATAATTGTCTGTCCAGACGATGTAAATGGGGTAGGATCACGCAGAATCCAGAATCTTACGATAGGATGTGAAGTGTTGATGCTTCGGATTGAAATACTGCTACGACTATATGAGGGCCACACAACAAAAATCAAAGATGAACAACTATATTTATACCGCATACCAATATGACTTTTTACAATTCTCGCCTGATTCTTCTGTCGATCGGCAAGATTACCACTGGTCATGGTTATATAATATGTTACCTATCAGAAAGCTCCATATGAGATCCCGTGGCTGCACCATTTTCTGTGTTGGTTCCATCTAAAGCTGTATAAGATGGATTGACTTTATGTGTTGCCCATTCCCGAAGAAGGTATAGGCCTTTGACTGCTGCTTGGCACACTATGGAAGCTCCTATCACTTCAACGACAAAGATCCAAGCTTGGCTAGGATCATCGCCAAAATCAAGTGAAGGATAGATGAAAGGTAGATCCCATGGGCTAGTACCGCCTGCCTTCCAGTAGAGAACAGCGAACAAGACGTAAACCAAACCAAGGCAGATCGGGTATATAGCATGAACAAAGCGGATAGGAACAGATGTCGTGAGGAGGTCTACTAGAGCGAAGATAGCTGGTAAGAGATGAAGATTAATATTCCTCACCATGTTGGTGAAGAGTATCTGGATGTAAGGTGTGGTGTAGTAGAGGATCCAGAAGGTAAAGGTTATCACTATAGAACCATTCAGGACCAGGTTGAATATAAACCACTGGAACTTGAGACGAGTTGGTGTAACTGCATGAGGAAAAAGAAAGAATCATTGAAATAATGATTATCAATTATAAACAAAATATGACATCATAAAGATTTAGCCTTCTAAATGTATTTGTGAGTACCAATATTCAAAATCTAGCACCCTATATCAAATTTCCAGTTGGATTTTAAAGTCATTTCAGACGAAAGGCGGTGAACATTTTAAGATAACGTCCCTACCTAATAGCTACCTGCTTTCATTTGTATGTCCCCTCTCCTAGTTTTTATTATCATGTTTACTTCTCTGTCTTAATATGTGTGACTTGTCCTCATTAAGTACTATAATATATCGGACTAATTTGGGAAAACATGGGTGTATGTGTTCAGATAAAGATTATTGTTTTTCCGTAATTTTTAATTTTGATTTCATTCAATATGAAAACAATACAATTATTCTTCGAAATATAATTCCTTTTCATCATAATAACAGAATTCCAATAACCAATAGATTACGGTTGAGAAAAAAAAAGGGCACATACCCCCGTCATCCAGCCCCACACACAATGCACACACAACAAACTACCCTATAAGGACAGGGGGAGAGAGAGACAGTAAAATGACAGACAGAAAGTCAGACAGACATTATAGAGAAATACATAATTAGGAAGAGATCGAGTGTTAGAGTGTCTGTTCTCTGGAGAGGCAGGGGATTATTACTTCTCACTTCTATCATAATTTTGCTTACGGCCGATAATTCTTCTTCTCCTCCACTTCTCCTCCTATTCTTCTCTATTATTTCCCGTTCTACTTCTTCTTCCTCTTCTGCTTCTTCTGCTTCTGCTTCTTCTTCTTCTTCTTCTGCTTCTTCTTCTTCTTCTTCTTCTTCTTCTTCTGCTTCTTCTTCTGCTTCTTCTTCCACTGCTTCTTATTTATTTCTTCTTTCTTTTCCTTTCTTTTTCTTCTTATTAAAACAATGTTTTAAAAAAGAGAGGACAAACTTAGGTTGATTATTTTGCATAACTCTGCTTTGCCCGGAAAGGCAAGATATCCGTTATTTGGAATATAAAGAACACTAACGCGTGATATATATTTAATTCAAGGCAATTTTTTCATGTAGTGCGCAGATGAACTCTACATGCAGTCAAGAAATCTTTACATCATGATAAATGAAAACTTAGAATATTTGTGTAAATGTTTCAAAATGTGAGAACAAGTAAAGCAGTAAACTCTTGGATAAGCTCTAAACAATAGGTGCTACACAATAACGTATATGAAGTTAAAACAAATCACAATACGTTTTAATGTTGTCATTTCGCATATAGCAACGTTTTTCGGCACGTATACACTCAAAGAAATAGGAGGAGGAATCCATACAACTCATTATTGTCTTCATTTATTCCCATTGTTGTATTTGTGTACATGTACCAGCAGTTTTGTTTGATTGATATCTGATACAGAAATGTCTACACACATCCTTGAAGATCGAAGCACAATATGCAAAAAAGAGAATATTATTTATATCAACAGTCATGTATATTAAAAATTGCTCATTTCCCAAGCTGCCTTAAAGGTACCTGTAGTATTATTCAGACGACAAAAGGAGAATGGACACATTTGGGTAATACGATTTGGTTATGTTTTACTTTCACTTCCTGTCGTCGTTCTAACGTTGCCTTTGTATAGTCTTGTATCAAGACGTTATTAGATATTCCCACATCTCCCCCCAAGCTTATTATAACAGTTCAAGAGTTCTCATTGATTTCCAAATAGTTTCAAATCCAATAAAAATCCGAAATATAATCCTGTTTAAGAGTTCACGGATATTCTCCTTAACTGTGTTCTTCGAGTCCCGAGTCCATTCCAGTTTACTATTAAACCCAAATAAACACTGTCCAAACCTTTAAAGTCTTGTTCAGTTTCAGTTCCTGCAAAGTTAATCCCAATTTTGGTATTTAAGTTTAACCCATTACATGGACAGTCGCGTTGGTGGTTTCACGAGTCGTCCAGATCGCGTTCGCGTCTCTGTCGCAGCTGTTGGTGTAGAGGCTCCCTCAGGCTGCTTCCGGTTGATCTGCTGGTTACGTTGGGAACCGGTTGAGTCGCTTTCATCAGAATCGTCAGGTCTCTCTGGATCGTTGCTCATGGACGACTCCGGCACTCTGGTCTTGGTGGGTTGACCTTGGACAGCAATCAGTGCACGGCGATTACGACGTACTGTCCCATGTTCTGTCTGGACATGGTAGGACCGTGGTTGTTGCGCTTTCTGGGTGACTTTCCCGTAGCGAGACTGATCACGGATCCACACGGAATCTCCTGGTTGTAGCTCTGGAAGCTCACGTGAGTCATGACGTCTGTTGTAGGTCATCATTTGATCTGACCTGTACTTCTCCTCTTTTTCTCTCACAGTTTTCAGGTCCGGCTGTTGTACTCGTGGCAGCAGCATGTGCGGCAAAGTAGGAACCTGAGTCTGCAATCTCCTCCCCATGAGAAGTTCACAAGGAGCTAACCCGTTTTGGAGTGGTGACGCTCGATAGCTGAGAAGGGCTAACTGGATGTCGTCGTTCTTCTTCAGCAACGCTTTCACAGTGCGAACTCCTCTTTCAGCCTCACCATTAGCTTGTGGGTATCTTGGAGAGCTGGTTGTATGGACGAATCCATACTCTTCAGCAAGCTTTCTGAAGTTCTCGTTGGCGAACTGTGGACCATTGTCTGAAACCACAAGGTCTGGAATCCCATGGACTGCAAAGATCTCCTTCAGCGAAGAAATCACTGCCATTGTTGACTGACCTTGGAGTTGTTTGACCTCAATCCACCTCGAGTAGTAGTCAACTACTATCAGGAACGATTTCCCTTTGAGTTCGAACAGGTCCATTCCAAGACGCTCCCATGGCCTTGAAGGAAAGGATGAGCTCATCAAAGGCTCGCGGACCTCTTGGCGATGGATAGCACAGGTCAAGCAGCTTGAAATCATTTCCTCCAATGATTTTGATAGACCTGGCCACCACACTGAATCTCTGGCTCTGGCTCTGCATTTGGTGATTCCCAGATGTCCTTGATGTAGCCTCTCAAGGATATCAAGTCTCAGAGCTCTCGGAATGATTATTCTCTCGTCGTAGATAAGCAAGTCCTCTACCACACTCAGGTGTCCTCTCTGCTCATAGTAGTGTTTGAGGATCGGGTTATGTGGCATGTAGTCTGGCCATCCTTGAACGCAGTAGTCTCTGATTTTTGCACATACTTCATCTGCTTTTTGTGCATTTCTGATTTCCTCAAATCTCTGCATTGTCACTGGGAGGTTGATGGTTGATGTTGATGCATATGATTCAACCTCATCTACGAAGTTGACATCATCCATTCCTGGCCTCTCTACTGGCGCTCGTGACAAGGCGTCAGCGGATGTCTGCTGTTTTCCTGGAACATACAATGTCTCTGCATCAAATCTCATCATTCTCATTCTGAAGCGTTGGAGTCGTGGAGGCATTTTCACAAGTTCTTTCGAGTTTAGAAGTATGACCAATGGCTTGTGGTCAGTTTCCACCTCGAAATGAAGACCAAGTACATACTCGGAGAACCTCTCGCACGCCCAAGTAGCTGCCAGTGCCTCTTTTTCAATCACTGCATACCTCTGCTCAGTCTCGGTAAGCGATCGAGATGCATAGCACACTGGTCTACGATTTCCATCAGTCTGCACTTGATACAGGATTGCACCCATTCCAGTCCCGGATGCATCTGCTGCAATGACTGTTGGCAGTTCTGGATCGTAATGAGCTAAGACTGCTGTCGAGACCATCATCTCTTTGATCTGTGTGAAAGATCTCTGCTGCGCTTCTCCCCAACACCACACATTGTCTTTCTTCAGGAGTTGACGAAGGGGCTCGTTGATCTCAGCTAATCCTGGGAGAAACTTTCCCACCTGGTTCACCATTCCCATGAACCTCTGTAGCTCTTTCACGCTTCGAGGAACTGGAAAATCTCGAATAGCTCTTGTTTTGCTCGGATCGACCTTGACACCAGTGTCGTCGATGAAGTGCCCTAAGAACTTCACACTCTGTTTGGAGAATTCACACTTTCCCTGATTTAGTGTGATACCTGCTTCCTGCAGACGTCGTAGAACAGCTCGTACTCTGATGTCATGTTCTGTTTGTGTTGCACCATGGACTAGCACATCATCCATGTGACAAATCACGCCGTCAAGTCCTTCGAGGATAGTGGACATCGCTCTCTGGAAGACTTCTGGCGCTGACGTTATCCCGAACGGCAATCGGTTGAAGCAAAATCTCCCAAATGGAGTGACAAAGGTTGTCAGTAGCTTTGACTCATCCTCCAATGGAATTTGCCAAAATCCGCTGTTGGCGTCCAGTTTTGTGAAGATTGTGCTCTTTCCCAGTTTTGCTAGACTTTCATCGACTGAAGACATCGGATGAATCTCTCGTTCAACTGCCTTGTTGAGAGATGTAAGGTCTACACAAATTCTCACCGAACCACTGGGCTTCAACACTGGAACCATCCCCGAACACCACTTTGTCGGCTCAGTCACTTTTGAGATCACATTTTGCTCCAACATGGACTCTAGTTCTTTCTTCACCTTCGGTAGAAGCGGATGAGGAACTTTCCTGGCTGTATACAGGCACATCGGCTTGGCATCTGAAGTTAACGTGATGTGGTATGCTGTCTTCAGTTTCCCCAAACCAGTGAAAAGTTGAGGGAACTCAGCCTTGAAGTTTGCAGTTTCATCATCACAAGAATCGACTTCCTCCACTCTGCGGACTAGATTCAAGGTTCTACACGCTTTCCTACTCAGCAATGAAGACTCCTGATCTTTGACCACATAGAGAGTCTCCTTGATCTGTTTATCTCTATGCCTGAGAGTTGATGTCATTTGTCCTATCACAGTCAGGACCGTACTTCCTGGACCACGTAACCTCTTGGTTGTTGGTCTCATGATGTGTTTATTCAGCCATGGAGTGGAATCAGACAACACAGTAACGGCTGCTCCTGTGTCTAACTTGAAGTGTGTTTCATTCCCATCTACGAGGATCGATGAACTCCAGTACGTCTGATCGTTCTCGCTGACTTCACCAAGGAAGGGGACATCAATGTCATCGAAATCATCTACTTCGCTGACTCGAGCTTTCCATTTTAGCTTTGCTGCCTTTTGTTGTCCCTGTTCTGGTTGTTTGGCTTGACACACAGACTGGAAGTGGCCCATCTTTCCACATTGATGGCACTTTGCATCATTTGCGGGACAGCTGGCACGTGCATGATTCTGCCTTCCACACCACTTACAGTTACCCTGCGGAGTTTGAGATGTTTTCTTCGAGTACGTTCCCTTGCTCTTAGGCCTTACGTAGTTTACGGCCGAGTTAGGGCTCTCACTCTCTGCACCTCCCCTCACAACAGACTTGTTTTGTTTCCGGGCTTCTGACTGTCTACTCAATTGAACTGCTTTTGAGAGAGTTAGGTCTTCTCTAGACTGTAGTTGATCAGATAGGGAGTCATCAAGCACCCCAACTACAATTCTGTCTCTTATCAAGCCCTCCTTAAGTCTATCGTAGTCACAGTCCTCTGCTAGCCTGTACAAATCATTGATAAATGTGTCCACACTTTCTCCCGGGCGTTGTGTTCGTTTGTTGAATTTTGCCCTTTCAACAATAATGTTTTTCCGTACATTGAAATACTTCTTCAATGTTGCGATCACGTCATCATACTTTGCTGTCTCCTCTTTCACATTGAGAGACACGATAATATCATCGGCACATTCCCCCATAGCATAGAGTAGCGTACTAACCTGCTCACTGTCTGGCTTGGATGCGAGGCCCGATGCGACGCGATATCTCTCGAACCGCCGTGACCATTTTGGCCATTGTTCTGCTTGATTTAAGCCTGCAACTTTATCAAAGCTTTCTGGCAATGGTAGACGAGAACTTTCCATGGTTCTTCACTTATACCGCTGCCACCATGTAGTATTATTCAGACGACAAAAGGAGAATGGACACATTTGGGTAATACGATTTGGTTATGTTTTACTTTCACTTCCTGTCGTCGTTCTAACGTTGCCTTTGTATAGTCTTGTATCAAGACGTTATTAGATATTCCCACAGTACCCTGTCCCATTTGCCGGCCAGAAAATGAAAAGGTTAAATTCCAACGGCATTTGGAAGATAATACTTATTTAGAACTTCCCTAAAAAAAAAAAGGGGGGGGGGGCTTGAAAATGTCTTTCAGTGGGAAAATAATGACTATTAGTTTTCAAATCGACTTAAGAGCTATATGTTGTTGTTGTTGTTTTAATTTATAGGCGTTTTTCATTCAGAAGTGAATATTTACGCCTCTTCTCTCAGGATTTTTAATCCTTTAAAATTAGATTTACTTTTTTTGATATATATATTTGGATAAATTGGATTTTTAAAAGCTAAACTTTTATTTAATGATGAAGAATTCAGTGGCTGGCGAGCAGAAGGCTTATCGGCTATATAGGACGCCCAAGGACCAACTCGGACACAGTACGTTGTGACAAGCTTCTCAACTCAGCCTAATACTGAGCCTAGGCCCTCCGACGTCCACCAATATGTCTAGTCGTCTCCACCGCGTTTCTTCAAAATTTTGACCGAAAACCAAATAAAAAACAGATCATGATACATGAAGATTTTAAACGTTAATATAGACAGTTCTCTCTTCTAATTTCTTTTTTTCTTTCTTTTTTTCTTCTTTCTCACTCTTCTCCTTCATGTACATGTATACTCACTATAAAAAGCGAAACATATTGGGCTCAAATAATTATGTGCGGTGCAAGGTGGTTAGTAGGGGTACAGGTGTACCCTTTTAGATCTAACTACGAAGTTGACCAGAGCCTGTTGGTGATTAATATCTGTTGATTTCAGGAGTATTGGGATTACTTCTTCGTTTTCTATTCCAGATTCTGTTATAAGCATGGCTCTCTCTATAAGAAAGAGTGGGCACTTACATAAAAAATGATTAACTGTTTCTTTTTGGTGCTCGCAGTTTGGACAATGACCGGTCTCATGTTGATTCAACTCAAAAGATTTTCATTTAAACCTAAGTTTCCCATTCTTAGGCGATGAAGAATAGTTTCATGATATCTGTTGTTCAGGTAACACACAAATGTTTTTGATACAAGAGTTTGCGTTTCCCGTAGGGGGGATGATGTTTCATTCCATCTTTTTTGCCATATCTCTATGTAGTATTTCTTTATAACATAATTTGATTCTGCTCTGGTAAGAGCGTTGGTGATTTCTATATTTTTATTTAGTCCTGCTTTAGCAAACTTTGTTATCTCATTGTGTTGTAGACCACGATGACTGGGAATCCATTCGAAATAGACCTGGGTGCCCTTGTATTTTAGTTGACTACACAGGGTTAAAATTTCAAGAATGAAAGATTCGTCTTTACGAGATTCTATGGCCTGGAGTGAACTCAAAGAATCAGGAGTGAACTATAGAGCCAGTAAGTAATAGTCTGACTTTCAGACCATTGTACCGAATGGTCGTACGTTTTATGCTGCGCAAAGATTCAATCGGTTTAATTTTGGCCATTACAAGAAGTGAGTTATTGATGTAGACAAATGCTCATGTACCCTTTACACCTCATTTTATGTATGTAATTACCAAAGAAGAAGAACAAATAACAGTCAGTCACTCAATAGTGTCTGTCAGTAAAGTCTAGCAAGTAAACGGGTTTCCTTGCATATTTTGAATATTAGGACACTGCTAACGTTTAAATTTCACAGATAGGACATACATGACATATTCATAATTCCTGCAAAGTTCTACAGAATTTGATAATGGCTGCAAAGGGGACATACACTGTCGCTCATATAGTTGGAATATTTTTGTTTTACCCCAATTTATGGAATTATTTAAAAAATAATTTAAAAATAATAGATCTAGATAATAGTATACATTCTCAGATTTTATTGAATAATAATTTGCCAATGTGTGTTTTGCGTGACTGCTAAAGAATGTGTATGCTACTATGCTTATCAACTAGGGGACCTACGCCCTTAAGTCATAAAATGACAGTAATGAGGATTAATGCCCCACAAAAGGGCACTAAAAATCCTCTGTGTGCCCATGCCTTGAGCCATAATGCATGGCCGTCCAGAGGATTTTTTTATGTTGGGGACCGGGGTAAAATGCAATAAATTATTGAAAATATATTGCATTTTCTTTTTTTTAATTTATTTATGGAAACTGCCCCCTACCCTAGCCCCCGCTGCGTACAGTCATGGTTCAGTGACAAAGCAATGACCTCGTAACTGTGAGGCCCCAGGATCAAAACCGTGTCGATGTGCTATATTAGTGCCCTTTTGTGGAGTATTAATCCTCATTACTGTCATTTTATGACTTAAGGGCGTAGGTGCCCTAGTTGATACGCATAGTAGCATGCACATGCTTTAGCAGTCACGCAAAACACACATTGGCAAATTATTATTCAATAAAGTATGAGAATGTATACTATTATCTAGATCTATTATTTTTAAATTATTTTTAAAATAATTCCATAAATTGGGGTAAAACAAAAAATTTCCAACTACATGAGCGACAGTGTAGTATCTTTAAAGGTAATACAAAGTTTTGGGAAATTTTGAAAATTGGGTGGATAGTGATTCTTTACAATTTTGATATATTTGGATGCCCCTGAAGATGTATTATAAGCACTAGAAAAATTAGCCCCTGAAACACTTCTGCTTTCGAGAAATATTGAATATAAAAATTTACCGGTGCTCCCGGTAAATTTTGATAAATTTCAATTAGCGCCTACTGCCGTACAATGGTAGCTGCGACCATGAAAATCTCAGAATAAGTAGATGTGATATATAATTTCCAAACGGGAATAGCTAATCGGTCAATTTTAGTCAAGAAACATCGTTGTATAACTTAATTAATATATTGACCTTGAGAGGGAGCTATACAATATAACGAGTGTATTATTTACAATTTCATAACTTTAGACTTGATTTCAACTGCGACAACGATCATTGAATATTGTAGGATCGCATATGCTTCCAATATGTTTATTTAAACCAAATTCATGACCCCATACCAAAACGTTGTATTACCTTTAACACGAATGACAGCCTTCTACAGTGCGCATTAAAACTTTGGTAGCTTCTTATTAAAAACGTATGACCTATGTGACCTTGAATCATATTTCATGACGAAGGGTATAAACTAATCCTCTGTCTAATGATTTCATATTCATAATTGTGCTGCTCCGGATGCTTGGGCAGCAGGCTTTTAAAAATGTATTGTTAAAGTCCTCTTGTACCAAGTTTGGGCTGAAGCAATGAATGTGGGTAAAATGCCATTATGTGTGTGTGTGTTATCTCACTCCAAAAACAATTGCTCACCTATTTACATTGACTATTAGACAGTTGAAAAGAAAATGTGTTAATATCAACTCAATCTCAAGGAAATGCTTATTACAAGCAACATTTATGATTTTCTCTTCGATATATATGATGGCAATCTTGACGTCATTCCCATCACTTATATAAGGTAACCCTTCTCATTCAGTGATACAAAATGGATACAGTGTATTTGGGATGTTATCTTTCTTATGGAGTCTATTGTTAATTTCTGTGATACTTATCATCATATGTGTTTTCTCTTGCATGTGGGTCAAGTAACCTTTGAGTTTCCACTCGCTATTCGAAATAAACACATAATGCTCATTATGTATTTGAAATGACATAATGGACAAATGAGCAGAGGGGACTGAGATATCGTGACACAAGAAGTTAGTAGTAGGACGTTCAATATAATTAAAGGTAATCCTATGGATCGAAACAAGGTTCTGTGAAAGCCTATATACACTGTATCATTTTAAACAATAACGCACACTGGGCACAAGGCATAATTTAACTTTGACAAGGTTTTAAGACGAAAGAAGATCATGCATAATGGCCGGAGACCCACATTCGTTCCATCAGCTCAAATTTGGTACAAGGCGATTTTGACAACACTTTTTAAATTATATTATCGAGGGTGCAGCTCTGAGATGGTTTAGGTCATATTTGGAAGACTGGTCCACATGTGTTGAAATTAGGGGGAAACAGTCAGTAGTAGCTTCTAACAAAGTAGGTCTCCCTCAAGGATCTGTATTTGGACCCATAGGATATACTATATATACTTTGCCTGTCCCAGACATCGCTAGACATTATAACGTTTCATATCACACTTACGCTGATGATACACAGTTGTATGTTACATTTAACCCTAAGCAACCTAATGGCTTAAATACTGCATTAAAAACTCTTTCAGATTGTGTCACAGATATAAGTATGTGGATGGGAAGGAATAAGCTTAAACTAAATGAGGAAAAGACAGAGTTTTTGGTAATCGGCTCCAAACACAACTTGGGAAACATTAATGATGTTAATCTTACATTCGGAACCACCCAGATTGCACCATCTACATCGGTCAAGAACCTTGGTGTCATTTTTGATTGCAATATGTCCATGTCTAACCAAATAGACCAGCTTTGTAAATCTGTACGATATCAGTTGAAGAATGTATCACAGATTAGGAAGTATGTATCTGAAGATGCATGTCATCATGTGATTCGCAGCCATGTTCTTTCCCGGTTGGATTATTGTAACGGGTTGCTTACCGAAGTCCCTCAAACATATATAAGAAGACTTCAAAGTTTACAGAACTGGGCGGCTCGTATTATTTTTCGTTTAGACCGTCGTCACGATGCCATGCCTCTACTAACATCCCTTCATTGGTTGCCAATCAAACAGAGGATTGTTTTTAAGATTCTTTTATTTGTATACAATTTTTTTCATGATCAGGCACCAGAGTATTTTAGTGACTGTCTTGAGTTGTATCAACCTGTACGTACAAACCTTCGCTCCAATGCAGACCCATTTCGACTGACATTTCATGTGGCTCGTAGTAAGGCAGGAGATCGCACATTCACTGTTGCAGCAGCTAAGGAGTGGAATAAACTTCCCTCCAGTATCAAAGCTGCTGCATCAGTGGATGTTTTTAAGAAACTCCTTAAAACCTATTTATTTCCTACTTGATTCGCTATTATTTTTGTTTGTTCAATGTTGTGTTATGTTATGATTTGTGGTTATTATTGTAAGCGCTGTGATATAGTGTACTATGAATAGCGTAGCTAAATGCCTAATAATAATAATAATAATAATAATAATATCCTGGTGCTCGGTCACCTGTATAGCAGAATTGTTATGAATAAGGTATGATTGGACAGAAAACATGTTACTCTCCATCGTAAAAACGCATTACAAAGTCATATTGGTTATTACTTTTTAATTAGGAGCTACACTTTTAACACAAAGTTGAGTACAATGAAAAAACGAAACCGAGAATTAAAGATGTTTTATCATTAATTAATCACAATTATAATTAATAACTGACACATATTTGTGAAGCTATAGATCATCCTCTTTCATTTGATGCAACTCATATGATATATATTTCATGGGTGATTAAAAACAATTTGAAGAGAGGATACCAATAGTCATTTGGAGGGCGGTATCTGAATTTTAAAGAGAAAATCAAATTTCTAGAAAGTTCATTTTCTGCACTTTCATATGGCACCTCAATCAGGAAAAATGAGCCTGGATGGAATAAAAAAGTTCTGTTTTTTTAAAGTAATGCTTGCATTTTCATAATTTGATTAAACGAATTCGTTTTCTCTGGCTGCCTACCGTAGCGACAAACAGAGTTGACAAAAGACTTAACTCCGTTTCGCTGACGATCAGCCACGCATCAAGTCTTTTGACTTCTTTGTGTATGGCTGATTGTCAGCGAAACGGAGAAAATGAACTTTCTAGAAATGTGATTTCCTTTTGAAATTCAGATATCGCCCGCCAAATGACTTTTTGGTACCCTCTCTTCAAATTGTTTTTAATCACTCATGCGTGAAATATGCATCATATGAGTTTCATCACAAGAAAGAGGAGAATCTAAGCTTTACAAATATGTGTAATTTATTAATCATAATTGTGATTAAGTTATGATAAAACATCGATAATTCTCGGTTTCGTTTTTTTCTGGGACGCACTGTACAATGACTCTCCACCATATTCATGTAGCTCTATGTTTTATTTCGTGTCATCAGTATAACACATGTTAAACAATTTTGAGAATGTTTTTTTGTAACTCTATCCCTCCAAACCATATAAATATTATACTTTTTACACAAAGTTGAGTGTCATCAGTATTCCAGTTATGTTAAAGCCCCTTAAATACATTTCAAATTGTTTCAACTTAATCTCCTCCAAACAAAATATGAAAATTATGAAAATTACAGTAGCAAGGAATCACCCGCCCTTTTTTGCGAATAATTGGGAATCGTTAAAGTCTAACTAAATCGACTTAATAATAATAATGGTAATGGTAATGGTAATGGTTTTATTGAAAATTCATTTGCAGCCAGATAGCTGAATTGTAGAATTTTGTTCATTGTAAAAACATAAATATTTATACAAACATAAATCGTATTAAGACCTATCACACAGCGAATGAATTTTCTAAATAAATCAGTGTACACATATATATATACAAATTAATAAAATTCATAAAATTCGCTTAACAGCTAACAGAGAGGTAGGGAGGATAATAGTGCAGACAGCACAGGAGATCTAGGAAAAGTGTGAGATAGATAAAGACAGAGGAAGATAAAGGGAGAAAGAGAGATACAGCGAGAGATAGAGAGATATGTATAAAAGATAATGCTGAGGATGAGAGTGAATAATTATTGTATATCGCGTTTTCACCCCTTCATCTATATCTTTATGGATTTGTTCGATTGAATGTGTCATGATTCATACATTAAATAATGATATAAACCTATATACCCACTTACCAGACCGTTCTCTGTCTATACATCTATATATTTATCTTTCTCTTACCCCTCGCCCCTCTGTCTCTATCTCTCTCTCATCCTCTCTGTGCTGTGTCTTTTGACTTTGGCGATCGATTTGTTTTCTACCTATTTCCTTTGTCTCCGTCCTTCGGCAATTTACCCCCTAGCTGTGAATCCTTCCCATGCAAGCCATTCAAACTATCCATCCAATCAGTGGCGTACGCAGGATTTTTTCAAGGGGGGGGGGGGGGGGGTTTAAAATCGGGCCAAAAATTTCGCAACGACTCAGCCAGCCGCTGAATAAGGGGGGGGGGGGGGGATTTTTTTTTTGGTCTCGAAAATTCAAAATTTGACATTTTGTCCCGTTGGGGGGGGGGGGGGTAAGGTCACCTTTTTTAGGTCAGTCATTGGCAATTTTTTATATTTTTTATATTTTTTTATATTTATTACAACAACAAAAAACTCAAAAGGGGGGGATTTTCCCCAAAAACATACATAAAACATACACATAAAAAAAACTCGAGGGGGGGGGGGGGGGGTTAACCCCAACCCCCCCCCCCCCTGCGTACGCGTCTGCATCCAATCTACTTCTGTCTCTATTCCTCTTTCCCGGAATCTTTTCCCGAATTAATTTTTCAGCCCCTCCTCTGCCAAACTGCCCTCTTCTGTCACTTCTCTGCCAGTTTTGTGGGTTTCATTTTTCACTCTCTTGTGTTATGTATTTTTGCTTTTTAAAATCTTCATAATGGTAAAAATTGGTTCTGGTTGTTTACGATAGGGTCGCCCAGTCGTTACTGAAATAAAATATGGTTTGACGCCTTTTCATTATGACCATACATGTCAAACATGGTTTAGTATATGATAATGTACGTTTATATGAACATAAATAAACATTCAAATATATCCAATAAAATATAATCGAATCAAACCAAAACAGGATTGCATTCTGTAAGATTCTTCGAATGGGGTATTTAATTTTGAAAGTTGAAAACATGAAAAGGATTAATCTTACCTTCTACTAAATCACCTCTGTTTTTGAAGAACAAATACACATCTACTAATGTATTGATGAACGCAACCAAGACATAGAGGTTGAATATCAGGTACACCCAGGTAGTTAGAAAGATAAAGGTTCGAACCCCATCAAAGCCATTAATTGTTGTCACCAGATCAAAGATCATATACGTCATGAAATAGAGGAAGACGACCGAGCGATAGATAAAGTAGAGAACAACGTTGACGCCGCACTGTTTGAAACAACACAATGAAAAGAATGTATTAATATTGTGGAAGTATTATAACTGTAATTTCTGATTAAATTGTATAGACAATTTCACATTCAAAAGTATCAAGAAAAAAAATTGAAATTCCAGATAACTGACCATGTAAACGTTGTAAAAGCCTTAAGATTTTTGTAATTAAAATTAAACTTAAATAGGCACCTAATTTTCCTCTCTTTCTGCCAACGATAAGAGTGCATAAAGCATGGAAACCAACAACCCTGTAGATAACCATGGATGTCGCTAGAACACTTGGAGTGGGGATGTGAGTGTGACACCTCGATTTGCAAACATGTATGTTGCACCGTAATTTACGCTCCCCCTCTACAGTTACACATTGATTATTACGACCACGTTAAAATTCGAATTGTATATAAAGCCCACCGCACACCATATGTTACAACTTCGGTCCGGCCTTGGTTGATCTTGCACAAATTATCATAAGATATGAACATCTTAAACGAAATCGGAGATGTTGATTTTTGTCTTTCAGTCGGGCACATTTTATTTAGTTTTTGTTGCATTTTAACAACGGCTTCGGTATACTTTAAATCATCAGTTGTATCTTATATGGCGAGGTAGCCAAAAAATGGGTAAAAATTAACGTTATGTAGTTTGGAACAGGGCATTTTAAATAGTTTTTATCACAGACCTGAGCTTAATATTTATCCCTTACCTATATCTTCTCGTAAACATCAGCGTAAAGCATCATTACAGTATCTATTGTGACTCTCCAATGTCGGGGAATGATCCTATTGTATATGAAGAGGCCAATGCAATTAACAGATCTGTTATAACTCTAAAGTTAACGTATACAATGCGAGAGAGCGTAGCGACCGACCTATATAGAGATATTACATTTTTGAATAGTTAGGGCAGTGTAGAGCCGAAATATAGAGTGCTCTAGCCCAAAGTTTTTCATCCTTTTTACAGACATGGCATATTTTTTAAGGGGGAGTCCACCCTGATATTAAGTGATTTTGATTGAAGAAAATAAAATGGGAGGAAGAGGATAGTCAAAGATTGAGAAAATTCCGATTAATAAACAAAAATTGGAGAGGAGCTCGCAAAATCCGTCACAGTGTTGCCAATTTGTACTCGATTGATCGGAACTCTTATTTTTATCAGACTTTCCTCAAACTTTCACTGACCTGTTCCTCTAATTTTCTACTTCTATTACAACCAAATAAATATTAGGGTGGACTTTCCCTTTAGGTAATACAAGGTTTCGCGTCATCCTAATACCATTTTAATTACAGAAGATACATTTTACATCACTCTTGTACTTGTCAAGTGCCATGTAGACACGTATAGACACATTTGTGTATACAATTTGAGAGCGAGCAAAGCGAGACATCTTTAGTATGAAAAAGGTGTTATTTGGTAATCTGAACACATTAGATAAGACATCAAATTATGTATGCGGGAACCTCGCTGCCTGGTGAATACATGAATACGAGGTTATTAGGGCATCTCATCATCTCGTTTCTATAAGTTCAGAACGAGTGAAACGAACAAGCGTTTTAAATATATATATATTTGGGCATCTTGCTGCCCGAATGTGATAATATTCGGCACCTCGCTGTCTAAAAGATATTCAAGCACCTCGTTGCCCAATAAATAGAGGAGTTAAAGCACGTCACTACCTGAAATCATTAGTTTGTAAATGTTAATGTTTGTAAATGTAACGGGCGAAGAAAAAAAAAACACTTATTTCTTTTAAAATATTATTTCTTCATCAAAATACCTAGCATTTTCTAAAATTTTGTTTTCTCGCAATTGACGTTTATTTAAAAATGGATCCAAGGTAGATCTTTAATCAATTTCTCTCGCGGTATCCCGGTTGGAAAACGCAGCTATCGCCTTATTATGCTAACATTTCTGTAAATGGACGCCCTTGAGTCTTCAACAATTTAGAGCCTTCAACATGGGCGTCACGAGCGATAGAAATTGTAATTATCTCTCGATATTCACACATCACCTATCATTTAATTTCGGGAGAAATCATTTACCTTTCTGTCTTAAAAATAATGTCACAGAACTGTTTTCCCCAGCTATTGCCCTTCGTTCGTAGGCAGTCTTCACAGTCACATGTTGTGCCAACTCATCGGTAATGTAATCTGTACGTTTATATTTAATGTTCATGTTCCCCCCCCCCCGTTTATTATTTTTTTTCTCTCTCTCTCTCTCTCCATCTCCCACACTCTCCTTTACCCCTCTCCATCTATTTTTTCCTCGTTTACTTTCCGTATGTTTCCGTTTCTTCTCTCACTTTTATTTGTAGGCTGCCAAAGAGGGGTCCTCGGCTGATCTCCCACCCCAATCCGCCACTGATGTATACATTAATGTAGGCCTACGCATTACGCCTGGCTCGCGGTGGAGTCGGGTTTCCATCCCATTCAATACGTTGCCTACCCGTTACCCAGTTTTTGTTTTAATCTCTCTTTCTCTCTCTCTTCTCCTTTCTCTCTTCTTCTTTTCTACCTTATTTTCTCTTTTTCCCTCTTCCGTCGCCTTTTCTCCCCCTTTTACTGCCGTCAAGGAGGGGGGGGGGGGGGCAGGGGTGCAGCCGATTCCCATCCCTGAATCCTCCACTGTCAGATGGTAGTGTTGTTTGCTATATTAACCCAAATTCGATTTAAACTCGCAGGAATTATTTAGAACATAAGGACCTGGATGATTATAGTATGAAGTAAGATTTAAACATTTAAATTTTCAATAAATTACTGTTTATTGACCTCTTAATTTTTCCACTGACTTCTTTCTAAAGCAGAACTTCAACTTAAAAAAAAACTTTACTCTCGACTTCGAATGTTAATATTCTCGGGGACTTTAATTGCAATATGCTCACTTGTAACCGAATATCATCTAAACTGAATAATACTTGTATGTGCACCTACCTGCAATTGAATAAAAAAAAAAAACTAGAATACAAAATAATAGAACCGCAATGATCTGATTTTACTGCATTTTGAGACGAAACGTTTGAATCGCAATGCGGTATAAATGGGACTCAGCGATCATCAAAGTAAACACAAAATAGGCATCTGTTGCTCTTATGCTATAATCTTATTCTTTTAATACAACCTACCTAAAATTGTGATGATTGTTAAATGTTATGTTAAAAATGTAATAATTTTGTTTGTATTTTTATATTTTTGTATATACATGTATATGCACCTTCGAATGTCCGAAGACAATAAACTAATCTTGAATCTTGATGCGAGTC
This sequence comes from Strongylocentrotus droebachiensis, assembly GCA_035222895.1. Lineage (NCBI taxonomy): Eukaryota > Metazoa > Echinodermata > Echinoidea > Camarodonta > Strongylocentrotidae > Strongylocentrotus > Strongylocentrotus droebachiensis. The sequence continues at coordinate 117,247 of JAVYIG010000945.1, read as the reverse complement.
GAAACGTTCTGATACGATTTGATGCGCTTGGATGCGGTATTGTCACAATGGGTCAATTTCACGTGACACGAGCTGGTCTCCCGTTCAGATACGATCATAATACGTTCCGGTATGAATGTCCAGATTGAGTCTGCGATTGGGTCTCGAGGTGACACGATCATCACGATCGAGGTTCCCAATTTGGGACGATCGGGTCGCGCAGACACGTTGGGAAACCTTCCGAATACGGTCATCACGAACTGATGCGCTCTGTTGCGACACTGATACGATTGTGGTCGCGATGTCTTCCACGATAAGGGTCCAGAGTGATCACGAATTGAACTACGATTGGACCCCGAAGGATATATATACAGGCCGACTGACCACGAAGTTCATGTTTCTCGAACTTCTACAGTGTGACCACTACAACTCATAACCATTGATGATGGTAGTAGCTGAGGATGATGACATGTCATTTGCAGTATTACTGTATGCTTATATTATCGCCAGAGAGGAAGAAGACGAGCATCAGCCAGACCAGCCACAGCCCCAACCACAAAGGGCCAGGAGAGCTGCAGAGCAGGCAGTTCTGGGTGCGACCATCACCACGAGAATGCCCACTGCCACTCATCACTTTTTAAACTTTTAACATTTACTATTGGTTTGTAACGTGCACTTTGCAATTTTGTTTGTATGTATCTATTTTCAATTATTTATTTTGTATATCTTTAAATGTAACAAATGTAACAAATGTGCAATTCAGCCTTTGACTGCGAATCATTATTTTGATTAATAAACTCTTTTTGAACTTGAACTTGAACTTGACCATGGCTCACAGAGGAGAGGAGGCAACATTTTGGCCAGTTCTCCAGCCTCCTAGACACCCAATTGAGGCTGGAAGTTTAACACCACAGCTCTCCGATGAAGGCTTGCAGAAGGTGGCCTCAGCAACCGAGAGAGAACGCACCAGTTCTAGGCAACACCTCTCACCAAGACTAAAACTGGCAGTGACACTGGAGACAATAGTCGGTCCATTGCGTATGCCTTCAGGTGTGGAGTGTCCAGCATCTCAGAGATGGTTCCAGAAGTGTGCCAGGCAATTGTGCAAGTGTACAAAGATTAGGTTTTTAGCTTACCTATGACCCCTGAAGCCTGGACAGCCGTATAACTAACCAGTTTAAGCAGAGATGGAACATCTACCAATCTACTGGGGCCCTACACGGCGAACACATTGCTATCAAGAAGCCACCCCACACTGCATGGCAGCCTGTACTACTATTACTTCTTTTCGATACCACTCCTCACTCTGGTGGATGCAGATTACAAGTTTGTGTGGATCGAGCTTGGTGGAAAAGGACACAATGTCATGTCAGATGCTCAGGTATTTGGCAACTCTGAGCTGTTCAACGGCCTTGTAGAGAAAGCTCTAGGACTCCTCCACCCTGTCCCTCTGACTGCAAGCCATGATGACCTCCAAGAAATGCCCTTCTTCATCCTGGGGGAATGACTCCTTTGCACTAAGAAACTACCTCATGAGGCAATACGGCAGAATAGGGATGGCCAGAGAGGAGAGGATTTTCAACTACAGACTCTCAATGGGGAGGAGAGTGGTGTGAAATACCTTTGGGATCCTGGCCAATAGATTTAGGTGTCTCCTCGGGACTCTAGAGCAGAAGCCCTAACACTGTGAAGGATATGGTTGAGGTTGCAGTGGTTCTGCACAACCTACCGAGTACTGAGGCAGAGGCATCCAGGCATTACATCACAAGAGGCGGACCATGAGGCTGAAAACCACAATGTCATTTTCCTATTCCTTTCTCTTTTCTAAAGGTGTATACAATGTTATATTATCGCTGATGTAATGTGTTTTCTTTTTCTTTCAGTTTCAGATATAACTGAGATATGTTAACAAAGTATTGTTACTTTTAATTATTGCATTACTTGCTCGACATACGTTTATTACTGTAAAAGGTTACTGTTTTTACATTGCAATACTGTGATCCTATAGTTTATTTATCAATGAAATATCACATGAAAATAATGTACAAAGATATTCCTTCTCATCCGTCATGAGAAAATTGCAACGGTGGTCCTAAAATCCGACTTCATGACACAGGAGACTACCTTCCTGGAAACTCAAATGAGTACCCATGTAATATAGGTGAATGTTTTTATTAATGTAAACTGCTATATAGGCTGCACTAGAGGGTGAGGGGCCACAGTAGAGTAGCGGTATAAATGCAGAGATATCAATATGCCTAACCATAAGGAAAACTCCTGGCTTAAGCAATCTGAACTTATTATTATCGTAATTATTATTATTATTATTTTTATTAGTATTTTCATTATAGATGGTTCATATTTTGCTGTTAAGTTTGATCTCTTAATTCGTCAATGACAATGTGTATTACCATAAATCTATAATTATAACTGCATAGCTTATGTTTAATATAGAAATGTTTCAAAATCTGCTATGTAGCAAGGCCTGATGTACAACAATAGCAAAATCACTGAGTAATATTTAATCAAGAAAAATACTAGCATAGATACAAAGGAAAGCCAAAGGATGTTCTTTCTCGGTAAAATGAAGAAAGCCAATGTGGGCAATACATCTCCGTCCGTATTAATGTCTGTTTAGCAAAGTATTCTGCTTTTCAACTTGACATATGTCTACATGCGTATTTGTCACCAGATGACAAAAGGAATGAACGATCATGACAAATTGCCCCAACGCCTGTTTAACAGCAATAACATCTGTGTGAGGAGCGTATTTATCAAGAAAGTCCCTTGCCACGATGAATGATGAGATATAACTCACCTTTTGAATACTCGTTTTATTTCTTACTTTTTAAAGATATGTAAGTGTGTGTACGATATAATGTACATGTTATACTCGTCAGACAAGGTTTTTTTCCTTTGTTAAATTTATATAACAGTACTGTGGAACATTTCCACGAAGATTGTGAGTGTATGGGCATTAGGATAGATTCAAGTTGAAGTTTATTAATTCCCCAAACATAATAATCGACTTTTAGAATTGTGTCTTGTAATATAGAACACATTCTTTTGATCATTCCTAAAGAATGTGTACATGTAGTTTAAAACTTTATTGGGATTGTAAGATTTTTGTGTGAATATAGTTTATTAACGGTGTAAATCTTAAACAGCAATAATCAGATGACTAGATACAACGAACATCTATACTTACAATTGATATATTTATTTCATGTTGATTCCTGGCATATGTTAGAATTTAAATATGTATTTCATGCAACCGCTACTCCCATAACTCGAAGTCTAATAATAATAATATAATAATAATAATAATAATAATAATAATGTTTTATTTACCGAGGGTAGCCACTTCAGCTATGAAACTGCTCTTCCAGCGGGCCCTGCATAACATAATATGTTATTACTACCCTTCTCCAATCTAATATGCTGAGCGCCTAGCTAGAAGGCAGAAGGTCCCATTGGTATGACTCGGCCGGGGCTCGAACCCACGACCTCCCGTTCATGAGGTGGGCGCTCTAACCACTGAGCCACCATGCCCATGATTCATCTTAGTTTTCATATTTACAATCCAAGCAGTTAGATTTTGATTTAATGTTTGTAATATATTTAGATTTTGATGTAATATTTGATTCTCATTTCATTTCATTATGCATGATTTACGTTTTAGTCATTCATATTTTGATCGTTTATTGTGTTGTATATATTTACTTTGTAAAATTTCAGCTTCCCAGCTGCATTTTCTTTTATTTCAATAAACCGAATCAAATCAAAAATGTTATGTAAACGGCATCTCAAGTAATGATCCATATATTGCGCTTCTCTCTTTCGCCGCTAAATATTTTCTCACGAATTGGGCAAAAAAACACCTCCCCTTAAAAAGTCCTGGCTACGCTCTTGGTTCATTAATTACAACTATACCATAAGTCCTCGGACCCAAGCAATCAATAATTCTTGTACCTTATTTTGAATCATTTGTGCCTTTTTAACCATCTCACGTCTTAGGGACGTTGCGCTTCAAACATTTTTTGTTGATGCACTGTTTCTACTATGTATTAATATATATTGTAACCCACTGAATTGTATTATCTGTAAACAATTATTTTGCATGGTGAATAAATAAAACAAACAAACAAACCTAGGAATACTTTTAAAATCCCTATTGACAACTCATGTACTACTAAATAAAAGTACGTATTGCCACAAGATTCAAGTAGTTATCATGTTATAGGCCTAGCTTATTCTGAATAAAGCTACATGCACTCGAACTCAAGCTCAAAATAGATTTATTATATCATCAGATAAATGGAAATAACAGCTGATATGCTATTCATTTGTATCGATTATACAAGAGTAGGCATGAATGAAAAGCAGTAAATTCAGCATCTGGCATGCGCAGTCTGCTGCTTTGATATCTGGTAAACATGTGAACACAGATTGTAATTGTTCAATTTAATCAGATAAGTGTATAAAATAAGTCATTTTTGAGAAACACGTTTTCTTACTTCGATTCTATTTTATCCACCATCGTGAACTAATTCATTACTTTAATTATCATTATGGATAATTTTAGAATTTGTTAGTAAGGAAACAGATGAGGAACTTCAAACTTTCTCGCCAGCCCTGATCCCTTCCTCTGATATCCCATTTGTGCATATTGCCTTCTTTTGCTCTCCCCCTCTTTTTATTCAAGTCCATTTGAAAGACGCAGAAAGAATATACGTTTGCAACAATAAGTATGAACTCTTCTGTATCGTATGTCTATTGATAAATACCTACATGAATATCTTTCGCAAATTTGATTTTGTTATAAGACTGTTGCGATGATACGCTGCAATAAATGAAATAAAAATGACTCAATCTTACCTGTGGCACGTTGATTGTTGGTGAAGTATCTGGTTGAAAACCAAAATCGGAGCATTTCAGTGACCAGCAGGTCCGTGATGATGCTTCCATTTTGATTCCCTCTTACTACAATCCTCTTTCTCTAGCTCAATTCGACTGAGGACAAGATTATTAGGATGGTCGAGATATCTTCTCGTTTGATTCAAAGAATCAACGCAGTATCTTCTTTCTCTAGCTCAATTCGACTGAGGACTAGATTATTAGGATGGTCGAGAAATCCTCTCGTTTGATACAAAGAATCGACGCAGTGTCTTCTTTCTCTAGCTCAATTCGACTGAGGACCAGATTATTAGAATGGTCGAGAAATCCTCTCGTTTGATACAAAGAATCAACACAGTGTCTTCTTTCTCTAGCTCAATTCGACTGAGGACAAGATTATTAGAATGGTCGAGAAATCCTCTCGTTTGATACAAAGAATCGATGCAGTATCTTCTTTCTCTAGCTCAATTCGACTGAGGACAAGATTATTAGAATGGTCGAGATATCCTCTCGTTTTGATACAAAGAATCGACACAGTATCTGTCCGAGTTTAAAAGATAACGACAGGCAATACATCATAAGCCTGAAGATCCGGTTCCTCCAAGTATTATACCATACATTGATACCAGCACTGATACATGCATAACCTACCAGCATGCAATATTGAATGCCAAATGGTTTCGTGTTAGATTGATTTGAAATGAATCGATTTACTTTTCTCATTCATGCAATATGGTTCGTCGACCACAAGCCATGGATGGAAGGTGAGCGTTCACACATGGCGGTTGATGGGACCAAAACTACTAACACGCACATGGCCCCGAATCGCAACTTATTAGTGATTGATATCAATCGCAATTATGTACAAACTTGCCATTGATCGGAAGACTCGCGATTGATTTGAGTCAACCGCATTTCTTCACAAGACGTAGCCTTGCTGTATCAAATACGAATAATAACAATCATAGGCCTATACCGTGCGTCCCCAAAAAACTATACACTTTTGAAATGGCTGCCGAAGAAAAAAAAATATGATTATGGGGGAAAAGTTTATATGTCTGGAAAACATGGAAATTACAACATGTACCATCACCCCATCCTGTCTCCGATGAACACACCACTGAGTCTACCAGGGAAAGTTACAATACTACAATAAAAAATGCAATTCCTGTTCACTCATGCATAAAAGTTTGGTTTATAAACCATGAATTTCACTCAGCAAATCATGAATGTATCATATCACCCTCAAGTTTGTAAGCTCCAAAGGATTTACCTCTCATATATTGGAAGGCTAATTCCTGCGCAACCTAATGTTCATACCCTTTACAAAAGTGAGCAGTGCTCACCCAAGCATGAATTATTTTCGGACTGTTGTTGTCATATGAAAGTTGAGTTTATGAGCTTTATATACATATAAAACTTATTCCCCAGAATCATATATTTTTTATTCGGCAGCCATTTCAAAAGTGTATAGTTTTTTTTTGGAGCACGGTAATGTAAGAAAACCTTTAACATAATCGGTCAAAGCGCTAACAACAACAATGATAACGATAATGGTGATAATAATGATAATAATAATAATAATACTAATGATAATAATATTCCGCGTTTATACAGCGCTTAATGCATAGACAATGTCTCTAAGCACTTTACAGATGTGTTATCATATATGACGCCACGTCGCTGGATATGATTACTATTCTGCACATTTAAGGTACTGTGTCCCATTTGCAGGCCAAACGAATTAAAAGGTTAAATTCCAATGGCATTTGAAAGAAACTCGCCCTCTCCCAAGAAGAAACTGACGCTCAGAGCCATTAACTGATGAAAATCTTGGCATTCCTGAAATCAATATTATAGGACTTCGTTTAAAATATATCACAATCATGTTCTTAACAGCGATTTTTTTTAATGACACAAAGCCCTACTCTTGTGAACGTAAAAATTAAGAATCATTATTCATGGAGTAATCACGGTAAAAATTGTAAAGGTATACTAAACACTAAAACATTTTTTTTTCTAGAATTACTTATTGAGCCGCGGCAATAACTTTATACCTGACCCCTAACTTGAGTATACGATCGGTTCTGAAAGATATATAGAGGTAGAGGTGGAACGAAGTCAACAACTCAAAGGCCAAGTCCACCTCAAAAATAATTTCACTAGAAGCAGACAAATCAGACAAACCAATCAAAAAGTTTGAGCAAAATCCGATAAGTAAAAAGAGTGTTATGAATTTTTAATGACTTTGAAAATCACAAGACAAATTGGTAACTCACTGATGAGTCTATGACGTCATTGCCTCACTATGTACTATTATTGTTTCCTTTGTATTGATAATATAAATTTCCCATTCCCCCCATTAGAATATTATCTCCTCACATAAGCATCCAAGTTATATTGATAGTAATATGTTTTTGTGTGGATGCACTTATAAAGAGAATTTTTTTTCAGTTAAATCATGCAAAATTTGAATTCGGATAAACTATTTATATAAGAATCAATAATTTTGAATATGCAATATTCAGAAAATAGTATCAATTCTTCAAGGTTCAAAACAGATTTTTTGAAATGTTATGCCTGCAATATGGGAGGGGATGGGAGGGGGAGGGGGAAGGGGAGTGGGAAGGGGATAATTCCAAGGATTTTAATAGAGAGGAGGAAAGAAAGGAGAGGGTTTTGAGGATAGATTGTGTTTTGATAAAAGAAAAACTCATAACCTTAATTCCGTATAATAATGTGTGGAAAAAATTAGTTTATAAAAAAGAATTCAGTCTTATCAAGGGGTTTTAAGTGATGGAGTCCTATCCAGATCATTCCCTTTTTACCATTTTCGATTCCACCAGGAGGAAATATTTCAGGCATGTGCTTTAATATTTGGATCTTCCTTACAGATACGTACACAAACAAATCCTACCTAGCTGCAAACTAACGGGCCACTTTCAAAGTGAAATATGCTTTAGTAATGATAATTGCTTTTCGCTACCATTTACAGGAGGCAAGCGAAAGGAAATGGAGCAAAATTTCCTGAAATATTAATCAAAATTACTCTATTTGGCATGTGTGGGCACAAATCTGACATATAACATCATAAAGAACTGTACATGAACAAATTCACTTTTTATTTTCGTGAGCCGGAAGTAATCGGAAAAGTGTCAAATTGCAGTTTTTAGGTCTGTAAAATGTTACTATGTTTCACAAATTGAAGCTGCTCTCATACAATGTAAGCACATTTCTTGGCACAATTAGGCTCTTCTATTCATATTCTATCATCTGTTCGATTTTTCCCTCGTTAGTTCAAATAAAATATTAAGGATATTTCTTTGTGAAGAAAAAAAAAATCACCACTCAAGCTTTCCAATGATATTAGCGGCTTCGAACCTCGGACATCAAAGGTACTGCAGCACACCAGTAGATTATATTGTGCAACCATAGAAAACGGCAGCTGCTTGGAATAATTTGTTGCCAGTTGGGTCTCCAGCTCTTAAAACTCCTTGGTCTTATCCTGAAGAAGAAAATGCAATGCTTGTTTTAGTTTTTGTGATGAAATAATTGTGTAGTGCGGTTGTATTTTCCTATTATGTGATTGTGATATATTTTAGTCCTATACATTGTGAAATTATGAACAATGAATTATGTTGTATTTATTTTTGTTTATCAAATGATAAAAAAGCTTTGTTATAAGTACATGTATGTTGCGGTTTTGTATAAACTATGTTATGAACGAAAAGGAATTTGAGTTTTGAGAAATAAAATTAATTAAAACAAAATATAAGTCCTACAAGGCTATAACAGGACTTACTAAATAGACCAAAAAAAATGATTTGGCGGTATTATATGGAACCAATGAAATTATCATGCAAGATAAATGCAGGAATTAGAGTTCGTTGGTTGTGATGGTTATTTCTTTCTTACCTGACTGCTAAGAAAGCATAAATGTTTGTAAGTAAGCAACCAGACTGCCGACGGTTTTAGGTCCTCTCCGCGGGACCTGGTAGTGAGGATTAATGCATTTAAAGGGCACTAGCGCATCGCCTTGGTTTCGAACCTGGGTCACCGGATTACGACACCACTGCTCTACCGACTGAGCTATGAAAAGGAGTTCCCTTTTCCCCTTGTTCTTCCTTCTTTCTTTATTTCTTTCTATCTTTCTTATTTGTCTTCCTTCCTTTTCTTTTTCCCGTTCCTTTTTTCCATTTTTGCGAGTGGAATATTTGTTCGGTTGGGCGGCAGCAGCAGCCCCCCAGCAGCTTCCACCCCTACCAGTATGTCAGTGCCGGATAGCAAATATATAATCCGGAGCGGTCTGATGAGCACGTTCTATTCTGAGCGACAACAAACAGACCGCACAAATGAAGGTGCATGCATGGGACTTTGGATCGACTGTGTAGGCCTATTCACGAGTCATTTGAATCTTTTTTCTCAACGACGATAACTGAATCTTGTGCTCATAGCTGCCATCATACGTCTGTGAACATCAAGCACAAAACATCGTCTCTTCTTAATCATATATATTATATGTATATAATATAGCATGCATTGACGTTCAACATACAACGTACATGTACCGGTAAGCTTCAATCGTGACTGTGTGTCATTCTCCTTTTAGTTAAAGCACCCCTTAGTTAAAGCACTCACCTATATAGCTATAGGGGGTCACGCGCCGATTGTAATGGACAAAAGTCCTTATTTGCATGTAGGCATATTGTAATATATAATAAATATTTCGTGAGTTCTTGTATAGCGCTCATGTCTGTCAGATTTGACACTCCTGCATGGCGCTTGCATATTATATTTTTGTTTTAGTTCTTACTTTTTGATTTGCCTATAATCTTGTTTATATTGTAACATCAATTTTGTTTGCAGGTTCATGACTTAGTTTCAACGTATAATAATATTATGCAAGTTTAAACTCATAATTTGGCATACTTAGGCACGCATGATATATATCAAGCCATTTTTCAACACAGAACTTCACAATCAAATGTGTTTATGCTGAATACTTTTCGTGTATCTTATTTTGATCGAATTTGTAATTGCACTGGAATTGATAGGTCGATTTGGATCAAATATTTTATTACATAGGCTATTGATATTGGGTTAAATACAGTATTGGTCCTGGTTACTATATTGTATTCAAATAACTGATGATGGAATGTACTTTATATGAGACGACGCGCTTTTAGACTTCTTGATAAAACAACAAGATAGACCTTTCAGTCTACATACGTCGTAAGTGTTATGAAGGGTGAAGTACGCGTACATGGAATACCTGGCATGCGTATTTGTATTGCTCTAGTAAATTTGAGAAGGCATACGCAGGCCACTCATTCCCATGGTGATAACGGATGTCTCGCCAATAAATCCTGATATACTTCCTGCCACTTGCCCTCACATATCAAACAAAGTCGATTTGATGCGAACAAACCACGTTGTGATATGCAGTGCACCAGGGGCGTACGCAGGATTTTTTCAAGGGGGGGGGGGGGGGGGGGGTTAAAATCGGGCCCAAAATATTTTGCTCCCGAAAATTTGAAAATCGCGCCGGCCGAAAAGTCGCTCAGTGGGAGGGGAGGGGGGGGGGGGGGGGGGGGGGGGGTAAGCGGACACCTTTTTTTTTTTTTGGTAGTCCAAAAAAAATCGCAACGACTCAGCCAGCCGAAAAGTCGCTCAGTGGGGGGGGGGGGGAAATAACAAAAACCAAAGGGGGGGGGTTTAGTTTTTTTTAGGGGGGTTTACACACATATAAATACCAAAGGGGGGGGTTAACACCCAACCCCCCTGCGTACGCCCCTGCAGTGCACACTCTGCCTGTCCACTGATATCAGAGATGTCATTACTTTCAAAGGGAGAGATGTTTATATTTACCTTAACAGTTTGGTAAGACTAAGCTTCCAAGTGCTTTGCACAGGACAGAACTTTTTGATTTTAAAAGCACTTTTCAGTTGAAAGTTTTAGCAAGATTTACTCGCCTTATTTATATGTTCAAATGTACAACAACAAAAACAAGGAAAGAAGATAGTTTAAGTATTTCAGGTAGTACAACATATTAGAGCTGAACACATACTCGAAGCGGTATGATAGTGAAACAGTATACTTTGTTTACTCTTTAGCTTGTAAGCAGACTGCATTATTCCTATACATTTATTATTGTCACTATCTACATTGTATGCATACATTGAGTTTACCAGTTGTACATTTATTGTTCACGTTTGTACTTTCATACACTTTAGACCGATTATCGTTTGTATCTTTGTATCATTATCGATATATAATCAGCAAATCCCTGGTATAATGTAAAAGAATTGTATTCACAAGTCATGCAATGCGATTTATATTTTTTGGTTTGTTTGTACTTTCATATTTTGAGAGAGGGTCAAAGAGGCCATACAATTCTAATTATAATTCTATAATGATCGTAAATGATTGTGACTGGCATGCTGTTACCAACCTATACATATTCATGTATGCATATGATCAGAATGAGGAGGTAAAGGGAGCTTCATTAACAATCCCACAGTCATAGGCTCATCACAGGTAATACGTGTATTTTTGGTTTTGATATAGTTGCTGCTTTTTATGTGTCGTGAGGTGCCGTAGAATCATGCATCTTGTCATTATATGCTAAACCTTTACCCCTGTGACGCGCCTGCGTGCGCTTTGAGACAAGACTACTGAATAAAGGGTTCCTGATCGTAGACATTTTGACACATAGACATTGGCCTCCTGACTGTTATGTTCTGGGAGTTATTGTGGCGGTTTTGGGATGTGTTATGTTGTCTTTGGTGGCGAATCAGATTGTCGTGGTTTTGTGTTGCCCATGATCCGTGACAAATTGGGGGCTCGTCCTAAAGTCTAGCAGGCGAACCAGTTTTCTACTCCAGGTAGATATTTTTTTGGTGAGGGTTCTCACGTGTCGTTTATATTTCGTATAGCTTTGTGTGTATTACTGCGGTTGTGTACCATCCGTTAGTATGGGTACATGTTCGGTGTATGTGTGTGCGAGTCGCACGGGTGTCGCAGTTTGGTTTGGCTAGTATGGGTCACGCTCGAATTCTCGGGACTTTAGCCTCATTTCAAGGCGCGGTGTTTTGGGTTGTTTTCTCGCCGCTTTGGGGTTATGCTGTGTGGCGCGGTGTTTTGGGTTGTTTCTCGCCGCTTGGGTTAGGCTGTGTGGTGCGGTGTTTTGGGTTGTTTCTCGCCGTTTGGGTTAGGCTGTGTGGTGCGGTGTTTTGGGTTGTTTTCTCGCCGCTTGGGTTAGGCTGTGTGGGGCGGTGTTTTGGGTTGTTTTCTCGCCGCTTTGGGGTTAGGCTGTGTGGGTTGGTCTGTGATTAGCTGTTAGGTGTTGGGTAAGCTAATCCAGTTTGGTACTGTTGTCCTTGGTAGTTTTCGACTATGGCGAAGGTACAGTGTTTTGTAGATGGACCCACAGTTGGGGTTTTGGAGCAGTTGAAGAAGGCGGAGTTGCTTGAAGCTGCTCGGATTTTGGAAATTCCTGTTGGGTCATCACTGAGGAAGGATGATATAAGGACTCTCATTCAGGGATTCTTTATTCAGACAGGTATTTGGTCAGCCCCGGTGGGTGCTGTTAGTGGTAAGGATAATGGTGTTTCGGAGTCCTTGACTCCATCTGGTGCTTCTGAGTTGGACCTCAAGGCGCTTGAAGCTCAGTTGAAGATAAGAGAGATGGAATTACGAATCAAGGAGTTGGACGTGCGGAGTAACCATTCTCCTGTGAGTACGGTTGATGCCGTTAAGCATATAAGGCTTGTTCCAAAGTTTGATGAGAGTAAGGTTGAGGAATTCTTTCAGCATTTTGAAAAGGTTGCCATCAATTTGGGTTGGGACAGGTCGGTTTGGCCGACGTTGGTTCAGAGTAGTTTGGTAGGTAGGGCGCAGGAGGCTTATGCCTCATTGTCTGTCGAGCAGAGTAGGGATTATGAGGTGCTCAAAACCTCCATTCTCAGGGTTTACGAGTTGGTGCCGGAGGCGCACAGACAGGCTTTTCGCAGTAGAAAGAAGGGTGAGGATGAAACTTATGTTGACTTTGTCCGACAGAAGATTTTGCATTTTGAGAGATGGTTGGCGTCAACTAGTGTTGACAATTTTGAGCAGTTGAAGGAGCTTACTCTTCTTGAGGAGCTGAAACGTTCTGTTTCTCCGGAGTTGAAACAGTATTTGGATGAGCGGGAAGTGAAAGATGTGAGGAAAGCTGGTGTGTTTTTGGATGAATATGTGCTGACTCACAAGGGGGTTGGTAGAGACAATGGCCCATGGAACGGTGGACCTAGTTTCAATCCTGGTCCAGGGGAGATTGCCCAGAAGCAGCAATCTCGCCCTAGCCAATGGACAGGTGGACCTTATGTCAATCCTGGTCCTGGGAAGATGTCCCAAAGGCAGATACCTGGCCCTGACTGGTGTTACTATTGTAAACAAGATGGACACAGGATGTCCGAATGCCCTAAGCTTCAGAGGAGGAGATAGAAGGAAGGTTTAAGGAATAGTTAAGAGATAGTGCTCTGTCGGAGGAAGAGAGAGTCTGTTTTCTATGGGGAGGGAGGAGTATTGATGAGAAAGTAACTTAAGTATATGAAGGCTAATGATATCATTGAACCAAGTAAAGGTCAGTGGAGTTCTTGTGTTTTGGTTCCTAAGAAGGATGGTACTTTTCGGTTTTGTACAGATTACAGGGTGTTGAATTCCAAGACTAAAACAGACTCATTTTCCCATACCCCGCATTGACGACCTTATAGATCAGATAGGGAGTGTCAAATTTGTGTCTAAGTTCGATCTGCTGAAAGGTGACTTCAGAGCTGGTGGGATGTCAAGCCTACCTGGATGATATTGTGGTGTATAGTGACAATTGGGAAGACCATGTTCAGCGAATACAGGCTCTATTCAACCGTCTCTCTGAAGCCAACCTAACTGAACTTGAAGAAGAGCGAGTTTGCTCATGCACAGGTGTCATTTCTAGGCCGTGTTGTTGAGCTTGGAACTATGCGACCGATTGATAGAGGGCATCCTGGACTTTCCTGTTCCTGAAGACAAGCGGGCTCTGCGACGCTTTCTCGGGATGTCTGGATTCTACAGGAAATTCTGTCAGAACTATGCAGATGTTGCAGAACCCCTCACGAATCTGCTGAGGAAGAACGTGCCATATTCGTGGACTTCAAGCTGTCAAGTCGCGTTCGATCCATTGAAGTCTTCACTAGCCTGCTCACCAGTCCTAGCGGCGCCAGACTGAAGCGTTTTGATCCAAGTGGATGAGGCTGGTTTGGAGCGTCCAGTATGTTATATGTCGAAGAAGTTCAACAAGCATCTAGCAAGATATTTGACAACATGAGAAACAAAAAACAGCAGACTAATGAGGTGATCTCTCGTGCTTCAGGAGTATGATTTGAAGTTTGGACACATTGGAAAGGACAATATCATTGCTGACACAATTTCTCGTGGATCGATTGCTATTTGCATTGTTAAGAAGTAATTATTGTATTTGTATATGTAAAATGTGAAAATTGTACAGCGTACTCTTTTGCATATTGTGTTTTGATTTGCAGGTATATGCAGTTTATTTTCGAAGTCAAACATTTTGTCTAGTCGACAGAGGTTAACATGCAAGATTTTTAAGTAGCAGTTAATACATTGTAATGTATTTCACTTCATCAAATGCATTTTGGTCAGATTAGAGTTGGTACAGACAATTAAGACTACTACAATAACAGTGATACTATGTTCAAGAGAGAATGACAATACTACATTTGTAACTTCTCATTGTTTGGGGTTTGTTCAAAGTGTACAGTTGAGATTGATACACAGAAACTGGTGTAGTGTTATTGGTGAAAAGAACATAATTTTACGTTGTTTTGAATTTTGTTTGTGAAGAAGTTTACAAGAGGAAAAGTAAATACAGAGTGTTCATACTATTTGTTTGAAGGTTCATGTACACGCAAAACTTATGCATTCTTTTTAGGAGGAAAATCTCAACAGCAAAAGTCATGCTAATGAGTGTACTGAGTACTAAATCAGAGGTATGAAGGTGCTTTGTACATGTTAGAATGTATCAAGTTTCATATTTGTTTGTTTTGTGTCATCGAAAAAGAGCAAGTTATCAGTATGTGTCGTGTTCAGAAAAGGATAATTGAAAATGCCATTCAATTGTGACATTTTGTTTAAAATATTGTATTAGATGATTTTTCCTGGTTTAAATGTTAAAATCGTGTTTACAATCACTTGGTGGAAGATTAGCTATCTTTATTTCTATCTTTCACATATTTAATGAGCTGTTTAAACATGTTTGTTGATTATTAGTGAGGTAGCTATGGTAACGTCACATGACAATGAAAGGTTATGAATATTTGTCGTAAATTTATTACTATATTGTATCAGGTGACAAATGTAAATTTCTTCGTTTTGCTTATATAATCACTTGCATATTATATCTGGATATATGTCATTGTTTAACAGTATTTTGCATTATTACCTGCAGGTATATATAAGCATATTTGAAATATTTCAGATTCAGCTCGACATATTTGTGTCTAATCAAAAGGCAGAGGACTTTGTTTTCAGTGGTAATGATGTATATTTTTATTGCCAGTTGTGGTTTTAAAAGAAAAGAAAATTTTGTAGCGGTAGTATCCAGTATTGCTGTGCAATCGGTACATGTCTATAAAGAGGGCGTTCATTTTGCTTTGAAATTCCATCTTGTTATTGTTAATCGATAAACAGGTGTACGTTTATGTAAAACTATTCACTAGGCATACAAGGATGAGCTTAGCCAAAGTATTCAGTTATTGTTACTATGTATACATGTACATCTACATGTTTCTTGTTTGAGTTACAGAGTCTAACTTACAGACCATGCTTTGTGATTATATACATGTTGTTGCTAGAAAGTTCTTCCATAGCTTTCTGTTTTAAGGAGGGAGGTGTGACGCGCCTGCGTGCGCTTTGAGACAAGACTACTGAATAAAGGGTTCCTGATCGTAGACATTTTGACACATAGACATTGGCCTCCTGACTGTTATGTTCTGGGAGTTATTGTGGCGGTTTTGGGATGTGTTATGTTGTCTTTGGTGGCGAATCAGATTGTCGTGGTTTTGTGTTGCCCATGATCCGTGACAACCCCTTACTGCATGACAAAGGATTCACAGGTGCATAACGTGTATGTTTTTCATCGAGTACACGCACACACGAATATTAAAGCTCCGCAATTTGGAAGATTTGGACGTGAAATTTTGCATTTTTGAATGACATTTGTACTACAACTTTTGATCTTTTGATGTTTCTTATGTTTCCTGCCTGGTTATATGTTCCTCTCTCGATAGGATTGTGTTTTGTGGTGATATGACTACTGTTTTGGTGAGACATGATAACCTTCGATGTACTCTTAATTGCACTGAACCATATTACCGCATAGTCCCGTATATGCCTATCTACGTCTGCCAACATCACAATTCTGTTTTGATGACCTAGCGGAAACTCATCGATTATCACAAATTTTCGTCACACGTCTATGAGTTCTGTTTGGTAATAACATCATCTTGAATCTACTATATCTATGCTTGGAATAATTTATTCCTTGGGATACAGAAGTCTTATAAATCAGGACCAATATGACACCCAGTGTTTCTACGAATAAATGCAAAGGAAATCCAGGTACTGACACTTTCATTTACAAGCTGCCAAAAGGAATAACAATTCCAAGCATTAGTTTTGCTATCAATCTTATTTGCCGCTCAGGTTTGCCTGGCAGTGACAATGATATTGATAATGAAATTGTTGAGAACAATCTCGTGAGAATATACCCCAATCTGAACCGTTCAATTTGCCACCATTTTATTCTGTTACACAATGAGGGTGTACATGATGCTGCCAATAATGACACAAACGGGAATAGTGACTGTACAAAGAACTTCGTTCGTAGAAGTTGCTTGATATGTAAAAAGGAGCTGATTAATTGCAATACCAAGGATATTTTGTGTGATAATTGCACAGATCTACCAAATAAAGTCAAATCATTGGAAGCTTCTGTCCTTGACATCGTTACAAGGTTGAACGACCAATATTGTGACCATATATCAATTGACGAGTCCTTAATAGGATCTACTGTCGAGAGTCCCAACAAAGGGAATAATAGACCTGTGTCTCCTGAAGTTAGCGAGACGATTCAAACAGTCGCTGACTTATAGTGCAGCGGCTTAGCAAGAAAAGTGTGCACTTTTTGACAAAAGCATGAAACTTCTAGCATAGTTAGTTTATACCATAAGATTTATTTTCAGATGTGGAGGGAAGTCAGATTTGACCTCTGATGACCCTGAGAGGTCAAATCCAAAATGGCCGCCAGTCCGTATGGTCTAATGTACAAACACGCTTAACTTTTGAACCAAATAGTCCAGAAAAACGTTTAAGGTGTCATTTCCAACTAACTTGGGGATGCCAATTCATTTGGTAATACTTTTGAGATCGCCTGAACTCAGGGTTTTGCATTTAGGTCAAGGTCAAGGTCAAAATTGACTTAAAATAGCAAGTTTTGAATGGTTACAAATAAGATTTGTCATTTGTTCTCAAATTTCTTTAGGAATGGTTCCCCTGCATAGTCCTCCACCTTAATCCTTTTCAGGTAGTTTATTTCACAGTTTGTTTTGACCTCTGATGACCCTGAAAGGTCAAATCCAAAATGGCCGCTAGTCCGCATGGTCTAATGTACAAACGCGGTAACTTTTGAACCAAATAGTCCAGAAAAACGTTTAAGGTGTCATTTCCAACTAAATTGGGGATGCCAATTCATTTGGTAATACTTTTGAGATCGCCAGAACTCAGGGTGTTGCATTTAGGTCAAGGTCAAGGTCAAAATTGACCAAATATAGCAAGTTTTGAATGGTTACTAAAGGTTAAATCCCCATTTTGTTCTCCCCTATGTTCTCAAATTTATTAAGGAATGGTTCCCCTGCAGAGTCCTCCACCTTAACCCTTTTCATTTAGTTTATTTCACAGTTTGATGTGACCTCCGATGACCATGAGAGGTCAAATCCAAAATGGCCGCCAGTCCGCATGGCCAATGTACAAACGTGGTAACTTTTGAACCAAATAGTCTAGAAAAACGTTTAAGGTGTCATTTCCAACTAACTTGGGGATGCCAATTCATTACGCAATACTTTGAGATCGCCAGAACTCAGGGATTTGCAATAAGGTCAAGTTCAAGGTCATATTAGGCCAACAAAAGTGATGTTTTCTTTTTTTAAATAAACTTTGCCTCTATTTTGACACTTAAGGGGTCATTATTTAAAAAAAAAATTAAAAGAACCGTGTACCACCACTTTGACTATCCAGGGCCATATTTTATAGAGCTGCTTATCGGCTGGTTCTGTGCTTACGTATGAGTTTCTACTTCATAGCACTGCTAACCGTAAGCACACGAAAATGCATTAACCTTACGCTGCTTACTGGACGAAAATTAATTTTGTAACAATTCAAATCCATTGTGAACGCACAAGGTGGACGCCTTGTTTTCTTGCTAACCAAATTTGTCTGCTACATTTATAGCACGAAAATTTGATTACCGGTAAGCAGCTTTAAGAAATTGGGCCCAGAAGACCAAAAAAGCTATTCCAAATACGACCTAAAACCTGTTCATTACCCCATGAATTTAGCACTATCCACAACTTATGAATTATCCTAATGGTAACGATCAAAATGTAACAGTCTCCAGAACAAGAGCACAGTTCAGTGCATCCTTTCTTGCAGCGACAGTGGATTATTCATGGCACAATGTTGATGCTTCCGGGAGAGTGATCCAAAGAGGCTGCCACCCAGTTGTTTCGTTTGTCCAGCCCAAGTCAGATGGCTCTGGCATCTCTGGATTCTTGGCCAATATCTGGTTCCAACAATTGGCCTGGTAGCAAGTGCGCTTGATGTGCTGCTTGAGTGCTGTCTGGGTTGGAGGAAAGTTCTCCAGGTTTCTAGACTTCTGTGCGAAGAGCTGTTTCCTGGCATCATTCACTACCATGCTCTCACTGGTTCGGTCGTATCAGCACCACAAATCGCTCTGGCAGTAACATTGATCCTTCACTGACCTCCCTAGGCATGCACAGGAGTTCACTGAAGGAATCATTCACTTCTGGGAAAGACTTCTAAGTTTTTCCTCTGGATGCAGAAACAGTCTGACACCCGGTGAACGCATGAAAGATTGGGAGAGTCATACCTTGTGTTGGACTCATGGTGGCAACCATCATGATTTTGTGAAAAGCTATGTACCGAAAGCTTGATCTGACACCAAAAGCGATCCACAGCATCAGGAGCTGTCTTGCTGAATGAAGCCACAGCCAGTTCAACCGCATCAGTACCACCAGTACGTATGGTTACCCTTTTACACCCATGGGGCAAGGCCTGCCAAGTGTGACTCAGCAGGAGAGCAGAGTACTCCACTTCCATCTGTTGCATATTATACAGTTCCTTGCCCTGTGGTAGAGGAAGATGAACGACATGACATGAAATCCAACAATTCGGGTTTGTTCTCATTGACTCGAAAGAAGTCCTTCCAGCTTTCTGGCAGCACAGTAGAAAGAGCCACCCTTTTCCTGGTGCCCTTTCCTGCCTTATTGAGGCTTTCAGGCTAGCAGGTAAGTATACACCCTAGCCAAGGTCGATGCGGATGCTTTTCTCGAGTTGAGCAAAGATGTATGGGGCAAACACTCTTTCTCCATACTCTTGAAATGTTCTTGATGTTCCAGGATTGAGCATTTGAACCGCAGCTTCACCATCAATAATTATTGCTTGGGCCACAGGTGCACTATTGTTTTCGAGCAGATTTGATTCCAGGCAGCGAAGTAGATCTGCTTTAACTCCAAATCGCATTTTCCTCCAGTTAACAAAGCTGGCGGGGCTGCCTGGTTTTCATGAGAGAAGAAATTGTCCATATCTCCATCCCTTGTCTGACACGAGATGTACATCCTCAAAAAGAGACCACAGTCCCTCTTAAGTGCTGCAAGCTGTGCCTACTGTTTTAACATAACCTTCGCCGGCTGCCGACTGAAAAATGGCAACTTGTTCGTATGAAGTGTTTGTGTGACAGGTGTCGTACACTGCCAATGACTAGTAGGTCTTGACTTTGTTCTAGAAATGGATTCCCCATCTCTTTCAGTACTGTCAGAAGTTCCCATCCCTCAAGAATGCTGCCTGCACTCCAGGTTGCTGGTCATGGTGATGTTGTCTAGTGTTAGCAAAACCGTTATTTTGCTTTATGGCATGTTCCTCAAACTCTGTAGTGATCCTTTAAATTACTTAGCACCAAATAAAACACAAAGTAACTTAAAAAACATCTTACAAGTATTATTGAGCAGTAATGAAAAAGAGCAGTTTTCCTGACTTGAATTGAGGTTTTTGCCGTATACTGCCTAGCTGCCCACTGACCATGCTATGCATATGGTCAGTTACAAGACAAATGGTTTGGTGCTATAATTAGTGAAATAAACTAACTGATAGGGATTACGATGGAGACTATGCAGGGGAACCACTCCTACAGAAATTTGAGAACATTATATAGGGGGACAAATAAATGGAAAAACTGTATGTAACCATTCAAAACTTGCTATTTTTTGTCAATTTTGACCTTGACCTTGACTTAATGCAAAGCCCTGAGTTCTGGCGTACTCAAAAGTATTCCCAAATGAATTGGCATCCCCAAGTTAGTTTGAAATGACACCTAAAACGTTTTTCTGGACTATTTGGTTCAAGAGTTATGCGTGTTTGTACAATTATTAGACCATGCGGCGGACTGGCGGCCATTTTCTATTTGACCTTTCAGGGTCATCAGAGGTCAAAACAAAATTAGAAAAAAACTACCTGAAAAGGATTAAGGTGGAGGACTATGCAGGGGAACCATTCCTAAAGAAATTTGAGAACAAATGACAAATCTCATTTGTAACCATTCAAAACTTGCTTTGTTTTAGTCAATTTTGACCTTGACCTTGACCTAAATGCTAAGCTCTGAGTTCTTGCGATCTCAAAAGTATTACCAAATGAATTGGCATCCCCAAGTTAGTTGGAAATGACACCTTAAACGTTTTTCTGGACTATTTGGTTCAAAAGTTAAGCGTGTTTGTACATTAGACCATGCGGACTGGCGGCCATTTTGGATTTGACCTTTCAGGGTCATCAGAGGTCAAAACAAAATTAGAAAAAAACTACCTGAAAAGGATTAAGGTGGAGGACTATGCAGGGGAACCATTCCTAAAGAAATTTGAGAACAAATGACAAATCTCATTTGTAACCATTCAAAACTCGCTATTTTAAGTCAATTTTGACCTTGACCTTGACCTAAATGCAAAACCCTGAGTTCAGGCGATCTCAAAAGTATTACCAAATGAATTGGCATCCCCAAGTTAGTTGGAAATGACACCTTAAACGTTTTTCTGGACTATTTGGTTCAAAAGTTAAGCGTTTTTGTACATTAGACTATACGGACTGGCGGCCATTTTGGATTTGACCTCTCAGGGTCATCAGAGGTCAAATCTGACTTCCCTCCACATCTGAAAATAAATCTTATGGTCTAAACTAACTATGCTAGAAGTTTCATGCTTTTGTCAAAAAGTGCACAATTTTCATTATATTGGGAGCTTATCCGCTGTACTATTAGAGTGCCACGAACAAAACGTTATTAATCCCTCTCTACAGGCACAGTTTGACGAATACAAAACTAAACAAAAGCAACTGCACGCCCTGACAAAATCCAATCAAACCAATGTGATTGAGAATGCCCCTATTAACACTGACATTCAAACCACAAGGGATTCCATGACAAGAGAGAACGAAACATCACATGATGGAAACCCCGTTTCCATGAATGAGCGGAATCAGAAATCTATGCAAACACAAAGACCGATGAAAGCGGATGTGCTGATAATTGGGGACTCTATGACGAAACAAATCAGACCATCCAAACTTTCTCGAAGCAAAAACATTATCTGCAGAACTCTGAATGGAGCGAAAATTGAGGATGCACACAATGATGTATGTAAGTTCGCTAATGAGTATGAAGTAAGCGAAGTTGTCGTACATCTCGGCACAAATAACTTGCAATGCGATGAATCAGATGTAATAATTGCTAAAACAATCTCACTTCTTGAACAAGTCCATACAATTCCTGGGGTCAAGACCATTGCTACTTCAACCATCATCCATAGACTGAATGAAACGAATCAAGAATATACCAAAGTTTCAGAGGTGAACGCAGCCATCAAACTTTCAGCCAATCAACGAAGTTGGCTCGTCATCGATAATGACAATATCGATCCTGGCCTTCATCTCAACGCAGATGGCGTACATCTCAATCGGACGGGTACGATCACGTTTGCACAAAATATCATTCACTTTCTGCGGCGATCATCTAGACCAACATCGATGGACTCGCAATACAAGTCTCTGCAATCCTATGATGTTGATTTTCCACCCCTGAATGATAACGGAATTCCACAGAACGGAGGAGATGATGGATTGACATCAACCCAATTTAGCTATCCAACGTGGACGCCCCAGCAAGACGCACAGAAGAACGAGCCTCCACCTTTTCCGTGGCACAGCTACTCGAAATCTCGACGGAAGTCAGAAAACAGAGTGTTCCCAAAAGATTGGATGGACAGTCTTACAACAGCCAGGAATCTCCTGAACAATCGTTACCACTAAATGCCACTACTTGTGACAATATCACCTTTACTTCTAAAAACAGTCTCAATCCAACTGGCTCACAAACTGATGTAAATTGGGCCCACACCTGTAAGTACTTCGGAACTCAAGATAAATTATTCAGCTGCCTTCCTAAAACAGGTTTAAAAATATGTCACATTAATATAAATTCAATTGTACCAAAGTTATCTGAACTTAAAATTGTACTTCAACATAATCCTTTCCATGTTGTTGCTGTCTCTGAAACCAAATGCGATGCTACCATATCTGATTCTGAATTAGACATTGAAAATTACAATATTTTCCGCAAAGACCGCAACCGGCATGGAGGGGGTGTGGCTCTGTACGTGAAAGATGACGTAAGTTGCCGGTTTGAAAATAATATTACATGCGACGATATTGAAGCCCTGTGGGTAAAATTATCGCCAAAACATTCAGAAACACTTCTTATATGTGTTATCTACAGACCTCCAAATTCGTCGTCAAGTTACTTTGATTTATTGAACGGAATGTTAAGTCAAGCTATCACCAATACAGATGTGGAAATGATATTACTTGGAGACTTAAATTGTGATATGTGTCCAAATAACATAGACTCTCTATCACGATCTCTCGAAGAGATGATGTCTGGTTTTCTTTTCGATCAACTGATTGATGTTCCAACACGAGTGACGACAACGTCGCAAACTATTATTGATCTTATATATTCCACTGACGTAGAAAATCACTCCTTGAATGGAGTGCTAAAAACATCATTTAGTGATCATTATATGATTTTCACCGTTTACGGTGATGCTGATATTACTCAAAAAGAAAATATCATAGAATGGAGAGATTTTAAGGGTTTTGAGTTTGCAGAATTCAATTTTTTACTTTCCCAAGTGCATTTTGAAGAATTATATCAGTGTAAGGATGTTAACTGTGCATGGGATATATGATACAATCCGATAATGGAAATTGTAAATATGTGTGCACCATACAAAAGAAAACGTCTAAGAAATAATCCATGTCCTTGGGTGACAGGTGACGTCATTCAATTGATGAACACGAGGGACTACCTTCGTGATAAAGCAATACAGCTCTCGTCATCAGATTTTTGGGAACAATATAAAAAATGCAGAAATCTTATCACACGCGAACTCAAAAATCTTAAAAAATCATACATTACTTCATTATTGAACGACAAATCAGGAAACGCAAATGCGTTATGGGATGTTATGCGACGTCTTACTAAGAAAAGTCAGTCTAAAAATATAATATTGAATGTAAACGATGTTGAAATATCAGACTTAAAGGAGGTTGTAGAATATTTTAATACCTATTTTGTTGACTCCGTTTCTGAACTCACTAAAGGTTTTGAGCTCGAGACCGAAACTATTAAGAGATGTGAATCACTTGAAGAAAATCTGGAAAAACAAACAAACGGTGATTTACTTTACTTTTCAAATATCTCGATAGATTTCGTCATCAAACAGATAAAATCATATACTTGCAAAAAAGCAACTGGGTATGATAAACTCTCTGTTAAAATACTGAAATATATCTGTGATATTCCTCATGTAATGGAAAGTTTAGTATATATACTCAATTTGTCTTTGCATTCTTCAGTATACCCTGATGCTTGGAAGATAGCCCGAGTCCAACCAATTCCCAAAGGAGGAGATACAGCCATAATGAAAAACTACAGACCCGTGTCTATATTGCCGATTTTATCTAAAATAATTGAAAGGGCAGTTTATTTAAATATCTTTGAATATCTGTCTCAGCATAATCTATTTTATAAGAACCAATTTGGATTTCGTCCTAAGCACTCATGTGAAACAGCCCTATTGTGCATGGTTAACCAGTGGTCAGTCAATGTAGACAAAGGGTATTTAAATGGTGTAGCTTTTATAGATCTCCGACGTGCATTCGATACAGTCAATCACTCTCTCCTCTTAAATAGATTACATCAATATGGTTGCTCTCCGCATGTAATTAAATGGTTTGAATCATACTTGAAAAATCGCCAACAATTTGTCTCATTAGGGAAAGAAAAATCAACATTTAGAAATATAACAATGGGAGTTCCACAAGGGTCCATCCTGGCCCCGCTCC
Organism: Strongylocentrotus droebachiensis; assembly: GCA_035222895.1. Lineage (NCBI taxonomy): Eukaryota > Metazoa > Echinodermata > Echinoidea > Camarodonta > Strongylocentrotidae > Strongylocentrotus > Strongylocentrotus droebachiensis. The sequence continues at coordinate 92,593 of JAVYIG010000945.1, read as the reverse complement.
TTTTTACTCTATTTGTTAATGACCTCCCATGTTCCATCTCAAATGGCATTGTTTATATGTATGCGGATGATACTACTATTTCTGTATGTGGAAAAACTAAGCAAGAGGTAGAACTCAAACTGACAAAAGCTCTTGGTGAACTGAATTCTTGGCTGAATAAAAATAAGTTGATTTTGAATAGTGATAAAACCAAAACGATGCTGCTAGGATCAAAGCAAAAGCTTAGATCATTAGATAACAGTATGCTGTCGATTGAATTAAATAGATGCCAATTGGAATGTGTATATACATGTTTGGGAGTTATAATTGATAACAGTCTTGACTTTAAAAAACATATCGAAAGTATTGCTTTAACTGTGAAACAGAAATTAGGAACTATTCGTCGATGTAAACATTATTTTGATAAAGCACAATTGAACAAACTGTACTGGGCTTTTGTAGTGCCCCATTTAATGTACTGTTGTACCGTTTGGTCTGGGAGATCTGAAGCAAACCATAGTAAACTGGAAAGATTACATAAGAGGGCAGCATATATGATATCTCGTTTTTCCTGGGAAACCCCATCTGAACAAGTGTTTGAAATTCTATCCTGGCCGAAAGTAGATCATCTGTTTTTTAGAGCATCTTGTTGTATGATTCATAAATGCTTACATAAAGCTGCACCAGAAGTACTAGGTGATAAGTTTTTTTATATTGAAGCGATATCATCTCGAACAACAAGGAGCACAAATAAGATGCTAATTAGGATGCCACATGTTCGTACGACCTTTTATCAGAAGTCATTTCTTGTCACAGGTCCATCAAACTGGAATAAATTACCCGAACGTATTCGATTTATAAAAAATATGAAACCATTTAAACAAGAATTGGCAAAATGGCAAAAGACATCCACATTTTAATATGATTATGGTATGATATAACTCTTCTTTTTCTCCTCTTTTTATATATTTTATCATATCTTCTTCTTGTTTTCTCTTGTTGGTTTGTTAATGTGGTTGTATGTTGCTGTTGTTGTTTTTTGTTTTTTGTTAATAACTTTTTACTGTTTGCTTCAATAGGATATATGGCATTTACATATTTGTATCATATACATTTTACTAATTTCGTTATTCTCTATGTTCAAATCCTTTTTTATAACCTGGTTTGCAATTTTAGTTTGTTAAAATCGTATTTTGTAACTGTCTATATTTATTTATATTTTTATATTTGTATCATATACATTTTAATCATTTCGTTATTCTTTATAATCAAATCCTTATTTATAACCTGGTTTGCAATTTTTTGTTTGTTAAATTCGAATTTTGTAATTTTCTATATTTATTTATATTTTGATATGTTGATGAAATGTATATACTTGTTCGTGTCATGAAGGGCCTCAACGAAAACCAGTATTTGTTTGCTGATTGGGCTACCCTTCTTTTTAAAGATGTGTTATAAATAAAAAAATAAAAAATAAATAAATGGTAGAATTGCATCATTTGCATGGAGAAGATAGACTGACCTCACATTTCAATTAAAACAAAAACTCAAGGCATAAAGGCCCGGTCACACAGCCCTCCACGGGCGTATCGCGGCCGAATCACGGCCAAAAATTTCTGCCCGTGAAGCAGACGCTGTTGGACGCTTTGAGGTCGCGATAAAGACGCGATACAGCCGTACTTTACCCGTCGTTACACGCGGTAAGAAATTCACACGCGGTTGGCCGCGCGAAAAAGTTTTGGGCTGCCCAAAAATTTAGACCGCGGGTAATCGCGGGCAGTACACGTGGTACACACGCGGTAAAGACGCGGTACAGACGCGGAACGAACGTGCTAGGAAGTGCTACGGCCGCGGTTAAGACGTGGTTACACGCGGAATTGGACGCGAAATTTTAGCGGGTAATCGCGGGTGGAGCACGGTCATAGCACGTTTGTTCCGCGTCTGTACCGCGTTGTTATCACGTGCATTAGCGTGTGTACCGCGTGTAAGCGTGGTAGGCCGCGGTACCGCCGCGCTTCACCCGCGATAAGGACGCGGAACAGTCGCCGGCGTCTGTTCCGCGGGCATACCACGGGTAAACCGCGGGTAAGCCAATTTTGCACATTTTCCACCACGGGCAACCGCGGGCAAAAAAAAATCGCGAAATTTTACCCGCGATACAGACGCGAAAGGCTGTGTGACCGGGCCTTAATATACCTTATCACCGCAAAGCCGACTCCATATACTAGCCTTTTGTCAAGGCCTCTTGACTCTGGCTATTTTCCATCGCGATCGCGCAATGACAATCTGCGGCTGAGACGACTCTATTAGGCGTTGTGGCGTGCGCCTGTAATCCCGCTAAAAGTGGAAGTTACAAACTGATTCAGCCGAGCGAGGACGCAGGCTCGAAACCGAGTCACGTCTTTCGGATGGTGACGTTTAAAGGTCGGTACCCAGACGTAAATAATCATATCTGATTGATACACGTCTGTAAAAACCCAATACACACACACACACACACGGGTTTACAGTGTTAAATAAATTCAAACTGATTGTAAACTTCTCCAATACCTCAATTTGGGTGACATGAGAATAAATTGTCATTGTCATTGTCATTGCGCGATCGAGTGGGCCACTCGCTCTGGAGTTCACTCGGGTTTTTACGATTAGTCTCTTTTTAGCCGCTCGGCGTCTATCAGACATGCGGCCTTGTCTAAAGGCTATTAAACTCCATACCGACTCCAAACCGACCGATTTTGTTGTTGGTCATTCGGGGGTTATTTTTATATTGGTCTGTCGTCGGTGTGCGTCGGTCTGTCGTCGGTCTGGTGCCAGTCTTGTTGGTGTGATTGGTGTATTATCATTCATTTATGCCTCTTAACATTCATTCAATGTTTTATCCATGTGGGCTTAAAGGTATAATATTAGATCTCATAATTTCCCTAATTGACATTCATTACAGACGGCTATTCTCGATTATGGCTGACAATAGACCGTGGATCCTTGCGACTACGTTGCCATTTTTACACGAGCAGAGAGTCATTGCGGACAAAGCTTTCAGGCTTGTCGTCTGGAGAGACTTTCTTCTAAATCAAGATAAATATCGAGATAAAATACAAGGAATTTTATATATACCAAGTGAGAAACCACCGATGAATGAAGAACTGCTTCGAAGTATGTCAAACCTAAAGGTGAGATAAATTATATACGACTGACCTTTCGGCGAGATACGAAGTATGCCAAACCTAAAAGGGAGAGATGAAATATACCAAACCTAAACATGGGATATTAAATAACTATTATACCAAACTTAATGGCGAGAATTGAAATAAACAAAACGAAAGGATTAGGTTTAAAAAATATCCTGAACCTATAAATGAAATATGGATTGTGCATACACATGATGATGAAAAGTTAATTTGCAATCTGTATAAGTACTTTGATAAATATGTACAGAGGTAAATAAATAAAAATATCAAACTTCATAACTTTCTTATACTAATTATGCGGGTCCAGTAACCTAATTCGATTACACAATATTTCAGAGGATATTTATTTTAACTTTGTAACGGTCACCCTTAAATCGAAGGGGGTCCTTTAAACGAAAAACAATTTTTGATAAATAATATTTGAAGAAAACTTAAAACCACCGTGAGTTTGGTGTCCTTTGAGAAAATTAAATTATTTGTATTTTTATACGAATTTTAGTGGAATTGGGATTAATTAATTAACATGTGCCAAGATATCGTTTTTGTTGTAATCAGGTCAATAACTTTGGATTGCTATAACTTATCACTGAAAAGAGAACAAACCACTCCTTCACACAATACCTTGCCCTTGTACCTGGGAAGGTTTCTGGAAAGTTACACACATAAACAAAAACCACTACAATTTCGATAAAGGCTTATTGAAAATAATGTTTTTTTGATAATTTTTTGATCACAACAATTATATTTTTACATAAAATTGTGATGTCTATTATTACCAACTACGCAAAAATGTAGTTATTAAAATACAGACAATTTAACTCTCTTTCATATGCCACCAAAGCCATGGTGCTTAGAGGTTACCTTAAAAATATTTACGAAATACTATTTCTCCTCAAAAGGGCCGCTTTTTTGGACGCCCCTCCTATTTAGGGGTGACCGCTACAAAATAAAAAAAAACCCTCTGAAATATTGTGTATCATGATAAAATCCTTCGAAAAAACAAAGTGTGTTAAGTTTATGAGGTAGTGGCAAACTGGCAACCAACTAAAATAGTAAGCATTATATTTGACTTTGGCCCTTCGCTCAATCTGTCAATTGCAAAATTGCAATCGATTACTATAACTTACTTTAGTGATGCGATGTCCTGACGTCGTTGAAAAGGCAAACGGTTTCTTTAATTTGCTGCTTTCCTCCAAAGTTACTTGATATAAATGATAATAATAATATATTAATACTCGTATTTTCACCAGTCTCTCTCTCTCTCTGTCTCCATCTTCTCCCTAAGGTGTTAGCCACTCATAGTACAGGTACAAACCATCTGGATCTACCGTTGCTATGGAAACTAGGTATAAAAGTTGGTCATGCACGTGGTATCCTGGATGACACCTGTGCTGATTTTGTTTTTGGATTGCTCATCGCTGCAGCTCGAAGATTACCAGAATGTAAGCGACCACCCCTTAAACAAAGCTTGGTTTACTCTGTTTAACACTTATATTAAAAGGAGACAATTACGTCACTGCTCCCAAACCCTCAATACCCTTATTTTTTTCTTTCTTCGGTTGACCTTTGCTGTTAGGCCGAATAAATTTTGTCTTTTTGCTTGTTATGCCAGAACTTTGAGAAAATGTGATCACGCAATAAAGTGTTATATAGTTTAAAGTTTGGGGATTATTCTATACAAATGAGGTCCATTTTCTTTGTTTGGCAATAATATAACATTTATCGAAATTATATTTAACAAATGCCACCATTTCTGTTATAATCGTTGACTCCTAGAGAACGAGAGTCGATAACATGAGATGTTCAGGGGTCCAAACAAATTATGAATGATTAATTGTTCATAGGGCACCTTGATCACGATTACATGTCATTTTCCCAAAGGTTTATATATCATTATTCTCAAAGTTATGAATTATGAATCTTTGGACAAACGAACCTTCGTAATATTTCTGAACTTATTTCAGAATTATTGGGAAAGTTGTGTTTCGGAATAATAAATCTTCGGAAGAAATATCCATTGGAAAAAACGAGTACCTCGCGGGACAGGTGTACTATACTTCTATTCCCAATTTTCATATACACTGTCGCTCATATAGGTGGAATATTTTTGTTTTACCCCAATTTATGGAATTATTTTAAAAATAATTAAAAAATAATAGATCTAGATAATAGTATACATTCTCGGATTTTATTGAATAATAATTTGACAATGTGTGTTTTGCGTGACTGCTAAAGCTTGTGTATGCTTCTATGCTTATCAAATAGGGGCCCTACGCCCTTAAGTCATAAATGATAGTAATGAGGATTAATGCCCCACAAAAAGGCACTAATATAGCACATCGATACGGTTTTGATCATGGTTCAGTGACAAAGCAATGGCCTCGTAACTGTGAGGCTCCAGGATCAAAATCGTGTCGATTTGCTATATTAGTGCCCTTTTGTGGGGCATTAATCCTCATTACTGTCATTTATGAATTAAGGGCGTAGGTCCCCTAGTTGATAAGCATAGTAGCATACACATGCTTTAACAGTCACGCAAAACACACATTGTCGAATTATTATTCAATAAAATCCGAGAATGTATACTTTTATCTAGATCTTTTATTTTTAAATATTTTTTTTAATAATTTCATGAGTTGGGGTAAAACAAAAATATTCAACCTATATGAGCGATAGTGTAGTATATCCCCGTGATCACTCTAAAAACTAATTAACACATTTAATGTGCTGGATCCAACACTATGAAGTTTAAATGTAGCATGTTAAATATGTTAATCTGATTTTTAGAAAAACAGTTAATTCCTCGGCCATTTTACATGGCGATTTAGCATTTCCGTTTTAAGAGTATACCTTAATCTGGTGTGCATAAAATTATAGTGATGGTACCTGGTTTTGCATGATTGGTAATTACACTAACTTATGCGAGTGGAGAATGAATAATCAATAATATAGCCCTTTGTAAACCATTATCACTACTCATATAATACTGGTACATTGCTTCTGCTGGAATAATTACCAATATACTTTTATGGCATATTTTTCATTACCTTATAATTCAAGGGCTGAATTAGTATAGTTTAGAAAACATGGCTTTGCTTTACATGTAGAACTATGCATCTACCTAAATTTGATGTAAGAAATGCGATGTGAAAACACATCCCATATTATTTAATTTAACAAGCATAGCCCATCTCTTTAAAATTATTGGGTGATGAATACCATAGCATACCATAATATCGGTTGCAAATTTTATTTAAAAGGGACGCAAAGGATTGGCACTAATTGGTCAATACGGTTTCTGAGAAATCGTCTATTAAGTTATGATTAAAGATGAGCACATTGACACGGTGTATCCTTATTAAAGAGGCTCTAACTGAATACCGTAATTGTGCTATAACGTTTGAAAACATAAAGTATGAAAAGTCGATCACTCCAGAAGGTAATAGGGAGCAAGATATGGGTGGCTACAATGATATGGTGTTTCTTCCTAATTATTCTCTTAAATTCTATTCTAATTTAATTGATAAATCAATCAACTACTCCCAAGACCATATCAGAAGTTAATAGATACTAGAAGTCTTCACTGATTTTGTTTTGCTGTAACAAGAGCAGAAATAGAGAAAAACAGATCAGTTTGACAAATAAGAAAGTTATGAATTTTTAGAAGTTGTAATAAATCAAACATAAGTTTGCAACTCTGTGACGTATAGTTAAGAGGTCCTGTTCCAATTGCCTTGTACAGTTAAATGACCGGATTTGACAATTTATGTTTGATTCATCACAACTTTAAAACTTCATAATTTTTTTAGATTTTCAATGGCCCGGATATTGCTCAAAATTGTTACTGATCTGTTTCTCTCGATTTATGCTTTTATTAAAGAAAGATAAATATCAGGGAGGACTTCTCCTTAAAAAATATCGATTAACTGTTGACTTGGTTTTGAGAGAAGTTGTTTGATTTATCCATATTCCTTAGAATTTGAAGAAAAAAAACTTCCCTAAAAGTTTGAATACAAATTATCAATCTATAATAAATTATAAAATATTTATTTTCGCTATGATTTATTAACAATTTGATATATGTACAGCAATACAAATACCCTAAAGTTCTAAGATATCGTCATCATTTGGGACTTTCCTTTGTATACAGGTATAGCCCACGCACAGGGCCATGAAGGGACTGAGCCTGGTTGGGATAAATCTAATGTTCCAATAGGAGTCGCAGTGTCTGGAGCAAGACTCGGCATCCTCGGCATGGGATCTATCGGTTATGAGGTCGCGAGGAGAGCTACAGGATTTAAAATGAAAGTCCTCTATCATAATCGTACACAGAGGTAAATTAATATTAACAAAATCCAGTGATGGAAACGTTTGAAAGAATACGTTAACACCGCTTTCTTGATTCATATATCCGATAAATACTGTCAAACCTGTTTTGTGACTCCCTCTTTATGAAGCCATGTTTTTTGTCTCGAGAAATAAATCTCCCCTTGTCCTTTTGACAAAAGCTACATTTCAGTGAGCTACTTCTAACAAACATTATAATCCAAATAACAACAGAACTGCAGAATTAGTATTTTTGAAACACCATTTTCAATTAAAAGTGTAATTTATGATAAAAACATAATCACATAAGGCGTATCCCGCGGATAATATTTTTTAAAAATTTATTTACACTTATGTAGGTTTCTAATATAGGATATTGAAAATGATAACTCGGACCCCATTGGTAATACGCTGTCTTTAGTTATCCGAATCGAGGTATATTTTATTCCCGTTTTCATTATTTGTCTCATATATTTCAAATTACACTTGATGAATACAATCAATTGAAAATTAATCAATCAATCAATCAATCAATTAACCAAGCAATCAATCAATCAATCAGGAAAACACATCAACAAATATTGCGGACCCCCAAGCACCCCTCACAAACAGAGCTTAGTGTCTTTTCAGTCCCTTCCGATTTATCATATTAAAATGAAGTCTGGAATTCTCATCCGTCTTGAAATCTTTTATAGAAGTGCAACTGAAGAGAGAGAAGTGAACGCCACCTATTGCCAATCATTGGAGAAAATGCTTCCTGAGCTGGATTATCTTGTAATAACTTGTAGTCTGAACAAAGATTCCAAGCACCTGGTTGGCAAGAAACAATTGGACCTGATGAAACCTACTGCTATCATTGTGAATGGAGGAAGAGGTTTGTTTGTATAACTTGCCTTTATTATCTTTAATTCTCATTGGTGGTTTGAAAGTGATGGTGTTGGTGGTTATAGTGGTGATAATAATAATGATCCGTCAAACCGCAGGTCGTATGATGATGATGATGATGATTCACAACATTTGTATGGCGCCATATATCTGTTTAAAAAACATTCGAAGGCGCGAGCTCCTCTAATAGAGTTAGCATTTAAATGTCTGAAGGAAGATGTGAGTTTTGAGTGAAGCTTTGAAGTGGTCCAGGTTGTCAATTTTGCGAATAGATGATGGGAGGTAATTCAACAGGCGAGGAGCAATAGAGGAAAATGCCCGGTCTCCATATCCCTTGAGATGAGTAATGGGCATCTGGAGAGTAAGGCCAGATGAGCGAAGTCCAGGGCGAAGATGACGCCGCTCGATTAAAGATGACACATATCCTGGGGTCTGACCATGAATTGCCTTAAATGTGAGCAGCAGAACCTTGAATTCAATTCTGCTCTTGACAGGAAGCCAATGTAGCTCAGCCAGGACAGGAGAGATGTGATCATGCATCCTCAGCCCAGTAAGCAAACGTGCTGCTGCATTATGTACCGCTCGAAGTCTGTTCAAGGTTGCATGCACAAGGAAGGCCAGCTAGGAGACTGTTACAGAAATCAATTCTAGAGGATATAAGTGAACGGATAAGGCTTTCTGCTGCCATCCTCGTAAGCAATGGTCTAATGGCTGCAATGTTATGAAGCTGGAAGTAAGCAGTGTTACATACCTGTGAAATGTGCCTGTCCATTTTCATGGACTGATCAAAGTAGACCCCAAGGTTACAGGCGCTTACCGTAGGAGAGACAGACACATTGCCAACTTGGAGCTTCATGGAGTTGATCTTGTTCCTCATATTTGTTGAAGATATTATAAAGTATTCAGACTTTTTAATTGTCATCTTATTAACAAACTATAAAAAAAAAACTACCGACAAAACCGCGGTAAATTTTGATATGCGATGACATGCATGATTTTGGATAGCTTTGAATATAACTTTTGTGTGTGGTTATGAAACAATTGAAACGACTTTATAAAAGACGTCTCCTTGAAAACATGAGTCAAAATTTAATATAGTAAATTGATGTAAATGCTTCCCCTTCTTCTCTTCTTTTCCCTCCTTATGATTATTTTGTGCACAAATTATTGATTTATACTTCCTCCTTGTAGATTTGTTCTTTATGTTAAAGGTAAAGACCAGTATTGGAAACGCCCCAATTTCAAAAAATGAAATGGAAGCTCTTATTACCAATCATGTGAAAGAATATGTTTTGACTAATATATGATGATAACAATTTTGCCGGGAAACCGCCTACTAATTGATATATTTGGTAAATTAGTTTATCTATTAGTATGTAAGAGATAAACGCACGTGTCGCGCACGTGTGCGTAGTCCCATATACAGCTTTCTGTGTACAGTGCTTGTAACTTTACGAAGACTGGGCCAAATTTCTTATAATTTTGATGATTCCAGAACCTTGCAGTACACACCAATACTTATATGCTGGATGATCAACCTTTTCTGATCGATTCCACAACGTTTCTTTCACAATGCAATCGCATGACCAGAACTGGTCTTTATCTTTAAGGGGTTTTTCTTACAAGCCTTTATAATCTTTTTTTCTATAATGATCGCACATATTGGTTGTTACTTGTGATTATTTGACATTTATTTTTCTACGTGTCGTTTTACAGTGGAACATTTGACTTGACTTTGATTATATTTTTGTCTCCAGGTTTGATCATTGATCAGGATGCGATGGTAGATGCTTTACGTAATGGTAGACTCCGTGGAGCAGCTTTAGATGCCACTCATCCGGAGCCTTTAGCTAAAGATCATCCTCTCCTACACCTCCCAAATGTTATCATCACGCCTCATCTTTCATCACACGTTGGGGACACTCTGAATAAAGTAATGCAGAACTGTATTGATAACATTAATGCTGGTGTGGAAGGTCGCCCGTTACCAACCGAAGTTGCAAATGAACCACTCCTTTGAACAATTCCTTCGGATAGGCAATCAAACATGGTGCAATAATCACGAAACTTTAAGGAATTATCAAGCATCTCATGCGAATTGAAATCGAAGGTATTTTTTAAATCCATCATTCATTGGGGAGACTCTGAATAAAGTGATGCAGTAAATGTTGTGTTGTTTGAAGGTCGCCCTCTACCTGGCGAAAGATGTCAAACTTCGTCCTTGATTCATTCCTTCCAATCAATCCTGATTTATTTATTTCTGCATGGTTCAACAGTTTACATAGTATGACCATAACGGTAGTAAACACTAGGAGATTACGATCATTATACATTTGCAATTGCAAATAGTACAGAAGCATACAGATGTATGACAATACAAGCTTAACGCTTGAGAAATTGCCACACCTTTCATCTAACAACATAATTTGTAAAGTGGTAGAAGAAGAACAACAGCAAATAGTTAACAGGGGCGGATCTAGCTTTTTGCTAAGAGGGGGGGTTTGACCAAAATAATGACGATGCGGAGCATCGTCCACGAGCCGCGAAGCGGCGAGCCGATTTTTTTTGGGGTGTTTATTTGAACCCCGTAAGTGATGATTTCCTGGCATCTATTAACACAATGGAGACCATAAAAAGCAGTGCATGATAACGTCTTTTTAAATCAAGTAACAGTTTAATACACAGTTATATCCAGAGTTATCATGTGTTTGGTTAAGTTACCAGATGAGTTGAATATCTTCTCACAATATTTGCACTTGAAAGGGTTTCTCTCCAGCGTGCGTTCTTTTTTCTTTCTTTTTTTCTTTTTTTTTCCTTTTTTTTTTTTTTTTTTTTTTTTGGGGGGGGGGGGGCCGCCCAAGGGGGGGGGGGGTTTAAACCCCCTAAACCCCCCGTAGATCCGCGCCTGGTTAAGCTACTACTAGACTAACGTAGCTACTATTTAACTGCTACTAAACAACTCACAGATTAAAACTAAAATAAACAAATTAAATAACTGGAGGAAGATTTAAAGAAAAATATTATAAAAATTTAAGAAGTTTAAAGAAAATAAGAATGAAGAAGAATAGAATAGAATAGCCCTGCTATTTAATTTAATACATAAACATGATACAATCCTGATCCTGCAGAGTATGTCCTAATTCTTATATTGCATCCATATTCACATAACTTACGAAGTATACAGAAAAGTGGCATTTTAAAACTACCCGATTAAAACTAAGGTAATTCTTAAAGATTACGCTCGCAGTAATTGATCAAAATTCATCAAAACATTAATCTTATATTGGAGATACCAATTCTGAATAAACAAAGTATCTTTTGAGTAGATGGTACTTGAAGAGATTTAAAAAGACCATTGACTGCAGTCACTGCACATGAATTTCGTGAAGTTGAAGTTCGTGACTGCGAAAATAGAAACTGTTTTTACTCAACATGATCTTACCTTCCTAGAATCACCAATATAACTACTTCTTCTTCGATCATGATTTGTCCTTCTTCTTTATCGGTTTTCTTTTTCCTTGTCGTTTCGTGGTTGCTAGTTGTTTTGTAATATTGTTTTGTGTTTTCCAAGTCTTCGTAAGCACAATTTAAAACAATTTTATTTCTTCTGGGGGATCCAAAAACTACAAGCACTTCTTTTTAGTGGATCCCTCCCATTTCCTCAGAAAGTAAGAATTTCTTGTAATGATTTTATTATGTGTACAGTGTTAGGCTATAATGATTGTGTACTTATCAAGATACAAAATGAATATGTATACATTGTTTTCATACTTTCTGTAATAATATCTGTAATGCCTTTATTTATCTTTCTGTTAGAAATGAATTAAATACGAATGGAACTGAATTGAATTGAATTTAAATATTTTGTTCTTTAATTTTCCATTTTAGAAACACGAAAAATGAAGTATCTGCACGTACCCTCATTTTTACAGTCGGTTTATTTACTTTTTTCTATCACACTTTCTAAGCGTAGTGCCAAAAAATGACCGAAATGACCATATTGTTATTGATGAGGGTGAATTTGAACACTTTTTCTACCATCAGGGCACCAAATTCTTTTCTTATGATAACGCCTGGCAAAATACCTCTGACAAAAGTGGCCAGAATGACAAAAACTTCATGAGCAGGATCAATAGGATTCCTAGAGCAGTTCATCTCAAAGTCCGGTCCGCGGTCCGTATCCGGACTGCAGGGCAAATCAACCCGGACCGCCCGGGTCAAAGCCTCAAAAAAAAAAAGAATACAAGGAAATTAGAAAGTATCAAGGATCTTAAAAGGAAATTGACAAAAGAAAGAATGTAAGAAATACTGAAAAAAATAAACCCTTTCTCCCTTTTATCATCGATTTGATAATAATTATAATATCGAATATTTAGGAGCACTAAAAACAATAAGCACCACAGCGCTTACAAATATAAATATATGAAAAGAGGACAAAAACATACAGTACAGGAAGTATATCACATAGATCATTGGGGAAAAAGGTGAGTTTTGAGGGATCTTTTGAAGGTGGCAAGACAGGTAATTTCCCTTATGGAAAGAGGAATGCTGTTCCAAGACTTTGATGCAGCTACTGCAAAGCGTTTTTCAGCTGCTGAGAGTCTAGATTTGGGAATGTTAAGTTTACATGTGTCGGTTGCTGAACGAAGATTACGAGTTGGCGTATATATTTGGAGGGTGTCAGATATTCAGGTGCCAAATGATTGAGTATTTTAAAAGCATACAAACAGAATTTAAACAGAACACGTTGGTAGAGAGGTAACCAGTGGTGCTCCTTAAGTAAAGGTGAAGTATGAGTTCTTGACCCAAGGCCAAAGATTAATTTGGCGGCACGATTCTGGACAGTTTCAAGTTTCCTTCTAGCATAGAATAAAAAGTAAAGATGGAATAATTTTTTTACCCCAATTTTTTGAATGATTTTGACCATGATTTATTCCTATTAGATCTAGATAATAGTATACATGCTCAGATTATATTTAATGACAATTGGGAAGTGTTTGTTTTGCGTGATTGCTAAAGCATATGTGTGCTACTATGCTAATCAACTAGGGGACCTACGTCCTTAACTCTTAAGCTGCCACCCATACAATGCACCCAGTGCCACAGTGCTAATCTCTATTGTGCCAGCAACAAAGCCCCTGCGTGCCAAGTTAATTTTAGGGTTGGTTCAAGTGCGTGTTTTTAAAATCTTTACTATGTTTGATCCACTATAACTTCTCATTCGTATGTTGTATAAACAAACATTGTACATGAGAGTTGTAGGAAATTTCACCCTTTTTCCATTGATACCAATATCATTTCATGAATTTGTAATTTTGCTGAAGTAAATAGGCACTATCAGTGAGTTGTCGAACCAATCCAATGCGATGGGGAGGCATAATGATGATATATGATATCAAAAACAAATCTCTAAATTACTCGAGAAAATCCAATCTGACTGTTGTATACAAAGACGCGTAATCCAAAGCCGATAATCTGATGCACGCGACGGTACTTTCAATAGCGCTGCAAAAGCACTCAACATGGTGCAATGGGCATGTACAATAACTGTTATTACATCTGCGCGCTAGCGCGCACAAAGCACCGTAGAGGTGGCTCGCTAGCATGAACGTGGCTTTCAATCGATAGCACGCTCGCGTGCACATGGCACTATAACAATAGCGCGCTAGCAGTCTCATGGCAGTGTAAGAGTTAAGTCATAACTAACAGTAATGGGGATTAATGCATTATAAAAGGGCACTAATATAGCACATCGACACGGTTTTTATCCTGGGGGCTCACAGTAACGAGGCCATTGCTTAGCCAATAAATCATGACTGTACGCAACGGGCGCTAGGGTACGTCGACGACCCCACAAAATAAAAAAAACAAAGAAATGGCAATAAATTTTCAATAATTCATTGGATTTTGCCCCGACCCCCAACATAAACAAATCCTCTATGTAGGCATGCCTTGAACCATAATGCATGACCCTACAGAAGATTTTTCCTGTTGGGGATCGGGGGAAAATGCAATGAATCATTGATAATTTATTGTATTTTCTTTGTTTATTTTTTTGTGTGGGGGCGTCGACGTACCCTAGCGCCCGCTGCGTACAGTCATGATTCATTGGCTAAGCAATGTCCTCGTTACTGTGAGTCCCCAGGATAAAAATCGTGTCAATGTGCTATATTAGTGCCCTTTTATGAGACATAATCCCCATTACTGTCAGTTATGACTTAAGGACGTAGGTCTCCTTGTTGATTAGCATAGTAGCTTTACACATGCTTTAGCAATCACGCAAAACAAACACTCCCCAATTGTCATTCAATATAATCTGAGAATGTATACTATTATCTAGATCTATTAGGAATAAATCATTGTCAAAATCATTCAAAAAATTGGGGTAAAAATAATTATTCCACCATTATGACCAACAGTGTATATTGGTTAAAATCATCCGCAAAATTGATATATGAAGAGATAGATAGGTGAGCACCGACATCGGTAACCATAATACCTGAATTCAAATTATTTTCAGGTCCATTTGAAGAAAAAAAAGTATGACGTAAGTATGTCGTAAACGTGACGGGACAATGCATGTCATGTTGTTACGCATTGCACGAACGATACACGGTCTCCGTGCAACTAAATGTCACGCACTGGCACGCCTCAATGCGGGGCAATGCGGGAACAAAAATTCGTGCAAGTGTCAAGGTGGCTATAAAGGGGTGTTTTTTTTATAGATTAGACGCGGTGCGCGCGGTACCGCATTAAACCATAGAATATGAGTTCCAATTTTCAAAAGATCAGTCGGTGATATCGTTTTAGCAAAAATTTGTGTTTTACTGAGGAATTCGCATTAAAACATGGTGAACACCATTACCCTGTTGCGGAGCCCCCTTTATACACGACTAATATGAAATAAAAAGTAGTCAAATAAATATTGATATCTCTTGATAGTTTTAATTGATTAAGAAGGTTTCTTGTCGAAAGCGTCCAAATAAGTATCGGTATATCATTTAAAGATAATACCGATACTTATAATATTGCACTCAGTGTGAGGGCAGTACACGTAGTTTTAACAGACATTTGAGCGCTCGACGGATCACAGGAACGAGCAGTTGCTACTAGTACAACTCGATCGTGATAAATGTGGGCATGTTTTTTTCTGGATTTACTAGCTTCAATATATGCCTTGTTTCCATGATTTATATTACCCCTCTCTTGGAATCTCTAAACATTTCTTGTCTACTAGCCTTGTTCACATCAGAGGCGTTTACGCGGTAAGTTATTGGACGGAATAATTATGATTATTTTTTCCGCCCTTATTATTGTTCATTACTGTTATTTGTATTTATTATACCCAGCACCTGATTACATTGTGTCCTCTGATTAACATATTTGGGGAGCGAAGTATAAATGTTGACCGTCTGATCAAGGAACTATCACAGATCGCTGTGATATCCCCTTGGTCTGATCATTGACCTAAAACAAATGGTCTGATATTGTACTTCTCTAGAGGACTGGGACTAAAATATTCTGTTTTTTAATGATTGCATGACGGTATCCCGCCAAGCTTTCTTTTTAAGCAGAATGGACAAATAATTGAAAGCATATGCAAAATGTAAGGATAATGATGATGACGTTAATGATGATGATGATGATGATAATGATAACAATGATGACTATGATAATGGTGATTGGATAGAAAGAAATATATAGAGGGATGATAAACTATTATGACAAGTGTCAATAAAGTTTCCTTTTAGGGCCCACTCGTTTCAAATAAACAATCACTTTTTGAACTGAATAAAGTGATAAATGGTTTAAGGGGGTATCTCACTGAGCGGCGAATGCTACAGAACGTAGCGAATTTGGGGTTTCGTCAGGGTTCGTAAAAGGTTGCAAAAGGTTTTTTAAAAGTTGCAAGAAAGTTCGCAAACACTTTTCATTGTCGCAAACAGTTTTTCTTGTTGCACTTATTTTTTCTTAAACAGTAGCAAGCGTTTGCAAAACAGTCGCAAGCCTTTACAAACGGTTGTAAGACGGTGTCGCTGACGTTCTTTTTGATTCTCTAATGCTAGCGACCCCGCTACCATATGGTTTCTATAATTATAACATCGACCATTGAGTACCAAGAGTTAGCAAAAGATCCTAACATTCACAAATAGTGGCAAAGGATTGGCAAATAGTTACTTATCTTCGCAAAAAATTTTGCTCACATTATAGTCGCTAATAGTCGCCAACTGCCTTTCGCAAACACTTTCGCAAACTTTCGCTCAAAATGTTGCTAATTGTCGCTAAACATCGCTAAAAGTCGCTAAAAATCTCAAAAGCGAACCCTGACATTCGTAACAAAAGTTTGCGAATCAAAAATCGCAACGTTCGTTGAGGCAGGCTCACACTATGACGAATAGGGGGGGGGGGGGGGGTTGCAATTTTGAATTTCCTGCCAATCATCGTGTGTTGCCTTTAATCGTCGCTGACGAATCCGCTAGTGACTGCAGACGGCCGAAATAATCAGTCGCGTCCGTCGGCAAATTTCAGCATGGTAAAAAATTTGTGGCGGCAACAAAATTCGTTGTGATTCCGTTCAGATTTCGTTGGAGACCGCAACCCCCATATCCTTGACGTTTCCATGCCGTGCGATTCCGTCTGTAGTCGTTTTGAGGTTGTCACAATTTCGTTGTAGTCGTTATCAACGACCATTGTCTGAGTAGATGACCGGAACGTTGGTAAGAGTGGGAACGCCAAACTCGACTATACATAGGACCCGTACACACACACTGGCTTTGATGTCGACCGCTGAGTCACGTCATTGTCGCTGCAACCCACCGCCGCCCAGACAACGTCCGATGTTGGTCGCTATAGACTCCGTTCCCTGCCGCAGCCATTCTTCCATTGCCGTCGTGCCGTCGCTGAAGGTCGTTCCCACCCGTCAGTGAATTTTGGTTTCCCCCTTTTTGCCGTCGCTTTTTGTGATTTTTGTGTGAATGTTGTGATATTCACGTCCGTCGTCTTTCGCGTGGTCTTTGCCGCTATTTTGTGAGCTAGCGTTGAGACACCCTTTACGAACGTTGAGAATTTTTTTCGCCTCTGCCCTAAGCGACATTTAGCGACAATTCACAACATTTGAGCGATTGTTTGCGAAAGTGTTTGCGAAAGGTAGTTGGCGACTTTTAGCGTCTGTAAGCAAATGTTACTGACGGTTTTTGCGAAGATTAGCCAATTATTTGCCAATCCTTTGCCATTATTTGTGAATTTGGGGACCTTTTCTAAATCTATGGACCAAACCCTATAGAAAGGGAGAATAGGGGGAAGAAACGACCTTCTGTTTTCAAGAGATGTGACACGCCAACTACCTTTAACATTATTGTGATACCGATTAATTTGACGCTGTCTATGTCATTATCTTAATCTATAATGCAGAAAGTAGAAATACGTTTGGGTGCCTAACGAGGGAGAGTCGTGATCATGAACACATTATACAAGTTGATGTTGACGATTACGCTAGCCTGGGTTATCGTCAGCCTCAACGTATTCGACCAATCTCTTTGGTCTAACCAGCACAGTAAGCCTTTCGAGCACGACTCACCTAGCAAGGATATCAGGAAACATGCCCAAAAACAAAAGTAATTGACAGTTCTTTCATTTCGCCAATCTTCTTTCTTTCTATCTACCAAATATTGAAAATCATAGGAAGGGAGCACTACCCACCCCCTGCAAAACTTAATATCCACTACGGTAATCCTAAATAGACAAAGAATGGCTGGAAAAATTGGTGTTAGGAAGAGAAAGGGGGAAAGAGAGACAGAGATGGAGAGAGGGAGAGAGAGTTATTTCTCATATGGACTGTCCATATTTAAACTCTACATGGACATTAGTTAAAAGAACAACAGTCTTCTTCCTATAGATATGTTTAGTATAAGTATATCTGTTACCTTTAATCAAAGTACAGATTTCGACTTTTAATTCTATTGTGTCCAATAAACTTCATGACCCAATCTAAATGAACGGTGTCTTTGTTAATTTATTCATTGGTTGGTCTGATCTTCTGATAAAGGAAAAATCTGTTTTATCACCTTTTTTTAATCTTTTGAATTTCTTCCCAGGTACATCATATTGGATAATAACACTTTGAGTCAAGGAGATGGAAATTCATCATGGAAACAAAATGAGTCGAAGAAGCTCTCAAATCTTATACAGCAGAGACTTCATTTTCTTCAGGTATAGTAATGGGCAGAGTTAGGCCAATTTGTCTCTAGATTTCCATGAGATATTTATGTAAGAAAAATGGTCTACCGAAAACATGATCGGATAGATTTTAAAGTCATTTCCAATAGTCTTGGAGTCCCCTTTTAAAAAATATGAACAATAACCATGACTTCAACCGAACATGATTGAAAACGATACAAAATGGTATTGAAATAAGTTTCTTACCGGAAAGTCGTTGCGATCGTCTTTAAAGATAAAGTTGAGTTTTGGTCATGCGATTGCATTGTGAAAGAAACGGTGTGGAACCGACCAGAAAAGGTTAATCATCTAGCATATAAGTATTGGTGTGCACTGCAAGGTTCTGGAATCATAAAAATAATAAGAAATTTGGCCCGGTCTTCGTAAAGTTACAAGCACTGTACACAGAAAGATGTATATGGGACTACACGAACATGTGGCTTAAAAATCCGTCCCGAGTTATATGCCGTTACATGCCATATTTAGAATATTAAGGTATTTTAAGAGCCATGCTTTTCAGGGAACATGTATCTGATGTTCTTCCACACTTGCATGATAACAATGATAACGCTCACAAATTATTTTTTTACCTCTTCCCAGAACTCAACCTTCTCTTTAAATCCATACTAGTGTGATTTCTCCGTCCTAATCTTTTTTTAACAGAACCCTCCAGATTGTAGCAAGGCCAAGAAGATCGTGTGCAACTTTGAAGTGAGATGCGGCTTCGGTTGCCAGACTCATCATTTGTCGTTCTGCATGATAATGGCTTACGGGACTGGGAGAACGCTCATCCTTGAGTCCAAGGGGTGGGACTATGCCGAGGAGGGATGGGAAAAGTTCTTTCGTCCTCTCAGTGAGAACTGCCTTGATCGAAAAGGAGAGACCACCGGCAAGTGGACAAGTAGGTATATCATTGGTACTGATAATCATAATGATGATGATGAAAATGCTAATTATCAGAATAATAATAAGGATAATGATGATGATAACGATAATGATAATATTGATAATAATGATGATAATGATAACAACAATAACAACAACAAATAATAATAATACTAATAGCAATACTAATAGTAATAATAATGAAAAATAATAATAACAATGATAGTAATTTGTCGCACCAGGGCCCCGTCTTATACAGAGTTGATCACAGGTGATATTATTACATTGATAAATAAAAGAAGTATCTCCATAATAAGGCTTTGAAGTTTAACTCCTCAAGTTTATGGAA
Organism: Strongylocentrotus droebachiensis; assembly: GCA_035222895.1. Taxonomy (NCBI): domain Eukaryota; kingdom Metazoa; phylum Echinodermata; class Echinoidea; order Camarodonta; family Strongylocentrotidae; genus Strongylocentrotus; species Strongylocentrotus droebachiensis. Next base: position 72,766 of record JAVYIG010000945.1, on the reverse strand, counting down.
AGAATATCGAAATACGAAACATGGTAACAACTTTAACTAAAAAATCTAAACAGAGTATATACAAGGTTTATTGCAAGATAAGTCTGATGATCCTGGTGCATTATGGTCAATTTTAAAGCAATTGTCCTCTGGCACTGGTCAGCTTTCCATACAATTGAATATCAATGATGTTGAAATTTATCAGCCTGAAATTGTTGCCAAAAACTGAACCACTACTTTATTGATAGTGTTTCAGAGCCTCTCCTGGGAAATACATATTGGAAAGTCAGTGAAACCACAAGTCCGGATGTAATTGTCGATTATCCATTGCCAAAGGAGTATTGTGATGACCTTGATCATGTTGATTGTCAAATTTGTGATATTCCTCCAATTACCTACGATTTTGTTGTAAAAGAAATTGATAGCCATTCGGTAAAAAAAGCCACAGGGCCTGATGACATCTGTGTTAAAATGTTGAAAATGATGAACTATGCTGCAAATGTAATAGGTAGTCTTATTTATATTTTTAACCTTCCTTTGTCAAAAGGGCAAAATTCGCCCTATTTTTAAGGGCGGTGATCGATTATATATAGAAAATTATCGACCAATATCCTTATTGTCGATTGTTTCAAAGATTTTGGAGAAATGGGTACAAAAGCATCTACAGACATCCCTATTAACTAGCAATTTCGTCAGTGTATTAAAGTCAATTTGGTTTTAGACCAAAGCATTCATGTGAAAGTGCTCTATTGTGTATGGTTGATGACTGGGCAACTGAAGTTGATAGGAGTAAATTTTTTGGGGAAGCGTTTATTGATATGCGTAAAGCCTTTGATTCTGTTAACTATGATGTCTTGCTTAACAAACTTTCTATAATAGGATGCTCTGATAATCCATTTACATGGTTTAAATCTTACTTTTGATTTAGGGATCAATTGACAGAAATAGGGGGTAAATTATCTAATACAAAGTCAATTATCTCTGGGGTACCACAAGGCTCGGTTGTAGGGCCCCTATTGTTTACAATATATATTAACGATTTGGTTTCTAGTATAGAGTCAGGAAAAGTTGTCATGTTTGCTGACGATGCAACTCTGTATGTCAGTGGAAGTAATTTAGAATCGGTTGAAAGCCAACTAAATTCTGCAATGAATTAAGTTTACAAGATACAAGATATTTTATTTGGTCTTTGCAAACAGGTTACATAGAAATTCAGTTTTCACTGGCGGTACAGTAATATTCAAGAAAATACATAATTACAAGAAATAAATACATCACGTATATAGAAATAAATGAAATAAGGAACAAATACATGCAAAAGATAATGAAGCGACAAAAGTGGACATCTAAGAATAGATTGGTATTAAATGATAAAACAACGAAAGTGATGCTTCTTGGTTCTCGACCTCGACAACGATTGAATACCTTGCAGGATAAAAAATATCTTTTATAAATAATGGTACTTTATTATAATGTGTATCTGAATATAAGTGTCTGTGTGTGACGATTGATGATACTCTGACATTCAAATCTCATGTTACTTCTATTGCAAAAGTCATGAAACAAAAACTTGGCTAAATTAGAAGAAATAAGTATATATTTAATGTTGATCAACTTAAAAGATTATACTGGGGATTTGTTCTCCCCCATGCATTTTATTGTTCAACCATTTGGTCATCTTCATCCGAATCAAAATACAAAATATTAAACACGCTACACAAGCGAGCAGCATAAATTGAAAGTGGATACTTGGGAAACTTCATCGGAAACAGTTTTTCGAATACTAGCCTGGCCTACTTTGAAAGAACTGTTTAAAAAGTCCATATTATGCGTGGTATATAAATGTGTAGTGGGATAGCACCATTCCGGTTATGTAATAAATGTGTTCTAAACGACAATGTTTCTACACGTGTAACACGAAGCACTAACAGGTTATTATTACGTATCCCTCAATGTAAAACACAATATTATCATTGGACATTTGTATCAGTTAGTATAAATGAATTGAATTGTTTGTCTGATGAATGCTGATCTGCCCAGTCCTTAGCAATTTTTAAAAATCTCATCAAATCTGGCAATTAATAGCTCATTCTCTCATGAAGGTCGAGGAGGGGGGTTGTAGTAAGGTCAAGTTTATGTTATGCTTGATTTTAATGTAATTTGTGTTTTGTAAACAGGTTGTAAACAGGTTGTAAACAGGTAGAGTAGCTATACCTAACTTAGTGCATGTGAAGTAAGTGTGATTGTATGATGTCGTGCGTGTGTGTGTGTGTGTGTGTTAGCCTTTGTTACCCCTGTCATTTCTATATATAATATTGTTCATTGTCATTTTATGTTTTTTTTAAACAGAGCCCTGTTGTAAACCAGCCTATTTTTATGTTTTTAACAATGTTTCGTAATGGTTATGTATCTAGACATGATACTCTGTATAAAGATGCGAAATAAATAAATAAAATAAATAAAATATCAGTCGCAATTATGTACATAAGAGATAGGAAACTGCAAACTTGCGATTGATTACGGGAAATGCTATAGATTTGGTTCAATCGCAACTCTTTATAAGACGGGGCCCAGGTCATCGACTTTAACTTTATAACCAGGATTTTACAAAAAGGGGTAGGGAAACGAAGCCAACGCTGCGTGAAGTACACTTCGGGCGCGTAAACGCGAGCCTTCTGGTTAGAGTCCAGGGGCAGAGGCTCTCGGGTTTTGGTCTTTAAGAACCTGCAGGATATTCGTCTTGAGCGATAGAAAATACACACACTTTCTTAAGGACAATTTTATACAACAGAGGGTTGTCTAGGGAATCACTTCTATCTTTCCGGATGGGGTTCAGCTCCCGCTTATGGCCCCTGGTGGGTTGCAGGGACAGTGCCCCCACCAGGGATCCAAGAGGCGGAGCCTCCGGACACTCTCGAGTCTTCGCAATTTAGAACCTTCAAGGTAGCTGTCGTGAGGGATAGAAGAACACACTATGATACAGGTCCTGGGTTCAACTATCTGACAGGCCCCCATTTTGTTACAGCTGTGTTCTTCTGTGGAGATAAGTGCATAACAGGACGTCCAAATCAAGCCGACCATCACCAATATTGTGTGTGTGCTCAAACAATTTCATTTTTATTTCGTCTCAACTCGTCTTGTGGATGTTCGTCAACAACATCAAACATCGTCCTAATATTATTGTTCCGATATTAATTGTAATTTCATCCTTGAAAGGCACGTTGCCTATGCCATTATTATCTAAAGTCACCTCTCTTTCTCATCTAAAGAAAATTGTATAAAACTGTTTTTTCGTACTGTTGTACTTTCGTCCATGGTCTCCGTAGGCACATGTCGAGCAAAGCCATCGGAAATGTAATCTTTATGTGTGAATTTACCTAGATATGTTAATTATTTAAGGTCTTATCCATTCTTTCTTTATAAGATTGTGCTTAATTCCTCTTGATAAGATCCAATCGGTCGCATTTTAAACTCACAACTTTTGCTCGGACGCTGGCATATAATTCTTCAGGTCATCGAACACAACAGTACTGCGCAGTATGATTCTGAAGCAATATCTTAGACCTTGTAGAAAGAAAAACAATAAAATATTGAAGATAATCCGTGATAATGTAGTAACTTGATTACAATGTAGGCATATTTTTTCCCACTTTAAGGATCCCCATTAGAGGTGACACTTTTCATGCTAGAAAGTGTCCTTTTTGTTGGTGCCTCCCTTTTAAAGACGCTCCGCCCCCCATTTACTTGTACATTCGAGGCAACACATTCCATTCAATACTGTATCTTGGGATGTATAGGTCTACCTAGCAAAATCTATTTCAAGGATTTGTTTCTTAGTTGCAATTTTTCAGGGACACCCCCCCCCCTCCTTTTCACTTCAACTGCGCACGTGGAGAGCGCACAAGGACGATGGGAAATTGGGGCTAATGTATTCAGCTACCATAGAACCCACACTGCAAAAACAAGGGTGTTAAATTCAACCCCATGGGTGTTAATCTTAACACTTTCCCGGTATCTACATGTATATCGGAAAACACCAGCTGGTGTTATTTAACACAAGGGTTTGGAATTAAACAATTCAATTCCACTCTTGGTGTTGAAGTAATTCCGCCTTTGGTGTTAAAATCTAACACCATTATTTCAACATGGTGTTAAAGTTCAATTCTAGTTTTGGTGTTAAAAAATCCAACACCATTTCTTTCAACACCAGTGGTGAGTAGAATTTAATCCTGATATTTTTGGTTAAAATCAATACCAATGATTTAACACTCAATTCAAAGAATCCTGCGATGTGTATTGGATTTAGTGGTAACAATTTTTTTAACTTTTCTGTCTGCAGAACAATGTTTCACACTTAACGGCATGATTGCAATGATGAAACAAGATATTCAGACCTTGACTAAAAATTCCATAACCACGAGATTCTTGACAGCTAGCTCACGCATGCGCATGCACGATACGACGTCATATCATATGACAACTGTCGTCCAATGATTTTGCTCGAATCCACTAACTTATATGCATACGCAAGTTCAACACCATAACACCAAGACTCGGAACATCAACCTGTAATTAAATATTTCGACGCTCGATCTGTTGGTGTTGAACGGACGTGAACGGACATGACATTAACACCAAGGGTGTTGTTTTTTCTATTCCGGGCTGGTGTTAGAAATGTAACACCCTGGTTTTTGCAGTGCATGTAATACAGTGCGTATATAAACAAAAAGTGTACCCAACTGTGAAAGCTTCTCATTAAAAAGACATAACTAATATGAATTCTAAATCTATTTCATTATGAAGAATATCTTGTTATCTGTTCAATGATACCCTATACGTACTTAAAGATCATTGTGATATTGTGATGTAAACAAACTTACTATAAAAATATAAAATGAATATATCGATTGAGGATTTATTGTTCCAACATTGGCATTTTATTGGCATGTTCACTTATGTTCCGGTTATTTGAAAACGAATAAAATTAAAACAAAGTGTCAATCAGCGGTATCATTTGGTATTATTTTCCCTCAGCAATTCAGTTTAATATGTACATCGCAACAAGATGCATTGCATATTTCCTGCGATCGAGGGGTCACTGCATGGCTCTCATGTAAAGGCAGGGGCATCGGTCTTACTTGGGAATGAAATGCAAATTAACATGGCTAAATAATATTCAGTGTTAGAGGTGGTCCTATTATCTTCTTTCATTTCTTTTAGTTTGTTTTTTCCACTCTGATCTTTAAAATACCTTGCTTATCAAAAGGGAAGAGGAATATCCCCCATTCCCCCGCAACTATGCCACCGGTTACAACGATAAAAACTTCATCTTCCAAATCACACTGCAACATGCACACTATGGATTAGCACATTTATTCGCAGAAACCACAACAACCATACATCTTTTACAAAAAACAAACATACATTACAATAGATATGCAACTACTGTTCAATAATCAATTAACAACGGCGTAGTTATACCAGCAAAAATGGAAGGGCTCATGCAAATACCCCTCCCTTTCTCCCATATTGAAAAGCAAAAACGTGAGAATAAATTTAGAGTGTAAAAGGCAACATAGAATGCACATAATATGACACCAGGGCCTCTCTTCACTTCAAAGCCCTGTTCTCTAATAGTTTATCTACATTTTAAGACCAGTTCCCATACAAATATACACAATTGTATCTTAAGTTTATCCATTAGAATGCTGAGAATTACACTACACTAGATCCAAACTCTACATTTAAATTATATCATTCCAAAAAATAGTTAACAACTTTTCTTATTCAAAGTTCCATTTAAAGACAAATTACAATGTCGCTTTCGTTGTCGGGATGATGAAGACTAGAATTTCCAATTTTGGCCAGTGTGTTGTCGTTCGCTAGGCGTGCGTCATCACTCGTTACTCGTTCGTCGAGCGCGCTGGACCAGCGCTATGCATTCGTCGTCATTCGCTGTGTGCGTCGGGATTTTTTGAGCATGCTCAAAAGTGTGCGCGGAGCTCGACGCATGAATGTACACGCCAAAGGCACGCCAGACGTGCGTTGAGCGCGCTAGACCAGCGCCAGACATACGCGGGGCACACGCCCTGTATACGCACAGCGCGCTAGCTACACGCTGTGCATTTTGTGTCAGCTCGCTAGCTTTTCCAAAATCATGACAAAAGTTAGGCACACGGCCTTTTCCGATTTCCAATGCGCTGGCCGTGCGTCGTAGAACGCTGTGCATGCGTGGACCATTCGTCCAGCGCGCTAGCAACACGCTGTGCATTCGTGGAAGTTATTATCATGTGCGCTCTGGGTACGGTCTGTATGCGTACTGTATGCGCCCTGTATGCGCTCAGCGCGCTAGCAACACGCTATGCATTTGGTGTCAAAAGTTGGGCGCACGACAACGCACTGGCCAAAAGTGCAAATTTCCCATGCGCTGGCCGTGCGTTCCCCATGCGTCCTCCCTGTGTGACCGGGCCTTTACAACGACGATGGGAAATTGGGGCTAATGTATTCAGCTACCCGTAGAACCCATGCAATATACACGACCGAAAGTGTTATAAACACAATTCTCATGAGCAAATATTGTCATTAGAGGTCAGTTTTCTATTTCTTCTAACATACTTAAATATTAGTTCAGTCTGTATAGATATTTATTTGCTGACTTGTTTGCTGGAAAAATGATCTGTAAATTGATTGATTGATATTATTCGTCAAGTAAGAGCAAATCTACAATATGGAGTAAAGGAAATATTTACTTACAAGGTACACAATGAGGGGGGGGGGGGATATAGCTGGTGTTTCGTTATATGCTCATGATTGTTTTGTATTTAGTTTAGATCACTAGATTATGGTTTGATGGTTGGGCTTGGAGGGCAACGGACTCTTTATTGTTATCATTATTTGAGGGTGGGGAATTTATATTAAAGTTTCAGGAATAATATCATAATTTAAATACTTTAAATATGAGGAAAGGTCCTTAAGGGCATCGTTTAACAATGTTAAATCTGAGATGCACGACCATACGTGTTATCAGTGTCTGTGATATGGTGTAACATTGAAGCCCTAACAAAAAAAAATCGCGCTTCAAAATGATCAAGAGGTGCCTCAAGAGAGTAAAAATCTTTGAGTGACCGATTTTATCATACTCGTCTCCCATTAGACTGTAGTGTAATGAAAACCGTTAGGAAAACGCAAAATTTGGTTTCGATTTCCAATCATAAATATATTAATAATCAGACAGGCAATCGGCTTGTAAAAGTCATGGGGTCCCATGGCTGCGGGTTCTAGCAATAGCGACGGAATGTTGAAACAAGTCATTATGAATGATACTCTTCCTTCCAACCTCCACTTTCTCGCCTTTCCATCTCACTTCTATTTTCTATCTACTTTCCTCAGTCCCTCGAGGACTTTATACATGGTGTACCGTAAACCTCTTCCGCGATTAAGTCATTATTGGTTGTAAAACAGGGAAAAGTAGAGAAACAGTATTTTTAGGATATATAGACATGGTAGACATAAACATGTTGTGTGTTGAACACTTAGGAATCCAAAACATCCTATACCATCATAATATATCGTCAAACCATATTTAGATGAATAAATCTGTCTTGTTTTGAACAATCATTCAAAGCTAAATAAGAGGACTGGTCATGCGATTACATTGTGAAATTTAGAAAAGTGTCTGAATGCAATAATTATTGCGAAAAGCTGATTTACGAAGTACATAATTAACACTGAGGGGTGTTGAAATGATCAAAATAGAAATAAATTTGTTCATGTAGTTTTCCTGAAAATCACACGCATTGGTACGACTTACACACATATGACATGAAAGTTTGGTGCAAAATTTCCCAACTCTTTCTCTTCATATTTCGAATATAAGGACATATGAAAAGCATTTCTATTTCAAACTTATTCAAAACTGACATAACAAGAATGCAAATGTCCCCTAAATTGTTGATAGCATTTCATCTTTACCAGAAGTTCACAAGGCAAGCTAGTACTTTATATTTTCAATGCCTTCGCCCACCGAAGGTACGGACTTTAAACATGGTGATAATTGTATCACCATAAGCCGACCATTGATTAGATTTTTGGATATGTATGTCAAATGTCATAGAGGTCAATTTCAATGAAATGACAGGTAATTAGCCTCATTATTGCAATATTTCGAGAATGGTATGAGGTATGAACTTAAAGAGAAGGTTGAGTTCTGGGAAGAGGTGAACAAAAATTTGTGAGCGTTATCATCGTATTACGCAAGTGTGAAAGAACATCAAACAAAACATGTTCCTTGAAAAGCATGGCTCTTCAAATACCTTTATATTCTAAATATGGCATGTAAAATCATACAAATCTGGACGGATTTTTTCGCCACGTGTTCGTTTAGTCCCATATACATCTTTCTGTGTACAGTGCTTGTAAATATGTTATATAGCATTTTGAATATTTATAAGCTCTTTTCCACCTATTAGCATAATATCGCAATGAACAAAAAGACAATACGCACGCGTAACTACGACAGAATCCTGGGCCTGGCGGGGGCCGGACCATAATTATATCGACCCGAACTTAAATTGTAGAACAAAGGTCAGAGTTGGGCGGGGGGGGGGGGTTAAATAAATCTTAAAAGGGTATAATTGGGGGCTAGAAACTTCACTGGATGGAAAGCACATAAACAAATAACAAAATAATGATCCCATCTCACGGTCTCCCTTAATCTATTTTGGACCTCTTGTTTGTTTACGTGTGTTTGAATTTACACCATTTACTTATTTAGGTGTTTTGTTTGATCAATGATTATCAATCAAATGGCACAGATCATTTAGCCCACTAAACAAGTGCCAATTCATATTTTTAATGCCCAAATGATTACTCGTCTCGTCTTCAATGATCTTTCATATTGTGCCCCCTCCAAAATTAAATTTCAATTTTGCCTCATTCTTTTTATTTTTGCACTCGACGCAACTAAATTGTTATATTCCCCCCTCCCCCGGACAGTAAAATTTTCAATCCAGGACACCTTTCCAATACTGAAATGTACATAGGCCCTATTATCCTGTCATTTTGGCACCAATTTAGTTTTTATTTAACTTTGCTCCCCTCCCCTCTTTATTATAAACCATTTTTTATACTGCATTCATACTTTTGCCCTACCCGCTCTCTATTACATTTCCGCCTTCTCCCTCATTAGGAAAGATGATGAAATCTATTTCGCTGCTGCCAGATCTAAACAAATTACAAGGTCCAGCACCAATTACTCAATCCTACATAAGACTGCATTCATCAGCACCATCACACCTCAGTCATACACAGTGGCGTACACAGGATGTTTTCCGGGGGGGGGGGGGGGTTAAACAATTTAAATTTCGCAACGACTCAGCCAGCCGCTGAATAAGCGGGGGGGGGGGAGGTTGGGGGCCAAGAGCACCTTTTTTATTTTTTGTTATATTAAAAGGGTTTTCCTCCAAAACACACACATTAAAAACAATTAAGGGGGGGGGGGGGTTTAACCCCCAAAACCCCACCCCCTGCGTACGCGCCTGGTCATACAGCACTATGATTACAGAGTGCCTGCATCATCATAATCACCACTATCATCACATATCTTTCGCAAAATATGAAAATGAAAATAATTTGTTTAAATTAATATTTATGAACATCAACATAGTTTTTTTCTACAATGATCTTTTTAAATGCAACATGACATAATATCACATCAAGAAAAGGAAGGCAACAATTGAGAGGGGGGTGGTCTGCTGTCTCTTTAACACTTTTGACATTTTTGTTGTTGTTTTTACTACTATTATCATTATTATTTTCATTATTATTACTATTATTGTATCCCCCGGCAGTATGCCGGAGGGTACTTTGGATTCAGCAGCGTTACGCCGCCGCCGCCGCGTCCGCCGCGTCATATTGTTGTCTACGCTCTATCTGTCACGTTCCTTGATGGATTTCTTTCAAATTTTGTATGAATCTTGGTTAAATATACACATCTTCAGTGTTTGGTGATGCTGCCACCTGTGTTCGTCTGTTCCATGGTCAAAGGTCATATTTTGGTGGGTGTCTATAGTGTGCGCTCTGCAGTTTATATTTTATGATGGATTTCTTTCAAATTTTGAATGGAGATGTATCTTGGTAGAATCTACACAACTACACTTTTGGGCAATGCTGCCCTCATTGTTCTGTCCTTTATAGGGTCAAACGTCATATGTCCTTCATGCGCTCTAACTGCCACATTTCTTGACGGATTCTTTCAAATTTTGTATGGAGGTCCATCATAGTTTACAACAGGCCTCTTCAGATTTGGTGATGCTGCTCTCCAGTGTTCCATCTTTTATAGAGTCAAAGGTAGTATTTTAGGGGAGATCTTGTGTCGCTTTGCAGGTCACATTTCTTGACACATTTCTTTCAAATTTTCTATAGAGATGCATTATACTCTAATCTAAACACATATTATTCTAGTGATGCTGCTCCTAGTCTTGACAATAGTCTGAGTCACTGGTGGCGATATGTACGTCATCCTTTTGGATTATGGAGAGGGGTTGTTTGTCCCTCCTTCAAACATAAGGATGACATTGCCGGAGGATACATTTGCATTGCGCGGCAATGGAGATAACGATATTTCTAGTTACTATTATTATTATTAGTAGTAGTAGTATTATCATTACTAATAGTATTACTACTATTGTACTACTCCTACATCATTTTATTTGTCCACTTCAATTTAGTTTCGAGTTCAGCATCCCTAATATATTTGTCAGAACTTGAAGTGACATTAAATATCAAAGAATTATGTTACATGAACATGCATTTAAGAGGACAAATACATAATAATTTCATGGTCCTCGATATATCTCCTTCCCTTCTTCCTCTGGTAGCCTTAAAAGGGCTATGTAGCATATCACGAAGATGAACTAAAGATTACAAGTGGCATGAGGAAGACAGATGAGTTTTTAGGGAATAAGGGCATTAGAGGCCTAAGGAGTTCTTGGAAGTTCTTTGGACTTTCAGCATGCACTACATATTCTGGAAGGCAGTTCCATTAATTCTGGGACAGAGCGTTGGGCAAATGAAAACTTGACTATGTCGCTTCTGGCTTGATACATCTTGAGGGTCATGTCATGGTTCTTTCGCGTTCGTGATTTGTTGAAGGAAAATAGGACTTTCAAGGGAAAGGCAGAGAGACAGTTGCCTATCTTGTGCACCATTCCCAGTCTACTTGCAAACCGCCTTGTAGATAGAGTCGGCCACTGCAACGTCCTGATCTCGGCATTGGATCTTTTTAAGATCCTGGATATCCGAGATGTTGTAGGGATCCCAGACGCCGGAACAGTACTCAAGATGAAGGCAGACAAGGGACCTGTAGGCCTATGAATGAAGCCTGGTAATCAAACCTCCTGGGACAACCCGCATAATAAGAACAAAAATAGAGAAAGAATATAAGTTTAAACTTAGCTGAACTACATCAGATACGGTTAGGTTATTTTTTAACTTTGGTATTGGGCCTGTGTCTGCAGAAATTAAAGACAGTCAAATTCAAACAATTCTTCCAGACCTCTGGTCCACGATATTGATGTCTGTTTGCGAATTATGATGTCTGTTTGAGAATTATAATATCTGTTTGAATGATCTGATATCTGTAGATGAGAAATGTGATGTCTGTTTGAACAATATGGTATTGTCTGTTTTTCATTGAATAAATGTTGGCCCTACTTTGTAGGCAGATGAACTTCCCATCAAGTTCTTGGGGGTAAGAAGGTCAAAGGACAAAGGTCACAAAGACGAAGGTCAATCAGAGACAATTGTGACTTTTTGATCTTGAACATGAATCGCATTCTCATAAAAAACATAAATGGATGCAAAATAACTAGTATGCAGCATATCGTCATGATCATTGGATGGTAAAGGAAACCGAGTATGGAGACAGGTCATATAATAGATAATAGTGGAAATACCGGTTTGTAAAATTATGCAATATGTAATAGAAATTGGTATTTACGAATTAACTGAAATCATTTATCTTGTTTTCCATCTATAGGTCCTGAAGAAAATGAAAATATTCAGGTGGTGGAACTTCCCATCGTAGGCTGGTTATCTCAGGACCTAAGGCCGGACTTCCTGCCATTGGCAATCCCAGAAGACATCTCAGAGAGACTGGAAAGAGTACATGGTAACCCCGCCGTTTGGTGGATAGGTCAGATCATGACCTACATTCTGAGACCTCAGCCTCAACTCCAAGAACTCATGGACAATGAGACAGCGGCCTTAGGATTCACACATCCGATTGTTGGGTGAGACGAATAAATTGGATTTGATTTGAGTTGATTTGATTTAATTTCTTTTCACTCGTGGTAGAGGAATCTATTTGTTGGTTACCCCCCCCCCCCCCCCCACCCCCACGCTAGCAAATTTCAAGTCAAACCACCGAAGTATAACAGGGATACCCCATACGAAACTCCAGCAAAGGCCTGTTTTCTACTTCTCATGGGAAGTAATATTGAATTCATAATAGTATACACTGCAGTGTTACGGTACAGTATTACACGGTCCAATACTTGGTAGTGTTTGTACTGTACTGAATATGTTACCGTACAGTTTGATTCTGGCTATTATTGCTACATGTATGTCGTAGTTTATATCACATTTAAGATGCAAACAAAAAAACATATTTCAATAAAATACATTTGATTTTTCAGTTTAACGTTATGCTGTTTGAGTTGAGTTGAGTTGAGTTGAATTAATTTCTTGTTGTTGGGGGGACCGGGGGAAAATGCAATGAATTATTGATAATTTATTGCATTTTCATTGTTTTTTGTATTTGTGGAGCGGCGCCATACCCTAGCCCCCGCTGCGTACAGTCATGATTCAGTGGCTAAGCAATGGCCTCGTTACTGTGAGGCCCGAGAATAAAAACCGTGTCGATCAGCTATATAAGTGCCCTTTTGTGAGGCATTTATCCTCATTGCTGTCAGTTATGACTTAAGGACGTAGGTCCCCTAGTTGATTAGCATAGTAGCACACACATGATTTAGCAGTCACGCAAAACAAACACACGCAAACTATTATTCAATAAAATAAGAGAATGTATACTATTATTCAGATCTATTAGGAATAAATCATTGTCGAAACCATTCCATAAATTGGGGTAAAAATTTTTTTTTCCACCTTTATGACCAACAGTGTATATAAAACACCAACCTTTTTTTCCCTTTCTAATACACTTATTTACTCTTCCGATTTGAGATTTCCAAGTCAACTGTTGATATACAGGTATATGGATTCCTACAAATGATGCAACATCCACCTGTTTTATTTCGGTGTCGACTATTTTCAATACTCCTTAAATACCTACTGGTTGTCAACTCCCTCGTATAAGTAAATAATTCGTTTTTAACAAATTTACTGTAAGTTTATTCATTTTACACCACGTGGACACCTTATCGAGATGCATATTAACTACATCCATAATTATACCAATAGTCAAAAAAAAATTGGCCTTGAAAATTGAAGGGTCCAAATAAATGCAGCAAAATAGAGGCGGTGCTCCGGTGGGGGTGGGGAGAGGCTCAGTGGGCACAGAGTCTTCCTCACAATTTTTCAAGTACACCAAAGTGTCATTTTTGCCTTCTGATAAGTGCCCATTTTCATCCCTTATAAAGTGTTCCTTTCATCTAAAATTAGTACCCTGTTCTCCTTTTAAATGTCCCTATACAAAATCTTATCAGTGTCCCTTTTTTTATAATGAGTGCCCTTTTCTCCTTAGTGTCTCTTTTACAAAATATTATAAGTGTTCCTTTCTTTACAATGAGTGCCCCTTTCTCCTTTTAAGTGTCCCTGTACAAAATCTTATCAGTGTCACTTTCTTTATAATGAGTGCCCTTTTGCCCTACCGATAAGTGCTCCTTTTAACTATGATAAGTCCCCATTTATACTTCTGAAAAGTGCTCTTTGCTTTCTTTCTGATGAGTACTCTACCTTTTCATTTCTAGAGAACCCTTCAAAGCGAATTAGTGTCCCTTTTAAAATGTGATAAATGCCCTTTACAAATGTGGCAATGGTTCCGAAATTCCAAGGAACTGCCATGCACATTACCCTAAAATAAATTATGGTGAAAATAAGCCATTATCGGTATAAATGCTACACGACACTTCGTCACCTCAGCCACACAAAAATGGGACCATAATTTAAAGCAAACGAGAGCATTATTTTGTGAAATTTCTCCAAGCTTGCTCTCTACGTTCGATCGCATTTATAGTATACGCCTATACGGAATTATTGAATTAAATTGATCGAGTGAAGTATGTTGACATCAGTTATATTATCTTAATGCGACCTACAAATCATAACAAAATTCTGCTCGCTCGCACTTTAGACCGTTAAAAACAACCGCAAAGTATGACGCGAAAGCAGAAATGAAGATCCAGATAAAGAGAGAAACAATTATAATAATAATAATAATAATAATAGCTAGTTCTTATATAGCGCTTTTCAGGACCGAAGGCCCTCTCAAAGCGCTTTACAGATATATATATTATTACCCCGGTCATAGGATTCAGGCTTACCCGCACACAATGTATGCACATTCTCCACTCCCTGGGGAGCATTCCAGCGATATTGTATTGTATTAATCAGATTGTAGGAGTAAACATGTGTACAAAATGATGTCTCAATATTGCATTCTGTTAACGCTTTGTGATTACTATGTGTAGGTGCCCCTTTCCCCTCCAAAGTGCTTTTTATTTTGATGCTCCTTCACCCCTGCATTGCAACTAAAAAACTTGATTTTCAGATAGAAAAAATGCCTTTGAACACATGAATAATCAACACTAACACAATTGTCAAATATGTAGTACATTATAGAGCAATACATGTATTACATTGATTAAGACTTTAAATCACTAAAGGTACATTTCTAGCTTTGTCAGTCAAAACAAAACGAGCTGAGGGTTTGGAGCTCTTCCGGATATCTTGATTACTAGCATTGATTTCACGATAATCTTTTCCCTCAATGACAGCGTTCAAGTGAGGCGTACAGATAAGCTCGTCCAGGAAGCCAAATTTCATTTTATCGAGGAGTACATGCTCTACGTCGAAGAATTCTACCAGGAATTGGAGAAGAGACAAGAAGTGCCGGTCAGGAGAATCTTCTTAGCAACAGACGAGGCCAGTCTGCTCGAAGAAGCTAAGAAAAAGTGAGTTTAGGACAACATTCGTGGCTTAAGAGCACCAGAACACGTAAAGGTATTGTGGTATTATGGATAGAACTGGAATTCTAATCCCTGCCATATAGCTCGCTCTGAGTCTTTTGGCAAGACATTTAACTACATTTGTTAATTGCCACAATCGACACAGGTAAAGCGAATGGGTACCAGCAGGTAGTAATTCCTTGAATGCTTCAGTGCCTTCGTCAGGGCATTTTGGCTATATCAGAGGTAATAATCCAAACTATTAATTTGTAATATGCGCCATACAAGAACTGAGTATTTTGATATGGTGGTAGGGTGATTTGATAGAGATGTTTACCGTTTGCCCTTTTGGCAGACAAATCATAGTTTTTTTTCCTAGGTCATGTTCGGAACCTCAAATCAAGGTACGAGATCCCAATGAAAACTTCGGAACACAGTAATATTTGTACAGCACATATTAATAACAATAATAATAATAATATCGGATAATAATAAAGCGCACATACCCACCGCGTAAGTTGCTCAAGGCACCCTATATTACTCCGGCTCTGCTAGACTCTGTATCAGTGATCATAACGTTCGAGGAATTCCTTCCTGCCGGTACCCATTCAACACCAGGGTGGAGAGTGGCAAATTTAGATTAAGGTGTTATCGAGCGAAAGGGAGGGGGCGGGGGGCGGGTCTGATTTAAAAAATGAAATCCACAATCTTAGATTTTCATCACTATACAATTTAATCCCAAAGAAAAATCAAAACAGGTTACAAATAAAAAAGAGAAATAATATATACAAGTAATCAACATACAGTTACAAAGGGAGAAATAAATCTACGAATTGGGATTATCATCATCAATTTAAAGTAGTAAAAAAAGAAGAATGATATCTGACAAGCAGGCACGTAAAAATGAAAAAAGGGAGTTCCGGGCCCCTTGGCAGTCCTGAATACGCCCCTCATCTTCTTTTTATACCCAGATCTATGGAAGGCCCCATCATTCAAAATGGGATAAATTCATCTATATATATTCTGGAAAGTAACTTTTGGTAAAAGTAAATACAAATAAAACTTAAAAATTACAATCAAAAGGCATTTAAGTTTTTGAAAAGTCAACTCATCTCTCTATATTTTTTTGTCATTACAGAAGGTTGCTTGTTGTTTTGATGTGGGGGGGGGGGGGGGGGCTTGTGGCAAATGAAATAGAAAGGTTAATTTCATATCATTTGTTTTTCTTGATCATAGATAAAAATTATATCTTATCGGCACTTATTTGATAATTCCAAACATTCAATCATAGAGATTGATCGATAAAGTTCTAAAAACATCTCAAATAATATATGAAAAATAAATCACAATGTCACAATCATTTCATGAAGTTCCATGTCGGGGATCGATACCATAATCTTCGCATCTCGAGTAGACTGTTTGAACACCGCTGCGAAGTATTTTGCAACCTGACTTTATGTACATATTTTGTTTCTTCTATAGATATCCTGGTTATGTGTTTGTCAGTGACAATACAATATCTCAGTCAGCCAAAGTATCAACAAGATTGTCAGAGGAATCTTTAATGGGTATCATCTATGACATTCATCTTTTGGCTCGTTCGGATTTTCTTGTTTGCACCTGCACCTCAAATGTATGTATTTCTTAATTTGTTGCGATTTTCTGTCGCATAATATGTAGAACTGTTATCTATTTATTCATTCGTTTATTTATTTATTCATTAATTCAATTTGTAATTATTCATTTTTTATTTATTCATTTATTTATTTAAAGTATTTAATTTGCTTACTTTTTATTCATTCATTCACTCATGTATCTACCTTTAAATTTATGATACCGATCAACTTGAAAAAGCATACAAAAACGCTTAAACTATTTCTTCTATTTTTGAGGGGGAGGGGTAGGTCACTTTGGAGTGTTAAACCTATTAAATTTTATGATTCGGATAGGTAAACAGAGCGCTGGTTGATGTTATTCCCTTGGAAGTCCACGCCATCTACCCCTTACAGCATCTTCCCCTTTTAATAACAAATTAAAAAAATCATACCTCTTTCTTCCCCAAAAAATAAATGGCCGATGGATTATCATCATCAATAGTGATCTGTCAGTTTATGACAGGTTTAGTGACCATATCAGAAGCCTACATCAAGTGTCTCTCATAGTACCTCGGTCTTGAGCCATCCGTTTCAGCATTTCATATCCTATTGCTCCACATTCTGCGATTAAGTCATCTAGAAAGCCTTTACGAGGTCTTCCCCTCATCTTCTTTCCAACGACCTTCTATGACTCTGATCATCAAGCCATCATCATGCCGCATTATGTGTCCTAGCCATTTCTTCTGTCTCTTTCTCTCTGATCGTTTGAAGCAGCACCCGCTTTTCTTGAGGTCGATGCCACACCTCTTCATCCGAAACTCTGTCCCTCCAAGACACACCTAGTAATTTACGCCAGCACCACATTTCGACCGCCTCCAATCGCTAAATGTCTTTCCTGACGAGTGTCCACGTCTCTGCCCCATACAACGTCACACTCCATACTAGAGAGATAATTATATTGTCGTTGAAGAAGGTAGCTCTTGCCAGTGCTGAGAGCAAGTTGACCTCTTTGGCGCACTATCCATCCTCAGTCAGCACACTGTCCAGATACTTGAAGTGGTTGACTTGCACTAGTCTGTTGCGATTTATAATGACGGTTATTGATTTTGTCTTGACCTTACTTATCATCGTCACCTTCGTTTTCTTCTCGTTGATTCTCATGTCATAGCTCATGACCACTTGGTCCATCTGTACCATCTGTCTTTGAAGGCCATCGGCAGTGACAGCGAGTGTGGTCTGATCATCAGACTTAATTAATACTCCTCCAACGTTCACCCCTTCTTCTAACATTGCCAGAGCTTCTCTTACCATTGCATCTGCATAGATATTGAAGAGAAGAGGAGACAGAAGGCACCCCTGACGTGTTCCACGTCCAATGATGGCTGGTTCAGAGACCCCATCTCCAACGTGAACGCGTGCAGTTTAAGACATGCACAAGGATGCAAGAAGTCTACGGTGTTTCCAATCAATACCAAATGCTGACAGCACTTTCATCAGCCTAGTTTAATTGACACAATGTCTTTTCGTAGTCCACAAAACTTATATATATGCCCTGACCATGCTGTATACATCTATCACTTAATATTCTCATTAAAGCAATTGCTTCTCGGGTACCGACCCCTTTACGAAAGCCAAATTGGCCAATTCCAATATAATATTTGGACCTCGCTTTTATCCGATGGTGGAGTACATTTAGCAATACTTTTGAAGCATGTGATACCAGGCTGATGGTGCGGTGATCCTCGCATCTGATTGCCTTTGTAGTCTTGGCGGTGGTGGTAATGTTTATTTTAACTGACTGGTAAGAGAGCATAAATGCTTGTAAGTAAGCAACCAGACGGTCGACGGCTTTAGGTCCTCTCTGAGGGACCTGGTAATGAGGATTAATGCCTTTAATACCAAAGGGCACTAGCGCATCGCCTTGGTTTCGAACCCGGGTCACCGGATTACGAGACCACTGCTCTACCGACTGAGCTATCGCGCTTCCTCTAGTCTTCTTAATAGTTATCAACTGGCTTCTTGTCCAATCCTCTGGCCACATTCCCTGTTAATAATAATAATAGTGAACATTTATAATGCGCCAAGTCTGTCAAAAGTTACACTCCTGGCGCAGTTGCATGAAAATTAAACCTTTTGTTACATAACTGTACAAGCGAGCTAGAAACAAACGACGCTTTCGTTATATAGTGAAGATATTACTTCGCCAACAAAATTACACACTGCCCGAATATGACGATTTTCAGGCATCCCATCGCCAAGACTATTTCCAGAGCGAGCAATCCGCGAGGGCGAAAATGAAAACTTTAATCTCTTGGAAATGTTGTTTCATCATCAAAATTCACTAGCTTGGATATAAAAGTAGAATATTCGGGGACCTAGCTGCCCAAACATAAAGATATTCAGGAACCCAAATGTGACTATATTCGAGTATGTCGCTGCCGAAATATGACGTGACTGTTGCTCGAATTGAAACTCCATCCTTACCCCCCCCCCTCGCCTTGTAGGTCTTTGATTGCAACAAAGCAGTGGATCGAGTTGCGACATTTTAGCGTAAGCTGCTTTCTATTTATTTGTTCTTCAACCGGGTGGCAAAATTAACGAAGTCTCTGGAGGAATATGACAATGTAGCAAGGTAGCAGAAAGCCCCCTCTCTTTTGCGTTTTATGTGCCCCTTCAAGTGCCAAGCGGGGCACATGCCGCCCCACCCGTCTTTACATGCCCCACTGGTGAAAATTCTTGGGTAGCTTTCATTATCTGTAGATGCCTATTGCTCACTGCTTTCTGTGACATAAATTATATATGTCGATAGAGGTATAACACGACGTGTGCTTCGGGCTTTACAGTCATGCACCCTTTATTCTGCAATATCGAGAGAGATCGGGAGAAACAAAAATATAGGACGCCATACCACACTTAAGAATTTTTTTCTCAAATTGGGTGATGCCCTAGAAGATGACCTTTTCGTGTTTCTATTTTTTTTCTTCTTTTTTGTTGTTGTGAGAAATGCCGATTCAACCAGTATATTCATTTTTTTAAATGCCAAGGATGAATCTTAAACAATCACAATAGTTTTTACTAAGTAATATAAGTCAAAAGAGATCTAATACCGTGATTACAACACAAATATAGCGTCTATTTTTTAACGATGTAAAATCAAGATTATAGAGTGCCCAATAAACAAAACACTAAAAAGTAACCTCTTTTGGGAGTGTATTTTAAGTGATTTTAAAGTATGGTGCCTTTTGAACTAGATTTAAACGTTATCGAAACGTGCCTTCATTTAAACAAAAAAGGTACTCCTGTTCACGTTTTTATCTAACCTAAAAACCACCAATATATCACGCGACTGTAGTAACGTAATTCCACTTACGTCTGTAAATCAAGTGTTTATGACCAAATAACCACTTGACCAAGCAACGAGTTTTTTGTCCGTTAACCGATGGTGGTGATAAATACGTAATTATTTGGTCTTGTAAGCACCTTTATCGATTGGTTTCACAGGTTATCCGAGGTTGATGGTAATAATTACGTTACTTACACCGGCTAATCGTCTTATTGTTCTGTCCGTGAATCTCTGGTTATATTCAATTAGTAATTCTGAGGTGTCTTACAAACCTCTTTTAATGGTTTCAAAGTTACCATACATTTCATGGTTATGATCACGTTGCTCACGCTGATTACTAATCTAAGCTGTGAATACGTGATATTTAGGTGTGAAAATAAGTAATTATTAGGTGTCTTAAAACACCTTTTTAAGTGGAGGTCAAAGTTGCCATAAGTTCCGCGGTGATGATCTCGTGACTCAAACGGATTATTAATCTAAGCTGGGCATACGTGACTTTTAGGTGTGAAAAATGAGTAATTATTAGGTGTCTTAAAACACCTTTTTAAATGGTTTCAAAGTTACCATAACTTTCTTGGTGATGATCACGTAGTTAAAACTGATTACTAATCTAAGCTGTGAATACGTGATATCTAGGTGTGAAAATAAGTAATTTTTAGGTGTCTTAAAACACCTTTTTAAATGGAGGTCAAAGTTGCCATAAGTTCCGCGGTGATGATCTCGTGACTCAAACGGATTATTAATCTAAGCTGGGCATACGTGACTTTTAGGTGTGAAAAATGAGTAATTATTAGGTGTCTTAAAACACCTTTTTAAATGGTTTCAAAGTTACCATAACTTTCTTGGTGATGATCACGTGGTTAAAACTGATTACTAATCTAAGCTGTGAATCCGTGATATTTAGGTGTGAAAATTAGTAATTATTAGGTGTCTTAAAACACCTATTTAAATGGTAGTCAAAGTTGCCAGCAGTTCCGCGGTGATGATCTCGTGACTCAAACGGATTACTAATCTAAGCTGGGCATACGTGTTTTCCAGGTGTGAAAATGAGTTATTATTGGGTGTCTTGATGGTTTCACAGTTACCATTTAAGTTCCGTGGTGATAATCCCGTGACTGTTGGCATATTTCTATGTTCACCAGCTGATAAATGACTGTTGGCATTTTTTAATTCCACCAGTTGATAACTGGAGTGTACATATTTCCAGTTGCACCAGTTGATGACTGACTGTTGGCATATTTCCAGTTGAACCAGCTGACACCAATTAATTTGCATATTGAATATGGGGTGCGTGCAGATCTATGTTTTTAAACAATTTATCTGAATTAACAGCATATTTCGTAATTACTGATGATTTAGTTATGTGCAATTCATTTCGAAAATACTACATATATAAATTACCAGTTATTAGGACATTTCGCTACTTCGTATGAATTGCATTTAGTTAAACATGAACAGTCAGACCGCAGCGCGCGCGTTAATGAGGCTGAAAGCTGATTTTTATTCAGCGATATCTGGCGATCACATAACATTTACGTCTGCTGAATTTCCATGCGCTTTTCAGTGAGATTTGTAGGGGTGTACATGTAGCTGCGTTTTTGGTCGTTAACTTCATTCAACATGGCAGCATGCAACGGAAAGTCACTCTCGAGATTTTCAGCATCAGTTTGATATGTAATTTGCCATATTTCGCAATTTGTAAACAATAATTTTTCACAACTTTTATTGACGTTATTTTTGTAACATTTCAACTGCTGTTTTGACCCGGGAATTTCACTTTTGGTTCCTGACTTTGGGACAAAATAAATTTGTCCACTTTGAGATTCGTTCGAAAGATGAAAAGTCACTGATCAAAAATATGTCAAAACCTAATTGACGCAAAATCATGTTCTTTTTATAATCATAGTAATTAAGACCCTAAAAACCCGGAAATTACCAATTTGTTCTTGTTATGATAGCGCGAAATTGTGTGATTTCATACTCGTGCACGCTCGCCGTCTGAGCAATGGCAATGCATAACTGATTATTAAACTCCAGGGAGCTCCGCCGCGCCATCGACTAGCCGAAAAAAAAATAGAAAAATGATTAAAAAAGAAATATAGTAAAAAAGATTCAGCTATATCACAAGTGAGGTATTTGATCTCGGGTCCTTAGATTGTTGTCAAGACGGCTTGCGCGCACGTGCATTACAGGCGCACGCCACAACGCATGGTTACCAAAATGTTGTATTCAGAATGTTAATAAACCAAAGCGAAACATATGTGACGTAGTTGACGTAGTTGACCAATCAGAACTCTCTATTATCACATCGGCAAAATTGACTACTTTTTTTAATTATTCATAAACATGAGCGTGATCTTTTTTGGTTCCTGACTTTGGGACAGCGTAAAATATAATAATTTTGATATCATTGTAATGAAAAATATTTATGCTTTATGCTGATTATAATATCTTCTTGACGCAAGAATGATTTCTATGTGAAAATCAGCCCTACTCTTTAGATAGATTTATCGTCGAAAAACCCCATTTTCAAGGCGAAATATCTGTTTCCAAAATATATCTAACATGATTGTCATATAAGTATATAGAGAGTGCAACTTCTTATCTTTAAAATAAGACCCATTTCATGAGAAATGAATTATTATAAAGGCAAAAATTACCGATCGGGAAGACCGTCTGCACTACTCATTACGTATGCAAGACACGTAAATTCTTGCATACGTGCTGAATAAAATAGAGGGTTTTCGCACCGGCTGCGGTCTGACTGTGAATAAGGGAAACATTAACTATGAACTAAATAATTTCAATAAAATACAAGTATATGAAAAAATTTCGATTAATTAAATTATGTAAGTCTACTTATTATCAATGCCTTTACATTGGAAATACAGACGTACCAGTATTGAAGTGTTGTTGCTGTTCAACTGGTTGGAAGTTTTACCAAATGGTTCTAATGGCTCGGCTAGACCAGTTGAATTCTAACTGGCCTGGATCAACTGGATCATTTAGCCCATTTCAATTTCCAGGGTTACCAGTTGGCATTAACTGGTTCATCAACTGGACCAGATGCAACTAGCTTTCTCTTCTGGCATGTTTGCATCCTCCCCCCCCCCCCCCCCCAATCCCCTCTAATCCCAAACTGCTTCCGGCGCGCCTGGACGTAATTATGGAAGATCCAAGACACGATGTTCAGAAACGGGATGAGAACGTCATTATTTTGGTTCATTTATTGTGTAACATTTGCGTTATTATTGGGTTGAACGCGGGTTACGGTAACATATTTCCTCTTCGACGTAAATTTCACGTTAATGAAGAACATGATTCATCTCAAGTCAGCCTCGTAATATTCACGTGAATTTCACGCAGATATTTTGACTAAAACTATCACTAACGCTTCACGTGTTTCTGTGACGCGATAATTTCGTTTATGAAGATGTAATTTCATAACCAAACAAACACGGGAGTATTAGGTTTACAAACCATGGTCTCCAAGGTAGGGATAATCACGTTATTATAATGGTGATATTGCAGTGACAATTGCGTGATTTAGTGTACGTGTGTTTGAAGTTACCTAGTGCAATAAACGTATTAACACATTTACGTAAATGTCCGGTGTTTGTAGAACGTAACTCTCCTCAAGTCGATACCTTGATATTGACGTGATTTTCACGTGATTTTGTTTATTGGGCATGGAATACCATACACAATATCATGCCCACAGATCATATCCTTTACGTTAATCGCCCGAGCCTCCTAAAGTTCCGATGTGGAATTGATAAGCACGGCCGGTTGTGACCATGGCTTAAAGAAGAAGAACCTTCGAAATCAGCCTAATATGCAAACTAACAGTCCTAATATTAATAAATGGTAGCCAACTATATTACAGAAAATTTGATTGTATATTTTTTAGAAGTTGTTTACTTCTAAAAAGGGAAACGCTACATGCAAAAGATAAATTAATAAACATGTATTATAATACAAATGACAATATGAATACTTTGCTCTCTCTCTTAACGCAGGTTTGTCGACTAGCTTATGAGATGATGCAGGATTACCATGTGGATGCTTCAACTAAAGTCCGCTCCGTTGACATTGGATACTACTGGTATGGTCAGAGACCCAATAGCTTAGGCAAAAGAGTCAAGATGCCTATGTATGAAGGTTCTGAGAACATTCCCTTGTAATCACCGAAGACTGTTGTCCGTTCGAAAGGCCATCGTTTATACCTTATAGATTGGTTGATTGAAAACAATTATTTTCATAAAACATTGAACAGCATGCATCCCAAAATACAAAAGAAATCAAGAACTACCAATCGCTGTGTAAACAAAATTGCCACTTGTCTATTATACCATAATCATGATAACATAGTGCAGGATAAAATATTATATGACTGAAGATCTGACACATGAAGACCTCATCGAGAACAGAAGGTGGAGCACAGCCAATCAGCATGTAGGGCATGTATATACAGGAACTTTTTAAAAACAAGGTGAAGCTCCACTTCTCAGCCAGGAAGTACGATGCGACTCGGAAACTTAGCAGTTGCCTTGAAGTCATTAGGTTCTGGTCTTTTAACAATAGACTTTGCCTTAATGAACGAAAATATGAAATGATCCAAATTACTTCCAAATTCAGAAACTTTCCCGACTTGGTTACCGGAGATGGTTCACTGAAGGCTAGTGGATACGTACTGGACCTTGGTGTTTTAATCGACAACAATCTTATATTTCAGCAGCATATTACAAACGTCTGTATTAAAATCTGCATCTTTCGGAATCATTAAAATCACAAAATTAAGTCCTTGCTGAAAACGTGCCCTTTTAATTCATGGATGATATTCTGCAGTCGCTCAAAAGAGGTGCACATCGTATTATTCCTTGTTTGTTTGATCTCATGTTTGACCTTTAATATGTTTGATCTCATTTATATTATTATTATTATATATATGCATGATTTATTGAATAAAGAACAGATTCAAAATTTGTGTGTTTATCATAAGTTTTGGTTAATAATTTTTAGTCAGACAATGTTGCGCTTAGAGACACCCGTATTAATCCCCTAATACACGTTGTGGATTATTATTATCATTAAGAGGAGGAACCAAGCGGGAGTCCCGTACGAGTTCAAATCGGACAGTTTTGTCCAGACTGTCAGGTGAATTTATGTATGTATATAATTATATAATATATGATATGTCATGTAGAATGTATAATATACAGTTAACAACTAATTATTCATACCCCCTCGTAAATTTGATGTTTTTGTGTTTTTCGTAACCTGAGAATGAAAGGTGGACTGGTTGATGAATTTGGGGCCTTTGTTGAATATTTTGAGATGTAAGTTTTAATATACAACTTAATTTTTTCACAAACTTAAAAATGAAAACAAAATTGGTAAGGGTATAAATAATTAAGTTGTTAAGTGCATAATGTAAAGCGGAAAAATTAGAATTATTGCATGTAATAAACTCATTTGCATCCCTCCTTAATTTCCTTCCTTTCTCCTTTTTCTTATTCCCATTCTTTTCTTTGTCTTTTTGTCTCTCTCTTATATCACTCTCTGTACATATCTCGCTTTACCGAATACTCGCGAAAGGGCCGCCATCGGCGGCCTTTTGCGCGCTTTTTGTGAGCGATATAAGGTGTTGAAAGGACGTTCTTGAGAGTTGACACAATTATTGTGGATTGGAAAAACAAAACAAAAGAAGTTGGTGAATGCTTTCCTAAAGTCCCCATCACACCAAACTAGTTCTCACTACGTTCTGGAACCGTCCTAGAAAATCGTAAGACGGATTGTGGTCGGGGTAGAATGTGTAAATAATGTCTTTAATACGATCCTAGTTCGTTCATAAACAGTCCTCATTACGTCCAACTCGTCTGTACCCCGTCCATAGTCAGTTTATATCAAGTTCAGACCGAATACCTTTGCCATTTCCAAGCAGTCCAAGCCCGTCTGTAATTAGTTTAGACCCGTTTTTAACCAGTTCTCCCTCGTTACCAATACGTCCAAACCCAGTTTTAACTAGTTCGCAAATTGTTCTTACTAGTTTGTAACCCGACCATCCAGTTCAGAGACAGTTCAACTCGTCCTCATCTCGTTCTTAGTACGTTCGAACGCGCTCCCAGAGCCTAAGTCCTAAGTCGAGGGCTAAACAAACCCAATACAGCACGTTCTTGCCATTACTCGTTACCATTCAACTTCAACGCTTCAAGCTTTGCAGATCAAGTCATTCAAGTGAAGCCCTCATCACATCAAACTAGTTCTCACTACGTTCTGGAAAATGTTGCCAAAACGGGCTCAAACTGTGTGTGAACGGAATGAACGTATTAGCATCTTTTTAAGAACTTCATAGCCGGTCTCGGACTAGCTTGGACGCGAAGGGTGCTCTAGAACTTTAAGTCTGTTCACAATTTTCCCCGACCTGTAATTAGACGGAGTGACAACGTACTTAAAACGAGATGGACTTTACTACGAACGGAATTGCCGTACTTCGATCCTAATAGGAATGTGTTACAACGTGATGTGGTCGAGCATCAATTAGCAAGAACGCAAGAAGGAGGAAAAAAAACGCGCTGGGTTTGTATAGCCCTCGAACTAGGACGGGATTGCACACGTACGATAAGAGCACGTTCGAACGCACTAAGAACGAGATGAGGACAAGTTGAACTGTCTCCGAACGGAGTGGTTGGGTTACAAACTAATTAGAACAAGTTGCGAACTAGTACGAATGGTTTGGACTGCTTGTAAATGTTAAATTCACCCGATCTGAACTTGATATAAATTGACTGTGGACGGGAAGGGGCACAACAAGTTGGACGTATTGTGGACTGTTAATGAACGAACTGGGATCGTATTATAGACATTAGACCAGTCCGAGCCCGTCCTTGAAGTCCTTAAACAGATCGTAAACAGTTGCTATTACGGTCAGCTCCGTTTGCACACAGTTTGAGCCCGTTTGGCAACATTTTCGAGAACGTAGTAAGATCTAGTTTGGTTTGATGGCTCCTTAAACAGAATTATAATAATAATGATATGGCTTATAGCGCATAACACTTATCGGAAGTCTAACAAAAAGGAGTAAAATAGTGAGGGAAAAAAATATATCATATATTTATTTTGTATTTTCATGTATTTGTAAATTGAAATTTGCCTAAAAGAAAAATGATTTAAATAAGCCAATCTGTTTGAAGGTGGTTACACTAGATTTACACACACATGTAAACAGAAACACAAAAAGTAACTACTAACTACACCCCTAAAAAAATGCTCTTAATTGCAAAACTCTTAGAATGTATCTCAATATCATCTTACCGCAATATTGGTACAGTTGTTATAATAATAATAGCTCACATTTATAATGCGCCTAATACTACGTATCTAGGCACGGAACATATTATTACCCCGGTCATCGGATTCATATGTACATTTTGTGTGAAAATCAGAGATATTTATTACTGTATGGCTGAATGAGCACATAATAAAGACAAAGTGGCCCAATTCAAAAGTCACAAGACATTGTGCGTGCCTGTACATTGTTGTGAAACAGCACATGACTGAATGCATTGATTATGGTATATGAAACAATGCTGTTTAATATTTCATCGATTTTTATTTTTAAATGGCACATGTGGTAAAACAGCGCATTTTGACATTTTTCACTACTCAGTAAACTGCAATGATAATAATACTTTTGCAAATTTTTAAATATGAAAATAAAAATTCATTATTAAACGTGTGCTTACTCAACCATTGATTAATTATAACCTCTTATTATTACATATTGCTTTTCTAACTACCATATAATTTTTTTGCAAAACGAAATCATTAAACGATTCTAGGTTATAAAATTATGAGCAAAAGTTATGAGCATAATTCCTTTCTGTGACAATCAACCCTCAAATTAATATGTTGTTTTTTCCAAGGGGGCTCTTTTTTAATTTACAAAAAAGAGCCCCCTTCCGGTTTCTCATGGGGGTTCTTTTCATGATGATGGGGACTACTTTTTGGAATGTAATTTGTTTTCTTAATTTTAGCTCGGCCGTATCGTATAGATACAGCATTGATAAAATCTTACATTTCAGTTAACGATTCCATCCACGTACTTTACTCAAATGATAATGTTCTTATATTATTAGATATTACGTCGTGTAAATATATAAATGTCGTGTAGTGACTATATTTTTAATTTATAATTTTGAGCTCTGTCAAAAAATCGTCTTTATAATAATCATGGCATAACTTTGGAAAACTATGAATTTGTTGATAGATATTGATTAGTAGACTATTTGTTCATGTAATCTTGAAACTATGATTGAATAAAAAGGAAGAGAAATAGAGAAACTTAAATTGTTTTATGTGCCTTTCATTTTAAACGTTTGTCCTTTTGGTTGCACTGTTTCTCACTATTAATCATGGTACTTCATTTTCACGTACATTCGGCACCTAAGAAATATAGATTTACCAAATTCGCAATACAGTAGACTCTGCTTAATAGGACACTGATCAACTGATGTGTAACTCCCCGGGCGGGGGTCGTACTTTTAACTTGACGATCTCACGAGGAACAAACCACACTATCAAACAATAAGATTATATAATTAATTTCAACGATTTAATATAGATGATCAACACAAATATCAAGGGTCGTATAATCGTTCGTGATGTAAATTACACACAATAATAAAATAATAAAACTCTCTCAGACGGCATATAATTTACATAAAAATATCAGTGATCAAAGTAAACGGAATCGTATCGAGGGCTTTCCCTGGAGGTTATAATCTCCATCACATGAAAAAATGAAGTAAAACAAAATAATCAATCATCAAAAACAACGAATGTCAATCATCAGAAATCAAGTACAAGAAGGATCGTTAATCAGTTCAGCCAGGGAGGTTCAGCAAAGCGTTCGAGAATGAGAAATTACAATCAAACCAAATCAGCATTGACGAGGTCAGGCAATGACGATGCTGACGTGGCGACGAAACGATGATGACGAAGACATAGACAGCGATGATGACGAAGACAGCGGCAATGACGGATACAAAGAAGAAGACGACGATAAGGCCTATACAAAAAAGATGTTGTATTGCTAATTTTCCGACCCACCCAAAAATCTTGAAATCTACTTTCGGCTTTTTAAAAGAGTATTTTTTAAACCCTTTTTTTAGAAAAAAAATGTATTAATAATAATAATAATATGGAAATTTGTATAGCGCCGGTATCCGCCAGGCTCTGACGCTCATGGCGCTGTACATATTACAATCACAAACATATCACTTTCTTAACTAAAATAAAGTAAACTAAAACAACACAAATTATTAAGCTACATTGAAATAATTAAATCGCACTGTTTAGAAGGAGATGGATTTTTAGAGCAACTTTGAAGTCATGGAGGGCAGTTAAGTTACGAATACTAAGTGGCAGCTTATTCCAAAGGGACGGACCAGAATGAGAAAAGGCTCTACCCCCCAAGAACTGCGCGTCTTAGGGACAACTAATAAGGAGGATTGAGATGAACGAAGATGTCTTGTAGGCTTATACTTCACAATCAACTTGATATTGTAGGAAGGAGAATAGTCATACAAGAAATAGAAAACTAGCAACAACAACTTAAAAGTGATTCGGTCACATACCGGGAGCCAGTGAAGAGTTTTGAGAATTGGGGTGATGTGAGTTCTACGAGAAGAAAATGTGACAATACGTGCAGCAGTATTTTGCAGTTTCTGGAGTCGAACAAGTTGTGTTAGGGAGCAGATAGAGAATAGAATTACAGAAATCTAAGCGTGATGAAATAAGAGCATGTACAAGTTTCTCTGTGGTTGAACGACTTCAGTATTTCCTAATAAAACCTAAATTTCTCAGTTGATATCTGACTGACTTCCAAATACTAGAAAAATATGTTGACAATGACATAGACGAGTTTAACATGACACCAAGGTCACGACAATGCGAGGAAGGACTGATTACAGAATCTGATATGGATATATTGAAGGACTGTATGTACAGACGAGATGGACGAAATGAGGACTGTTAATGAACGAACTAGGATCGTATAAAGACATTATTTACACATTCTACCCCGACCACAATCCGTTTTACGATTTTCTAGGACGGTTCCAGAACGTAGTGAGAACTAGTTTGGTGTGATGGGGGCTTTAGGATAGCATTCACCAACTTCTTTTGTTTTGTTTTTCCAATCCACAATTGTGTCAACTCTCAAGAACGTCCTTTCAACACCTTATATCGCTCACAAAAAGCGCGCGAAAGGCCGCCGATGGCGGCCCTTTCGCAAGTATTCGGTAAAGCGAGATATGCACAGAGAGTGATATAAGAGAGAGACAAGAAGACAAAGAAAAGAATGGGAATGAGAAAAAGGAGAAAGGAAGGAAATTAAGGAGGGATGCAAATGAGTTTATAACATGCAATAATTCTTCTAATTTTCCGCTATACATTATGTACTTAACAACTTAATTATTTATACCCTTACCAAGTTTGTCTTCATTTTTAGGTTTGTGAAAAATTAAGTTGTATCGACTTATTTCTTCAAAATGTGACATATTAAAACTTACATCTCAAAATATTTAACAAAGGCCCAAATTCAACCAGTCCACCTTTCATTCTCAGGTTACGAAAAACACAAAAACATCAAATTTACGAGGGGGTATGAATAATTAGTTGTTAACTGTATATTATACATTCTACGTGTCATATTATACATTATATATATATACATACATAAATTCACCTAACAGTCTGGACAAAACTGTCCGATTTGAACTCGTACGGGACTCCCGCTTGGTTCCTCCACTTAATGATAATAATAATCCACAACGTTTATTAGGGGCTTAATACGGGTGTCTCTAAGCGCAACATTGTCTGACTAAAAATTATTAACCAACACTTATAATAAACACACAAATTGTGAATCTGTTCTTTATTCAATAAATCATGCATATACATAATAATAATAATATAAATGAGTTCAAACATGAGATCAAACAAACAAGGAATAATACGGTGTGCACCTTCTTTGACCGACTGCAGAATATCATCCATGAATTAAAAGGGTACGTTTTCAGCAAGGACTTAAATTTGTGATTTTAATGATTCCAAAAGATGCAGATTTTAATACAGACGTTGACGTTGATTTTCGATTAAAACACCAAGGTCCAGTAGGTATTCACTACCCTTCACGATCAGTGAATCATCTCCGGTAACCAAGTAGGGAAATAAATATGTGTTTCTGAATTTGGAAGTAATTTGGATAATTTCATATTTTCGTTCGTTAAGGCAAAGACTATTGTTAAAAGACCAGAACCTAATGTCTTCAAGGCAACTGCTAAGTTTCCGAGTCGCATCGTACTTCCCGGCTGAGAAGCGGAGCTTCACCTTGTTTTTAAAAAGTTCCTGTATATACATGCCCTACATGCTGAACGGCTGTGTTCCACCTTCCCTTCTCGATGAGGTCTTCAACTCTTCATGTGTCAGATCTTCAGTCATGTAATGTTTTATACTGCACTATATTAATCATGATTATGGTATAATAGACATGTGGTTTTTTTCCAAACAGCGATTGGTAGTTGTTGATTTCAATCTATGATGGTCTGCTCAGTGTTTAGTGTTTTATGAAAATAAATTGATTCAATCAACCAATCAATGATGTATAAATGGCTTCGGCTTGGGATTTGGGGATTACAAGTGTACGTTCTCAGCCCCTTCATACACAGGCATCTTGGCTTTTTTGCCTAAGCTATTTGGAGTCTGACCATGAAAGTGGTAGTTCATGTCAATGGAGCGGACTTTGGTGGCAGCATCCACGTGGTAATGCTGCATCATCTCATAAGCTAGTCGACAAACCTGCGTTAAGAGAGAGCAAAGTATGAATTTTGTAGTTTGTGTAAATATTCATTCATATATATTTTGCATAAGCGTTCCCGTGCCAGAAGTTAAAATTTAGAACAAGATCAAAAATCAAATTTGCTTTAAAGTGACTCGGTAACATTGTTGAAGGTTGATGACAAATTCCGTAATTTTTGTATGAAACTTTTCTTTTTATATCCTTCTACTGTACTAAGCTTCTAACATGCAAAAAATACTGAAAAAATTCTAAAACCACAAAGATATTTATGTTTTTCTTTGAAGGTGTCACTGTGCGACACCCTTTAACAGTTCCAACCATTTTTGAATTTTCCCAACCGTTTTTCCATGAAAATAAGACATAAGAAAGGCTTTAAAAATCTTTCAACACCTAAATGTCTGAAATGGTATACAGAGCCAATTCATTGCTTTGTGACGATTTACATTCACCTAAAATGAAATTAAATTGTAATAATATAGTTGGGAGAATTAAGGAATCGATCAAATCAGTTTTTCCCAATTGTTATCATTAATAATAAGTCTATTTTCACTCAAACTTTCAGATTATCTTTAATTTTACATCTAACATTGAAGTCAATACCTTAGCACCATTTTCTTTCATCTGAACAATGTTACCAAGTCCCTTTAATATACTTGGCAACTATTTATTAGGACTGTAAGTTTTCATAGTAGGCTGATTTGGAAGGTACTTCTTCTTCAAAGCCCCTCTGCATTACTTATATCAGGTGAATTATACCTCCCTGCATGGTCAGTGACAGGTGGTCTTCTCATCAAATCAGCTCTCAACAAACATAAGAAAAAGGGGACCATGAGGAACCATGTTTGCTTTATAGAGGGCGCAAATAGCTATAAGTAGGGCAGTGGGGCTTTAATTAAGCCATGAACACCACTGGCCGTGCATATTTGTTTGATTGATTTTATTTTGTGCGTTCAAATAACAAATACAAGGTTATACATTTTTACATAAGTATTACATACATAGCAAATCATGTCTAATAATATTATACAATAACCATAATAAAAAGCATACACAGAAGTATAACAGATATTCGTATATATTTTTCATTTAACTAAAGAGATAAATGTCAGAACGCAGGAGTCCGCCATCGTGGGCGGTTAGGCTGGAAATGGATGGCGGCCTCGGTAGGAAAAAAAAAGATGTAGCAACAAAACTCTCTTGGTAAAACCTAGTGATCAAGTGGGCGCAGTGCAATTGCAGGTGCGGGAGCAGCAGACGGCAGTTGAGTAAAAGGAATTTTAAATCATTCTTTTAGACAAAGCTATTATACTAATTTAGAGCGTTTGGCACATATGATTGTATTATTTTTCGTTTAAGTGTGGTTTTCAAGGAATAGAGGGTTGAACAAAATTTGATGTTGTCGGGAAAATTATTCCAAATATCCGGACCACAATGTCTAATGGATTTGTGCGTTATAATAATTTGAGGTTTAATAGTTAGGTGGACATTTCTTGAAATGCGAGTGGGGTATAGGAATGAACAGAACAATTAAAACTAAACATGCTATCAAAGGATGGTGGAAGTTGTTTATTCATATACTTGGACATAATAACTGCTACTCGAATAGTATTCAAATCAATTTTGTTTTGTGTGTTCTAAGTTTAGTGAATAAGGGGTCAGTGTGAACCAAATAATGTGATCCTGTACAAATACGATAGCTCTCTTTTGTAATTTGAAAATAGAATTGATTTTAGTCGAACCGCAATTAGCCCATACGATGTTGCAATATGTTATGTATGGGTCCCGAATACTAGCGTACCATATACTACGAATAAGGTTGCATGGGGTAGAAGAAACTTTAACCTGGAAATTATCCCAATGCTTTTGGAAATGCTCATTGTAACGTGGTGTAGATGCTCATTCCATGTCAAAGCTTTATCTATAATTACACCCCAAAACTTGGACTTAGTCTTCCTCTCTATTGTCATATCATCAATCTTAATATACTGGTAAGTCCATATTGTGAGAATGATGTTTAAAATACATGAAATGAGTCTTGTTTTGTATTAAGAGAAAGTTTATTGGACTTAAACCAGTTTGATACTTTATCAATTTCATGAGTTAAGATATTGTTTAATGAGTTAAGGTCTTTGTGAGAACAAAAGATGTTTGTGTCGTCAGCAAATGGGACAAAAGAAAGAAGGGAGGATGTATTGATAATGTCGTTGACATAGAGCAGAAATAAAAGAGAGCCCAGAATGGAGCCTTGGGGGACACCACACTTGACTAACAGGGAATCAAAATTATATCCATTGAATGCAACATATTGTCTCCTGTTTGTTAAATAATCTTTAAACTATGAGAGTGATTGACCTCGAATCCCGTAATTTAATACTGAGTTTGGAAAGTAGAATAGCGTGATTGAGCGTATCAAACGCTTTACTCAGGTCACAAAATTCCAATGAACATTTTCTTTGTGCTTGGCGCTTGTAATTTTGTCATTTGAGTAATTTTCCTGAAACCATATTGATTTCAATTAAGTATATTGTGTTTGTTGATAAATTTGTATAGCCTAGTATAAACATTTTTTCTAAGACTTTTGATATAAAAGTAAAGAAATGGGGCGATAATTGTTAATTTCATGGGGATCGTCTTTAAACAAAATTGGATTGACTTGAGCTGCTTGAAATAATCAGGGAATACACCTTGTGATAACAATTGATTAAATATGTGAGTTAAAAGCATAGCAAGTGGGTAGATTATTTCTTTCAGGAGAGACATATTTATTATATCGCAACCATGAGATTTTGCGTTGTTAAGAGATCGGATAACGTTAATGATATCATTGGGGCTTGTTGGGTTTTTAAAAAAAGACTCTTGATTTTGTTCGGAAAGATCTGAGAAATGAGCATTGGGGCAGTTAATCATGTTGGCGATTTGGTCAGTTACAATAAACAGTTGCAGAAGAGCAGAGCCCGACCACCTGAACTAAATGTGTTCTTTTGACACACGGAATAGAGGGGGGGGGGGGGGGGGAACATTCATTAAAACCAATATAAAATAAAAACTTGTCTTCAACCCAGTGAAAAGTGCACTTTTTATTCATGCATGATACAAGATGCATCCCATGATCCCTTGATTTTGTAACTACATTAAATAGCTTCCAAGGGTTAAGTACGCCTAATAGTAGATAATAATATTATATGATCTAGAGATTCAATTCAACAAAAATCTTTCCCTCTTTTTGAATTTTTGGTCATATAAGTGAAAGCCAGATTGTTCACACAATGGGCCGGTGACGTGGTCAGGTCATTTGCCAACGTCAACAGCGTGGAATATCAATTCCACAGCGTAGCTTAAATCCCCACTGCACTAGTTACAGCTACTTGCGCCCTCTATATAGCCAACAATGCCTAATCGGTTTCCATCAGTCCCCCATGGTCCCCTTTTTCTTATGCTTATTGAGAGCTGATTTGATGAAATAAACACCTGTCAGTGACCTTGCAGGGAGGTCTAATATCCCGCTATCTGACGCGCGGGCGATTAACGAAAACGATATGATCTGTGCGCATGTAATTGATATTCTATTCGATGTGCCCTTTTATACATCGTATTTGAGCGAGTTCTGTTTAAAAAAAAGACGATATATTGTTTTAGTCATGGCAGTATTAGACAGATCTATTTTGACTTATATTACTTATTAAAAATGATTGTGATTGTTTGAGATTCACTCTCGACATTTTAGACCTGAAAATACTAGTTGAATCGGCATTTTTCACCCCACCCTCCCCCCCCCAAAAAAAAAATAGAACAAAAACATGATTAGGTCATCATCTATGGCACCGCTTATTCTGAAAAGAAATAAATCAAATAGTAGGCCTATGGCGTTTTATATATTTCTTTTCACACTTCTTGTTTTCTTTCTCCCAAGCTCTCTCTATATAATGCAGAATAAAGGGTGCATGACTGTGAAGCTCGATGCACAGTAAGCAGTCAGGAATAGGCCTCTACAGATAATGACGGGTGCCAGAGGCGGCGGAGCCGGGGGAGCAGGGGGGGGGGGCACAGTGCCCCCCCCCCACTTTTTCAAGTACCCAAAAAGTGTCCCTTTAACTTTCTAAGAAGAGCCCCTTTTTACATAAAAAGTGCCCCTATTACTTTGATATGTGCCCCTGTTAATTTTTAAAAGTGCCCCCTCTCCTTTCCACCTCTGATATGTGCCCCTTTTATTTTGACACGTACCTCTTTTCCCAGACAAGTTCCCAGTTTCCTTTGCAATAAGTGTCTATTTTCCATTCTCATAAGTGCCCTTTTTAATCTCTAGTAAGTGCCCTTTTTAATCTCTAGTAAGTGCCTCTTTTCGGATACGAGAAGCGCCCCTTTTCTCTTTTGTTAAGCGCCTCCTTCACCTCTAATAATTGCCCTATTCAAATCTTAGAGGTGCCCCTTTTACTTTGACAATTGCCCCTTTTCCTTTGTAAGAAGTGCCCCTTTCCCTTTTAATAACTACCTCTTTTTAACTCGGATAAGCGCACGTTATATTTTCACATGTGCCCCATTTCCTTTCTAATAAGTGCCCCTTTTCCTTATGATAAGTGCCCCCATTTAACAAAGAGGCCTTCGCCTTTTCATAAATGCCCCTTTTCACCTATGAATATAGTTCTTTTTCATTCTCCTACTAGTGCTCCTTTTCATGTCTGGTAAATGACCCTATTCAATTCTGAGAGACAATCGTTTTATTTTGACAAGTGCCCCCTTTTCCTCCTGATAAGTGCTCTTTTCATCTCTAATAACACCCCCTTTTATTTTGAAACGTGCCCCTTTTCCTTCCTAATAAATGCTCTTTTTCCTTCATAATTTCCGCTTTTCATTAAAGCCCCCTTTCACCTCCAATAAATGCCCCTATCAAAATCTTATCGGTGTTCCTTTTCTTTCAACAAATGCACATTTCCCTTTATTATTAGTGCCCTTCTTTCATTCTCATAAGTGCCTCTTTCATATATGGTGTTTGCCCCTTTTCAGGTGCGATAAGTGCCCCTTTTCACCTCTGATAATTAACATTTTTTAACAATGATACGTGCCCCTTTTCCTTTCTTATGAGGAACTTATCCCTTTTTCATAAATGCCCCTATTAAAATCTGATGGTTGCCTCTTTTCCGTCGACAAATGCCCAATTTCCATTCTCATAAGTGCCTTTTCATCCCTGGTGAGTGCACCATTTTCACCTCTGATAATAACCCTTTGTACTTTGACACGTGCTCCTTTTATTTTCTAATAAGTGTCTTATCCCTTCGATAAGTGTCCCCCTTTCCTCTCATCATTAAACGTGCCCCTAATTTCAAGCGACTAAGAGCAATATCTCCCAAAGCTCGCTCGATACGCTCGCTCACATTTATAGATGTTATAGTTATGTTACTTATCAAAGGTCTTTTCAGTTTGCTGTTATGAAAATGTGCTTATTTATAACCCGATGAGGATTGGTTTTTTCCTCTTTATAAGATGTATTTTTCGCACTGTGACCTCACAAATCTTATATTTTTCCTCGCTCGCACATGATTTTTTCGACTATCACACCCAACTGCAAGGTATGTTGCTTTAAAAAGCAATATTTTATACGATGTATAAAGAGAAAAAAATATTGAAATCATCCCTGATAATGTAATCAAATTTTAGGGGTATATACCAATGTCTAAAAATTGTTTATTTTCGCTTTGAGATTTCCCTTGTAGGTGCCCTTTTTCCCCAGAAAGTGCCCTT
Source organism: Strongylocentrotus droebachiensis (assembly GCA_035222895.1). NCBI lineage: Eukaryota > Metazoa > Echinodermata > Echinoidea > Camarodonta > Strongylocentrotidae > Strongylocentrotus > Strongylocentrotus droebachiensis. The sequence goes on along the minus strand of JAVYIG010000945.1, from coordinate 35,065 downwards.
TTTTGTTGGTGCCCCCCCCCCCCCACTTTGGAAGTCGCTCCGCCGCCTCTGATGGGTGCATTATGATATGGCAACTAGGTCCCCGAATATTCTCCTTTTGTATCTTGGGTAGCAAATTTTGATGATAAATTAACAGTTAAAACAGATTAAAATTGTCATTTTAGCTCGCTACGTTTAATCGCTCGCTAAATCTGGAAAATAATAGAACGATTCCTGGCAACGAAATGCATGAAAATTGTCATATTCGGGCAGTGTGTAATTTTGTTGGCGAAGTAATATCCTCAATATACAATGAAAGCATCTCTTACTCGCGTGTAATCTAGTTTTTTAATTCTTTTTTTACCCCCTCTTTGGGCTGATATTTCTCAGTCTGAATGCTTTAATACATTTTTTTCCTTAAAAAAAACGGTAAAAATAAAAACTTTTTTAAAAAGACGACCGTAGATTTCAAGATTTTTGGGTCGGTCGCCAAGGGCAATACAACATCTTTTTTGTAAAGGCCTAATCGATCGCCAAGAGCTCTATAAATGAGGGTCATTTTCCCTCATATAACCCATGGACCATTTAGATTTTTTTCGGAAGGAAGACTTATGTTTTTTTGACAATTTATATTAAAAGGGGAAGATGTTGTAAGGGGGAGATGACGTGGACTGCCAAGGGAGTAACATCAACCAGCGCTCTGTCCACAATACCCCAATCCCCTACCCGACTCATTAAATTCAATAAAACTTCAAAGTGACCTACCCTTCCCCCTCTAAAAACAGTAGATATAATCATAATAACAATAATAATATATTAGAAGAAGAAGAAATAGGTTAAGCCTATTTTATGATTTTTCAAGTTCATCGATATCATAAATTAAAAGGTAATTATATGAGTGAATGAGTGAGTGAATTATTAAACAAATAAGCAACATAAAAAAAAAGAATTAATCAATAAAAAAATAAATTTATACAAAGAATAATAATAACATTAATACATATACTGCAACAGAAATCGCAAAAATTTAAGAAATACATACATTTGAGGAGCACGTGCAAACGAGAAAATCCGAACGAGCCAAAAGATAAACATCAACGATGATACCCATAAAAGATTCCTCTGACAATCTTGTTGATACTTTGGCTGACCGAGATATATTATTGTCACTCACAAACACATAACCAGGATATCTGTAAAAAAATAAAATAAAATAAAGTCATGTCGCAAATTATATCACAGCAGTGACATAGTTGAGTGGTTCAAACAGCTCCGGCACGTAACTTCATGAAATGATGGTGACAATGCGATTTATTTTTCATTTATTAGTTTATTTGTTCCTAGAACTTTATCAATCAATCTCTATGACTGACTGTTTGGTTGATCTATAAAGTTCCGATAAGATATAAACTTTATCTATGAACACGAAGGAAAGAGCATATGAACTAAACCTTTTTATTTCATCTGCCAGCAGCCTCCCCCGCCCCCCCCCCCCCCCGCAGCCATCAAAACAACAAGCAACCTCCTGTAATGAAAACAAGAAAAATATTCAGTTCTTGTATAGCGCATGTTGTCGAACGTCCCTATATGCGCTACCAAAGAGCTTTGGGAATGATTACACTAGCTTTAATAGCTCGGGCAGCCGTTATCAGTGCACAGTACATTTCAAAGAACAATCATACCAGCAGTACCAGGTACCCATTTACATAACCTGGGTCGAGTGTGGCATATGCCAAAAGATATTAGTGCCGCGGCGGGACTCGAACCACGGACCATGTGATCCACAGTCCGGTGACAAATCCACTCGACCACGATCATGAGAGATGAATTGACTTTTCTAAAAACTTAAATGCCTTTTGATTGTAAGTTCTGAGTTATATTTAAATTTTACTTCATCAAAAGTTACTTTCCAATAATTAGATAAATTCATCCAATGTGGAATGATAAGGCCTTTGATGGGGCTGAGTATAGGGACAATATCAGGGGCGGATTCAGGGCTACCAAGGGGGCCTGGATCTCCCTTTCTTTTTCATTTTTACTCGCTTGCTTGTCAGAGATCATTCTCCTTTTCTGATTACTAATTACGTTGATGATAATCCCAATTTGTAGATTTGTTTCTCCCTATGTAACTGTATATTGATAACTAGTATAGTATATTAATTTCAATCGTTTATTTGTAATCTGTTTAGATTTTTTATTTGGGATTTAATTGTATACTGATGATAATCTAAGATCTTTGTGGATTTCATATTTGTTTTCAATCAGACCTGCCCCCCCACCCTGACCCTCCCTTTTCCTCGATAACTTTTGTTTGTTGTCGTCGTATCTATTTTTTCTTTTTCTTTTTCGGTGGGGGGGGGGGGTCGACTTTTCTTTTTTAAATGTTGTTTCATTGTCATTGATTGCTTGTTAGAATTCAGGTAAAATTGAACCCCACTCCCTTTAAAAAAAAATCCTGGATTCGCCCCGAAAGGTGTTTTAAGGCTTAGTCCACTCCAACAAATAATTTGCTTTTTAATAGATGCAGAAAAATAAGAGAAAAAGAGCAAAACAAATTTGAGTAAAATCGGATAAATATTAAAGAAGTAATAAATTATTTTTAAGTATGAAAAACTATGGAACTATGGACAATCACTCCACAAATTGCCAATATGGTTATCAGTTTGTGACGTCATTGCCTCACTATTTATCAATTGATTTATATTATGCTTATCCCATTAATTTCCCTTTTTATCCCCCAAAACCCGATTTCCCCATGCCTTTGCCCAAGTTATATGATATGTATCATATTGCGTGCATTAACGTTCACAAAATCTTTTATGAACTTTGACGAATTGGTACTATTTTCTGAATATTGTATATTCGTAATCATTGATTTTTATAAAAATAGTTTATCAAAATTCCCCTTTTTCATGATTTAACTGACGAAAACTACTCTATTTTAGTGCATCCACACAAAAACATACACTGTCGCTCATATAGGTGGAATATTTTTGTTTTACCCCAATTTATGGAATTATTTTAAAAATAATTTAAAAATAATAGATCTAGACAATAGTATACATACTCAGATTTTATTGAATAATATTTTGCCAATGTGTGTTTTGCGTGACTGCTAAAGCATGTGTATGCAACTATGCTGATCAACTAGGGGACCTACGCCATTAAGTCATAAATGACAGTAATGAGGATTAATGCCCCACAAAAGAGCACTAATATAGCACATCGACACGGTTTTGATCCTGGGGCCTCACAGTTACGAGGCCATTGCTTTGTCACTGAACCATGACTGTACCCAGCGGGGGCTAGGGTAGGGGGCAGTTTCCATAAATTCAACAAAAAAAACAGAAAATGCAATAAATTTTCAATAATTTATTGCATTTTACCCCGGTCCCCAACATAAAAAATTCCTCTGGACGGCAATGCATTACGGCTCAAGGAAAGGGCACACACAGGATTTTTTATGTTGGAAACTGGGGTAAAACGCAATACATTTTTGAAAATTTATTGCATTTCTGTTTTTTTTGTTAAATTCATGGAAACTGCCCCCTACCCTAGCCCCCGCTGCGTACAGTCATGGGTCAGTGACAAAGCAGAGGCCTCGTAATTGTGAGGCCCAAGGATCAAAACCGTGACGATGTGCTATATTAGTGCCCTTTTGTGGGGCATTAATCCTCATTACTGTCATTTATGCGTTAAGGGCGTAGATCCCCTTGTCGCAACGCCCAGTAGCATACACATGCTTTAGCAGTCACGCAAAACACACATTTGCAAATTACTATTCAATAAAATCTGAGAATGTATACTATTATCTAGATCTAGTATTTTTAAATTATTTTTAAAATAATTCCATAAATTGGGGTAAAACAAAAATATTCCAACTTTATGAGCGACAGTGTATTACTATCAATATAATTTGGCAGTTGTGAGGAAATGAGATTTTTAGGGGGAAAATTGGAATCTTATATCAATATAAAGAAAAATAATTAGTAAATAGTGATGCAATGACGTCACAGACACATGAGTGAGTTGCCAATTTGTCTTGTGATTTTCAAAGTTTTTCATTTCATCAACAATTAAAAACTGTCATATTAGTTATCCGATTTTGCTTACCCTTTGTTTGATTGGTTCGTCTGATTTTAATGCTTCTATATTGAAAGTATTAATTTTGGAGTGGACTTGCCCTGTAAGGACATCCAGCAAATTGTATATACATGCATTTCAACTGGTATCATCATAGTAATAGAGCCTATGTGTCATGGTCTAGTGAATACGTCGTCGGACTGACGATCACAGGGTTCGCGGTTCAGCTATGACGGGCCAAGCATGCCAATATCCGTACAACTATACAACTAAACGACTATACGTCTATCCAGCCGGCCGATCAAAACGCAGGAAACTGTACAAATATACTACTATACAAATATACAACTCATAAGACTATACGACTATACGATTATACGTCTATCCATCCATCGAAGTACACGTGAATGCAACAGCATGCGGGCCGAAGTGCCATAATTCTGTACAAATAAACAACAATACGACTATACGTCCATCCAGCCATCGGATAGACGTATGATTTTTACCATATTTTGATACCTTATTTGTGACACTGATGGGTCGCTAATTGGCGTGGGGTCCAGGGGACGGAGCCCCTAGAAGCTAAGGGGTTTTAGGCATTAAATAACGGTTAGGTAAGCATCCAGGGGTTATAGGCATTTAGTCACGGTCAGATCAGCATATATTTTGATACCTCATTATTTTGTGATACTGGCAGGTCACTATTTGTTCTTCCTTTCTCTCTTTATTTCTATTTCTCTTTAATAAACTCTTTCAAAAAAAGTCGGGGGGGGGGGTGCTCGAGCCCCGCCGTTCCGCGTGCCCTGACATGTCGGCCTCTACTAAAAAGTGAGAAAAAATCCCGGAAAATAATGTCATTTCATAACATTTGTAAATCACTGAAATCGAATTCGAAATAAACCCCTACCCACCCATCAGTACGCCAGTGGTGTCCAGTGGCGTGTCTGGTGCTTGGTCTCGGGGGGGGGGGGGGGGGGGGGGGGGCGGGGGGCGAGTTCTCTCTCTCTCTCTTTTTTTTTTGATGAGGGGGAGGGGGAGTCAAGGGCCTTTCAGCCCCCCGATCCACATCTTGTTGGCGGGAAAAAAATCGCAACTGATCTCTTCTATAATTACATCTTCTTCCTCTTTTTTCCTTTTCCTATCTCTCCTCTTTCCCTTCCCCTTCCCTTCCTTCTCTCTCTTTTAAGTTTGCTGGGGGAGGCAAGGGCCTTTCGCCCCCCCGATCCACACCTTGTTGGCGGGAAAAAAAATCGCAACTGATATCCCCCTTCTTTACTTTTCTTCTTCCTCTTTTTTTCCTTCCCTCCTTTCCCCCTAGATCCGCGCCTGCCCATTACCCATTAGCTTCTAAGGGCTTCGTCCCCTGGACTCCACGCCAATTAACCACCTGCCAGTGTCACAAATAAGACCAAAAAAAATATGGTTAAAATCAAACGTCATCTATCCGATGGCAGGACAGACGTATAGTCGTATAGTCGTATAGTTGTATATAATTATGGCACTTCAGCCCGCACGCTGTTGCATTCACGTGTACTTCGATGGATGGATAGACGTATAGTCGTCTAGTCGTCTAGTTGTATAGTTGAAAAGTTTCCTGCGTTCTGATTGACCGGCTGGATAGACGTATAGTTGTATAGGTGTACGGATATTGGCATGCTTGGCCCGTCATACAGAGCGGCATTAATGTCCTTTGACAACCCCTAAATTTACATTTGCCACTCTCCACCATGCCCGCGTCACACTGTCCTGAAGTTGACACCGGATGGACACACGATAAAGGAAATTTAGAAATTCGGCTCTGATCGAAAAGACATCGGGCCATTCGTGAGGGCATTTTAAGTCATCGTATGACAGCCGGTGGATTTTTCAGGCTCCGGAAGCAACTTCGTGAGCGGTGCCGAATCTTTGGCCTGCCAACAAATTGCCTGAAGACCTTGCGAAGGTTCATTTTCGTATTGAATTCGTGAGTCCATAATGCCCTTTCTAAGGCCATCGGGCATTTATCACCTCACGAAGACAATACGAAGGAAACAAAAAAGCTGCCCAATTGTCTTCGGAAGGCAACACGACTACGTAAAGCCCTCGCAATGCCATCGTGTAGCCATAGTATTATTTTATAGTACGATGACATCGAGATGGGACCACGGTGTCGGCGAAAACAGCCGAGTTTAAGTAGCTGAAGCGTTTCCCATGTGTCATGGTAACGTGGACATATAAAAAGCCATCCTAAGAGCCAGAGGTGCATGCGAGGTGCACGCGGGGGTGAGCGGGTGGGGGGCACAGTGCCCTCCTGCTTTTTAAGGTACCCTAAAAAAGTTCCCTTCTTACATAGGAAAAGTGCCTCTATAACTTCGTGAGAAGTGCCCCTTTTTACATAGAAAAAGGGCACATTTTACATAGAAAAGTGCCCCTATTACATTTCGCCTATGATAAGTGCCCCTTTTATTTTGACACGTGCCCCTTTTCCTTCGACAAATCCCTATTCTCCCTTGCAATATTTGTCCAATATGTGTCCATTTACAATTCTGATAAGTACCCCTTTTCAGGTACGAGAAGTGCCCCTTTTCACTTCGGATAAGTACCCCTTTACCTCTGATGATTGACTTATTCAAATTTGAGAGGTGCCCCTTGTACTTTGACAAGTTACCCTTTTCTTGTGTAGGAAGTGCCTCTTCCCCCTTTAATAACTTCTCATTTTTAACTCCGATAAGCGCACTTTTATTTTCACATGTGCCCCTTTTCCAATCTAATAAGTGCACCCTTTTCCTTATGATGAGTGCTCCCATTAAAAAGGAGCTTCTCCTCCTTCTCATAAATGCCCCCTTTTCACCTAATAATGAAAAGCGTTCCTTTTCATTACCTAAGTTCCCCTTTTAATAATGACACGTGCCCCTATTCCTTTTTTAATTTTTCAACTCTTTAGAATGCCTCTATCAAAATCTGATGGGTGCCCCATTTCCGTCGACAAATGCCCATTTACCATTCTCATAAGTGCCTTTTTACATCCCTGGTGAGTGCCTCTTTTCAGGTATAAGAGGAGCACCATTTTTACCTCTGATAATAATTGTTCTTTTTTAATAGGTGTCTTATCCCTTTCGATAATTGTCCCCTTTTCCACCCTTTTTATACGTGCCCCTATCTTAAAGTGACTAAGGGCAATTTCCCCCAAAGCTCACTCGCTACACTCAATCGCATTTATAGATGATATAATTATGTTACTTTTCAGTCTTCCGTGATGACAATGTGAGTATAACCCCATCAGTGTTGGGTTTCGTTCTCTTTGTTAGATGCAATTTTTCGCACTGCGACCTCAAAAATCTTTAAAAAATGTCCTCGTTCGCAAATGAATAATCAGACCATCACACCCAACTGCAGAGTATGATGCTTAAACAATATCTTGTATGATGTATAAAGAGAAACAATAATTGAAAGCAACCTAGTTATGTAATCACAATGTGGGGGTATATTACAATGTCTAACAAATTTTCGCTTTGAGATTTTCTTTTGTAGGTGCCTGTTTTTTTCTCCAGAAAGTGCCCTCTTTTGTTGGTCCAGCCCCCCTCCCCACTTTGGAAGTCGCTCCTACGCCCCTGCTCAGAAAATCGTAAATCTCTGATCAGCAATTGAATTTTCCACCGTCGCGTCGGCCTAAGGTTTTATACCATCGGGAGTTCACGTGCCCGGTCCACGTGACGCCTTCGTGACCTAGTTCCGAACCCATGTACTCTCAATTCGACGTCGTGTAGCCATCGTGTGGCATTCGTGTGGCCTGCGGGTAAACTGCTTCATAAAATTTCACATCTTCGTGTTGCATTCGTGTGTGGTGCGGGTGCCATCGTGTGACCTTCTGTAGACATAGTACTTCCTTCGGATGTTGATTGGCTGTTGACCAAGTTCGGGGCCATCTTCGTGCAAAATTCAAAATTCCATATTCGTGTGTCTATCTGGGTTCTAGGACACCTACCCCCTGGACAACACCCCCGGATAACCTGCCCAGTCAACTACCCCCTAGGACAACTACCCCATATGGCAACCACCCTCTAGGACGATTAACCCCTGGGACAACTACCCCCGGACAAATCCCACCGGACACTACTCCTAGGACAACTACCCCCGGACAACTACCACCCGGACAACTACCCCAGACAACTACCCTCTACGACAACCATCCTCTAGGACAACTATCCCCCAGACATCTATCCTAGTTGGTAGTTTTCCAGAGTGGTTGTCCGGGGGGTAGTTGTCTCGGGGTAGTTGTCTGTGGGGTAGTTGTCCGGGGGTAGTTGTCCCGGGGGTAGTCGTCCTAGGGGGAAGTCGTCCTAGGGGGTGGTTGTCCTGGGGGTAGTTGTCCTAAGGGGTAGTTAGACTGGAGGTGGTTATCCGGGGGTGGATGGAGGTAGGAGTCCGGATACGGGCCATATGGTGTCAACTTCGGGACAGGGTGACGCGGGCATTAATTGGTACCGGCAGGAAGGAATTTCTTGAATGCTTATGAGCACTGTTACGAAGTCTCGCAGAGCCGGGGGTAATATATGAGTGCCTTGAGCACCTTAGAAGCCATGGGTATGTGCGCTTTATTTTTCTTATTTTTTTTTTTATTAAAACCTCATTCAACTCATCCTACCACGAACATATCAACATACTTAGTTCTTGTATGGCGCATATCAACAATTTAACGTTTGGATTATTATCTCTGATATAACCTAGATGCCCTGACGAAGGCACTGGAGCATTCAAAAAATAACTACCTGCGGGTACCGATTTACTTTACCTGGGTCGGGTGTGGCAAATGTAGTTCAATGTCTTGCCAAAAGACTAAAAGACTAAGATTAAAATTCAAAGTTTACCACAAGACCTACGTGTTTCTGCATGGTGCTCTTAAGCCACGATTGGTGTCCTAAACTCACTTTTTCTTGGCTTCTTCGAGCAGACTGGCCTCGTCTGTTGCTAAGAAGATTCTCCTGTCCGGCACTTCTTGTCTCTTCTCCAATTCCAGGTAGAATTCTTCGGCGTAGACCATGTACTCCTCGATACCGTGAAATTTGGCTTCCCAGATGAGTTTATCTGTGCGTCTCACTTGAATGCTTTCATTGGGGGAAAAGAATAACGTGAAATCCACGTTAGTCAAAAAGATACCCCGAAGAGCTCCAAACCCTCAGCTCGTTTTGTTTCGACTGGCAAAGCTGAGAATGTACCTTTGGTTATTTTTTGTTAATGCTATACAAGTATTGCTCTAAACAAAAAACTACGCGCACGAGGCGACTCCAATACCGTGCGTCCCAAAACAAACTATCCACTTTTGAAATGGCTGCCGAATAAAATATAAATATGATTCTGGGGGAAAAGTTTTATATGGATGGAAAGCTCATAAACTCAACTTTCATAATTATGACACTAAAAAGTCCGAAAATAATTCATGCTTGGGTGAGCACTGCTCATTTTTGTAAAGGGTATGAAAATTAGGTTGCGCAGGAATTAGCCTTCCAATTTGTGAGAGGTAAATCCTTTGGAGGGTGATATGATACATTCATGATTTGCTGAGTGAAATTCATGGTTTATTAAACCAAACTTTTATGCATGAGTGAACAGGAATTGCATTTTTTATTGTAGCATTGTAACTTTCCCTGGTAGACTCAGTGGTGTGTTCATGGGAGTCAGGATGGAGTGATGGTACATGTTGTAATTTCCATGTTACAAACCGTTACAAATAGTTCAACTATTTAAAGGTTGCTCTGAAAAAGATAAAAGATAAATTTCCATGTTACAAACTATTATTTTTTACATCTGTGACTTTGAATAAAAAACTTCACCCCACATTTCAATTATTGTAAGATTAGTTGAACATCTCATTGATTTACTAATACCCAGGTAGGGATTATGTAAATTGAATATATTCAAACACGGTTTGTTGAAGAAAGGAATGTCCAAGATGTCGGCTACTTATTCTTCAGGTAGATGGTAACTGAAATGTGGGGTGAAGGTTTTTATTCAAAGTCACAGATGTAAAAAATAACAGTTTGTAACATGGAAATTTATCTTTTATCTTTTTCAGAGCAAACTTTAAATAGTTGAAATATTTCTGGTCACGTGACGAGCTGTCAACCAATCAAAAAACAATAAATGTTTGATGCATGATATAATTTGTGATATCAATTAACTGATGTTAAAAGGACTGTCAAATACATTTGATTATTTGTGCTAAAAGTAAAAAGAAAAGAAAATACAAATAAAAGATACGCGACGATGCATGCATCTTACCGAGTACACAATTGCAATTCGTCCTTGCAATTTTACAAACCAATCGGTATAATTCACTCAGGCCGTAACTAGAATTTTTACTGGGCGTGCACACATTACATGTCATTGAGGGAGTGAGAGCGCAGAGTGCCCCAGGCCCTGCCAGGGTATGGGAAAACTGTTTAAAGTCTAAAAATCAATATTTTTTATTTGAAATGGAGGGGTGGAGGAGCATAAAAAGAAAAGGCATTTTGGTAGGGAAAGAGGCCCCTATAGTGCAGCGGCCTAGCAAGAAAATTGTGCACTTTTTGTGAAAAGCATGAAACTTCTAGCATAGTTAGCTTTCACCATAAGATTTATTTTCAGATGTGGAGGGAAGTCAGATTTGACCTCTGATGACCCTGAGAGGTCAAATCCAAAATGGCCGCCAGTCTGCATGGTGTAATGTACAAACACGCTTAACTTTTGAACCAAATAGTCCAGAAAAACGTTTGAGGTGTCATTTCCAACTAAATTGAGATGCCAATTCATAAGATTTTGAATAGGGACACTTAGAAGTAGGAAAGGGCATTCATTATAAAGAAAGGGACACTGATAAGATTTTTTAAAGGGACATTTAGAAGTAGAAAGAGCACCCATTATAAAGAAAGGGACACTGATAATATTTTGTATAGGGACACTTTATAAGGAGAAAAGTGCACTCGATCATTATAAAGAAAGTGACACTGAGATTTAACATGTCACATAAACTACGACATAGCAAAAATAGCCAGAATCAAACTGTAGGGTAACATATTCAGTACAATAGGGACTTTTAGATTTACACGACGACAACGTGGACCGCCACGTGTGACATCCTTTTAAGGTAATGTGACGTCCTTTTAAGGCACTGCCGGGCACGGCCCAGTGCCTCATTAAAGGTGAAATTCAAAGAAAATCACAAATATGTCAACTAATGTATCACTAGAAACTGGTAAGCTAACAGATGGCCATCGTACAAGTTTGAGGTCAGCTACATATCAGGTGATTTATAAAAATAAAAATACAACCACCTCCATAGCAGCTGGGATATACGAGAGATTCGCCAGAAAAATAACGATGTTTTAATGACGTCACAACAGGGACCAATACTGCCCAAGCAGACGACATCCCATAAAGAAGGAACAGAATTGCAAAGCTATTATTTGTCAAATTATAATGAGTTTAGTGTATATAAATGTACTGGCACGTCAAACCGATCAAAAGGGGACATGACCCGATTCTGATAACTAAAATCTTTTGCTTGTAAATACACAGGATAGGGGTTAATAAACAATCAAAGAAACCAGACTTTCAAATTGAAAAGCCCCCGGATTGATATTAAGGACGGCATTTGTTCCCTCTTAAAGACCGTCGCCACTACTGGGCCAGAAGGGATTAGACCACACAGAGAGCCATCGAGGTCACTGTGACAGGTGGCTATCTCATTAACTCAGCTCTCATTTAACATAAGAAAAAGAGGATCATGGGGGACCAACAGGCACCGATTGGGGAAGTTTTCTATATAGAGGGAGCAAGTAGCTACAAGTATGGCAGTGTGCCTTTAAAACGCCGAACATACCGCGGTGTCTGCAGCTGAATATACAATGGCGTCTTATTTTGTTTACAAGCGACTAGATTCCTTTATTTTTGTATCGCTGCATTTGTCATCAAAATAAAACCATGCGTGGGGTTTAGAGTGAGGCAATAGATTATACATTTAGCCAGACGGTAGTGAAGTAAAAGAAAGAACTCAAGAGAAGATGAAAACACAGGCACTGAAAATGTATGAGATGTCATGGGACATCGTCTGCTTGTGCAAATCATGTCCCTGCTGTGATCTCACACATCTCAGCAGCGTTCGGAGAGCTATTCAGGTGCTATGCCGGGGCTGTATTTAAGCGTTTTGTAATTTATAATAATCATTACTTCGAATGTTTCCAAGCATTGAATTTTGATAACCTTGTCGAATCAAAGTTTCAACTTTGCAATAATGAAAATAAAGCTAGATTTAAAATCAATGAATATCTACTTTAACACGATGTCACACGCGGCAGTCCACGCTCTCGTCGTGTAAATCTAAAAGTCCCCATTACTAACCAAGTATCGGACCGTTGATCCGTTCCGTACCGTACCACTGCAGTGTATACTTATGAATTCAAAATACTTATCCTGAGAAGTAGATAACAGACTTTGGCTGGAGTTTCGATGGGGTATCCCTGTTATACTTCGGTTGGTTGACTTGAAATTTATTAAGATTGGCCGGGAGGTGGCTGGGCGTACCGCCCATTTTTTTTCTTGACAAGCTGACATGTAGTTTCTTTAGCGCAGGAAGGCGAGAGAGGGGGAGGGGGGAGGGGGGGAGGGGGTTAAAGGACTGCCACTCATCTTTTACCAACACATAGATTCTTCTACCACGAGTGAAAAGAAATTAAATCAAATCAAATCAAATCAAATCAAATTTAATTCGTCTCACCCAACAATCGGATGTGTGAATCCTAAGGCCGCTGTCTCATTGTCCATGAATTCTTGGAGTTGAGGCTGAGGTCTCAGAATGTATGTCATGATCTGACCTATCCACCAAACGGCGGGGTTACCATGTACTCTTTCCAGTCTCTCTGAGATGTCTTCTGGGATTGCAAATGGCAGGAAGTCCGGCCTTAGGTCCTTAGATAAGCTGCCTATGATGGGAAGCTCCACCACTTGGATGTTTTCATTTTTATCAGGAGCTATATATAGAAAACAAGATAAATGATTTCAATTCATTCGGAAATACCAATTTCTACTACATATTGCATAATTTTACAAACCGGTATTTTCCCGATCATCTATTATTTGACTTGTCTCCAGAATCGGTTTTATTCACTATCCTATGATCCCGACAATGCTGCATACTAGTTGGTTTACATCCATTTAAAAAAAAAATGAGAATGCGATTCATGTTCAAGACTAAAAAGTCATATTTATCACTGACTGACCTACGTCTTTGTGATTTTTTTCTTTTTTCCTCAAGCGAGGTTTTTATTTCCAAAAGTCAATACATATTTACATTAATTACTCAATGAAAGTATATTCAACAATTCTTCCAGCTTAGTATTATTTTCTTTGCTAACAAATTCATACCTTTAAAACAACTTTAGCAACGACTTGAATTTTTTTAATAAATAGCATGCGGATAAATAACCGAACTACTGACAGTCTTTTTAACGTTACATATATAAATTGCATATTGCGCCTGATTTAAAATAATATTTAGGAGAGTATAATTCTTGTGTCCCATGTCCTTATATACAACTAATTTCTTTTGGTTGATTGATAGTTCTCCTTGGAATAGGTGAAATATCAAATTACATATTATTTTCCAAAACTTAATCACATCTTTGCAATACAAAAAAAAAATTGAAACGTTGAATAATATTTTCTATTTTTAAAGTAGTGTTACTATTTTTCCAAATAATTTCATTTGGAATATTCCTTACCTTAAACATATCAATGAATCTAATTTCTGACGAAGTACAAAAAAGGTCTACATAATTTCTGGCAAATTATGATTAGTGCATAATAAATAAATATCTTTTATATTGCGATTGAACTGTAAACAAAGTGGCCAATCCCCTATATTATCTGACCAGTTTTTAAGCATATTTTTCCAATTTAATAGAGACATTATCATGAAAGAAACAAAATATCCTCGCTAAACGAAGTGAAGATATTTTATTAGCAACATCAATCTTAATCAATCAACCGTTTTCAATATTATATTACGTTTAATTTTATATTTTTTGGAATTCCATAAAACACAGAACTATAGTCTATTCAATAGTCTATTCAATTTTCTTCTTTTTTCTTTTTTCTTAATTTCTTTCCACATTTTATTCAGATATTTCCTGAACAAAATCTTTATATGTGACTCTCTATTCCCCTACATTCTCCTAAAAACAGCGCCATGTACCCCCCCCCCTTCCCGGCTGCTATCGCGTCAAGCTTTTTAGCTTATGATAGTTGGCCTCTGCATTTATCTTGATTATTTTTACTTACCTCCACACTTTCAAGCTTTCAATTATGTACTTTTTTTTAAAATATTTTATTTTGTGTGTATTAAGTTGTCACTCTTGATGTAAATCAATTATATTATATACTATTATTGTTATTTGAATGTTTTGTATTTGATTTATCAATAAATGCAGAAACATCTGCTAAAAAAAAAAAAAAAAAATATCTGTAAAAACATGTTTTGATACTGGTACAACAGCTGCTCAATTTGTGACGCCGCTAACATTTTCAAAACAGTTATTATACCATAAAAAGTGAGATCACTCATTTTCTACATATTTAATACATTCCGAATGTTATTCATTTTTACATTTCAGTTAAAATCTTGCAACAATTTCTTATTTCGCCTTCATATACTCGTACATGTTTAACAGGTTGTTCCGTATTTATAATGTCATTTTCACGAAAATTTGTATCTACAATATTCAGTTTCATAACTTCTTTCTTATTCCATTTTACTTTCGGACCTGCATAGTCTTCAAAATATTTAATTTCATTTATAATATATTGTACATCATTAACAGAATTGACAAATGATGTCGTATTACTCTGCATATTGGGAAATGTTTAAAATATCGATACCTAAATTGACACTGAATATATCAATACCTTTTTTCTTAATTGGTCTTATTTTACATGCTAATATTTACACTACTATTTAAAAAGAAAAGCTGATAATGGGCAACCCTGGGGAACTTCTCTTTCAATAATAAACCTTTTTGAAATCCATCCGTTACTCATCACACGACTAATGGCGTCAGTATAAAAGGTCTTTATCCAGGTGATAAAAGATTCTTTAAAATTGAATTTACGTAATACATGAATACATGAAATAGGAAACAATGGGAAATAATCCAAAAAATATTATGATCCCTGAACTATTACATGTCTTATCATTAAAGATTTTTTTTTTTTTTTTTTTTTTTTTTTTAAATCAGTTTTTGTACTAACCGTTTTTTTCTGCTGCGGATCTTTTATTTTCGAAACCTCTTTGATTAGTTGAAAAGAAACTTGATAAAACATGTTGAAATCTTTTAGACAGTACTCTTGTCGCAATCTTGTAATCAGTTTTTAATAACGAAATAGGTCTCCAATTGTCCTGATAATTCCTATCCCCCTTCTTAAGTAACAATGTTATTAGACCCTGTCTTTGGGGAGAAGATAATTTTAGTTGTTGATACCCCTCATTTAAACTTGCAATAACAAAATCTTTAACTTCTAACCAAAAAACCATGTAAAACTTCGCTCTAAGACCAACACTTCCAGGCATGCGCGGATCCAGAGGAGAGGGAGGGGGGTCGAAATTTTTCAAATTTTCGGGGCCAAAATAGAAAAAACAAATTACGTGCTCTCTACCCCCCCCCCCCCCCACATAGTGCTCACTACCCCCCCCCCCCCACCCCCACCCCACACCCCCCCCCCCTGTTACACCCTCAAATGTAATAACTCCCACAAATGTAATAACGCCCACAAATGTAATAACACTTTACCCACAAATGTAACAACACCCACAAATGTAATAACACTTTACCCACAAATGTAATAATTTCACCCACAAATGTAATAACCACTTTACCCACAAATGTAATAATGTTTAATCACCCACAAATGTAATAATGACTTTACCCACAAATGTAATAAATTTGAAGTGATATTTTGAATCACCCACAAATGTAATAATGACTTTACCCACAAATGTAATAAATTTGAAGGGATATTTTGTCGAATTTAAAACTAAAACCCTGTAATAAAGCTGGGTATAGCGCGCAGTCTTTGCTCCAGACACGGTTATTTAAAAAAAAAAAAAAAGTCGTCAAAACTAAGACCCCACCATCTTCCAAACTAAGACCCGGTAATAAAGCATGGGTTTAGAGCGTAGTTTTTCTTCCAGACCCGGTTATTTCAAAACTTTTTAAAAATCTTCAAAACTAAGACCCCATCATCTTATTCCTGTGGAAGAACATATATAAGTATTGAGCGTAGTCTTTCCTCCAGACCCGGTTTTTCAAAAGTTAAAAAACAAACAAAAAACAAAACAAAACAAAACAAAACAAAAAAACCTTTTAAACTAAGACCCCTCTATCTTCCAAATTAAGACCCGGTAATAAAGCATGGGATTAGAACGTAGTCTTTACTTCAGACTCGGTTATTTTAAAAAAAAAATCTTTAAACTAAGACCTCACCATCTCATTCCTGTGGAATAACATGGGTATAGAGCGTAGTCTTTCTTCCAGACACGGTTATTTAAAATGAAATAGAAATTTAAACAAATCTTCGAAACTAAGACCCACCATCTTATTCCTCTTTTTTTTTCATTTAAAAATAAATTACATTATTACATATGTGGATACAACACGTCACAAATAAATGATTGGTCGGCGGTCACACGAACTGACGAATCAGTCATATAAATAAGAGACAAAAATCATATAAATAAATACAGTACGGACTACGTCCAACTTTCTATCTCTCCCGCCCCCTCCCCCCCCCCCCCCCTTTTTTTTCTCTTTCTCTCTCTCTCTTTCCCTCTCCCTGTCTGTCTCTCTGTCTATCTGGCAATGTCGTTTTCCATCTTCAGCTTTTTTTTATAATGTTTTCTATTCCTCCATTTGCTTCTTCGCCGGCAGCATATCTTCCTTGAGATTAATTATTATAACATAATTATCCCTGATGATTTACACATTATACCTTATATTTATTATGTACTATGACCCTGTTTTTTTCTTTTTTGGGGGGATGATAATTGGTTAACAAGCAAATAACAACGCATACTTTCATATAACAAATCATAAATAGCTGTATAACGAGATCGCGCGAAACATATTTGCATGTTTTGGATGAACGATTGCAGAACCCTTTGACTGATAAAATATCTATATACTCTCTCAATCAATGTGAGTAAATTGCAGAGGTTATGGTTTTATAGTATTAAATGCAATGATGGATACATAGATTTTGTAAGATAGAAAGTATTTTATTCCAAACGAATGAAGAGGTTGTTTCATTAATATACAGACGGTAACAGAACCAAAATAATTATTACGTATAAAAAGGTGGAGTAACTCACATGTCTTTTACAAGCAAACAAGGTTATAATTTGGGCAATATATTGAACCTGATAACATCAACTGAACTTGATATAAAACGCAAACAACCTAACACGTGACAATTCTTCTAAGCTAGGAAAAACAAGAGAACAAGATGCCGAAATACTAAATGTACCTGGCTTTCTGTAACTTAGTATTCGTCCATATAAAACTACTTAACACGTACAACTCCAAAAGTTTTTCAGTAATACTTTTCAGATGCTTTAAGAGTAGACGGAGTTGAAATGAAGTATGACTGATCAAAAGTAAATAATTATTTTAATTATACAATGAGATAAAGAATATTAACAACCTTTACCTGATCTGGTATGTTTGGTACATTAAGTTTTTTTTTCCTGGGATCTAATCGTTCTTTTTTTTACACGCTGCAAAGCCTTGTAAGCCTTTCTTCGAACAGCTTGTACATTCTTTTCCCAACCATGGATAGTATAGTTTGTTTTTTGACGGGAGATATAATTTTGTTCTGGTTTCCTACTAAAGAAAATCTCGAAAGGAGATTTCCATCCAAGGACCTTTTTCGGGTCCTCGTTTAGGAGTTTTGTATAAGAGGGAAGCTCTTTAACCCAGTTGATACCCTTTTGTTTGTTTACAATAGAATATTTACATGATTAAGAAATCGTCGACGGTCAACGAACCATCGAATCGGTCCCTCCTCTGTGTGTTATATATATGGACCATTTTGACTGATTCGTCAGTTCGTGTGACCGCCGACCAATCATTTATTTGTGACGTGTTGTATCCACATATGTAATAATGTAATTTATTTTTTAAATGAAAAAAAAGAGGAATAAGATGATGGGCTTAGTTTCGAAGATTTGTTTAAATTTCTTTGAAATAACCGGGTCTGGAGGAAAGACTACGCTCTATACCCATGTTATTCCACAGGAATGAGATGGTGAGGTCTTAGTTTGATTTTTTTTTTTAAATAACCGAGTCTGAAGTAAAGACTACGTTCTAATCCCATGCTTTATTACCGGGTCTTAATTTGGAAGATAGAGGGGTCTTAGTTTAAAAGGTTTTTTTGTTGTTTTGTTTTGTTTGTTTTTTTTACTTTTGAAAAACCGGGTCTGGAGGAAAGACTACGCTCAATACTTATATATGTTCTTCCACAGGAATAAGATGATGGGGTCTTAGTTTTGAAGATTTTTAAACAGTTTTGAAATAACCGGGTCTGGAAGAAAAACTACGCTCTAAACCCATGCTTTATTACCGGGTCTTAGTTTGGAAGATGGTGTGGTCTTAGTTTTGAAGATTTTTTAATTTTTTTTAAATAACCGAGTCTGAAGTAAAGACTACGTTCTAATCCCATGCTTTATTACCGGGTCTTAATTTGGAAGATAGAGGGGTCTTAGTTTAAAAGGTTTTTTTGTTGTTTTGTTTTGTTTTGTTTTTTGTTTGTTTTTTTTACTTTTGAAAAACCGGGTCTGGAGGAAAGACTACGCTCAATACTTATATATGTTCTTCCACAGGAATAAGATGATGGGGTCTTAGTTTTGAAGATTTTTAAACAGTTTTGAAATAACCGGGTCTGGAAGAAAAACTACGCTCTAAACCCATGCTTTATTACCGGGTCTTAGTTTGGAAGATGGTGTGGTCTTAGTTTTGAAGATTTTTTAATTTTTTTGAAATAACCGGGTCTGGAGCAAAGACTGCGCGCTATACCCATGCTTTATTACAGGGTTTTAGTTTTAAATTCGACAAAATATCCCTTCAAATTTATTACATTTGTGGGTAAAGTCATTATTACATTTGTGGGTGATTCAAAATATCACTTAAAATTTATTACACTTGTGGGTAAAGTCATTATTACATTTGTGGGTGAAATTATTACATTTGTGGGTAAAGTGTTATTACATTTGTGGGTTTTGTTACATTTGTGGGTAAAGTGTTATTACATTTGTGGGCGTTATTACATTTGTGGGAGTTATTACATTTGAGGGTGTAACACCCCCCCCCCCCCCCCCCCACTGGGCGAAATATCGGCCGGCTCGATTTTCAAATTTCAGCACACTAAATCTCAAATTGATTTCAAATTTGGGCCTCCCCCCGAAGAAATCCTGGATCCGTGCCTGCTTCCAGGGGCTTTATTATTGTTCGTACCGTACATGTATTGCAATGCCAATTCGTCTCCGCAGTCCTTTTCACTTATTAGTAACCCTTCACATATCAATGCCTCTTCATCGACCACAGTACTAACAATTAAAAAGTTACAATATTTATCATCATCATGTACATTCATGCATTCTTTAACATAATTTGTTATTTAAGGGTGCTTTCCCTGGTTTTACATCAAATAATGACTTGTTTCAGCATTTCGCTATGCTAGAACCCACATCCATCTTCCAATTTACAGTAAGACGATGTGCTTAAGGACCTTTCCTCACATTTAGCGTACTACAATTATGAGAACAATCCCGAAACTTGAAGCCAAACCATCTAATGATCTAAACTTAAAACTAAATATTATGAACATATAATCATTATTTAAGGTAAATAATGTATGCAGTTTGGATTCTGTCTATTGAAATACTATTATCCTTTTATCCTATTATCAGGTGAATGAAATATTTTGTATCGAGGCACTTCACAAAGACGTATCCATTAAATTTGGTTACATTACGAAAATTGCCTAATGGCATTGCGAATGCAATACCTCCGTAGAGATACGTACGCATTCACCGAAAAGCGAAACCACGTATTGTATCGAGGGCGGTCTGTGTGCGACGGCCGTAAACCTGAGTGCTCTGCGTCCGCGAAGGTCTGTCCGTTGCTGAGCGAAAACTCGCTAATATCTCCACAAAGGGACCCAGCTGTAACAAAATGGGCGCCTGTCAAACCAGGACCTGAATTACGAAGACTCGAGAGCGTCCGGGGGCTCCGCATCCAGGATCATGGCGGGAGGACTGTCCATACAACCCACCAGGTGCTATAAGGAGTGCTGAACCCTATCCAGAAAGATAGAAGTGGTTCCCAAGACAACCCTCTGTTGTATAAAACTGTCCTCGGGAACGAGTGTGTGTTTCTATCGCTCAAGACGGTTATCCTAAAGGTTCTTAATTGCCAAAACTAAAGTCTCTCAGGTTTTTCGGTATCCCCGAGTTTAAAGGCGTGCCCTCAGATGCCCCTGGACTCCAACCAGAAGGGCTCATGTTTACACCCAGCAGTGTGCTTCAAACACACACGTCGCTTTCAGTATGGACGTTTAAGCCCCCTCCCCACTTTTGAAATATCCTGGATCAGCCGCTGATAGTTGTATAGTTTTATACATTGCTTCTAAATTTAGTGTTGAATCTTAAGTCGCATGCGAAATTCAAAAGTTCAAGTCGATGATCTTGGCCCCGTCTTATAAACACTTACGAATGATCCAAATCAAAAGTAAGTCCTGTAATCAATCGCAAGTTGCAGTCTCACATTGCTTATATATACATATTGATTAATATCTCTTAAAGGGGAAGTCCACCCTGAAATTAAGTTAGTTTTAATAGGAGTAGAAAAATGAGAGAAACAAGTCAGTGAAAGTTTGTGCAAATTCCGATTAAAAATAAGGAAGTTAGGATTTTTGAAATTGTGATCAATCAAACACAAATTGGTGATCAATCAAACACAAATTGGCAACTCTATGACGTATCATGCGAGCTCAACTTCCATTTGCTCTGAAATACTAAAAAAATCTAAAATTTTCATTTTCCCTCAAGAAAAATTTCAACCAAAAACCCTAAATATAATAATTGCAAATATGTTTCTATACTCCCCCTGCAAGGAACAAATATATATTCCGTCATCAATAACGAAGAAAACATGATTTTATGGAATATTATGCACAAAGCAAATGAAGGAGAGCTCGTATAATAAGTCACAGAGTTGCCAATTTGTATTTGATTGATCACAACTTCAATAATTCATAACTTTCTTATTTTCATTCAGAATTTGCTCAAACTTTCACTCACCTGATTTTCTTATTATTCTGCCTCTATCGAAACAAACTTATTTTTGGGGTGGACTTTCCATTTAATAAGACGGGCCCTGGTGGACAAATTATTATTATCATTATAATTAATGTTATTATCATCATTATTATTATCATTATTATTATTATAAATAATATTCTTGTTGTCGTTATCGTTATTATCATGAATATCATTAGTGTTATTATTATTATTATCAATTTTATCATCATTATTTTTTATCAGTACCAATGAACCGTCTCCTATCTCGTATGTACATAGTTGCAATTGATATGAACTCTTTATAAGACGGGGCCCTGTTACGACAGAGTACTATCATTGTTATCATTATTATTAATATTATTATTATCGTTTTCATCATTATCCTTATTATTATTCTGATTATTATCAGTTTCATCATCATCATTATTGTTAGCAGTACCAATGAACTGTCCTGTTCCAGGATACCTACTTGTCCACTCGCCTGTGGTCTCTCCTTTTCGATCAAGGCAATTCTCACTGAGAGGACGGAAGAACTTTTCCCATCCCTCCTCGGCATAGTCCCACCCCTTGGACTCAAGGATGAGCGTTCTCCCAGTGCCGTAAGCCATTATCATGCAGAACGACAAATGATGAGTCTGGCAACCGAACCCGCATCTCACTTTAAAGTTGCACACGATCTTCTTGGCCGTGCTACAATTTGAAGGGTTCTGGGGAAAAAAGATTAGGACGGAGAAATCACAAATTTTCCCATTCTATTTACTCTTCCACATGGTTCCTTTATTAAAAATCAATTAGAGAGGGAGAGAGAGAGGGAGAGAGAGAGAGAGAGAGATAGAGAGTCTATTGGGAATCTATTGGGAGAAATGAGTATGGTAAAACCGATCACTCAAAGATCTTTTTTGTTCTTCTTTTAAATACATTTTTGAGCCAAGGCACTTCGTGATAATTTTGAAGCACAATTGTTTTAGGACTTCGACATTATACCACATCACACACACAGATAACATGTAGGGCTATGCCTCTCAGACTTAACATTAGTAAGCGATGCCTTTAATGGAAATGTTGATCCTTTCCCCATTCGATAGTGCCTATTATTAGGGATTTTTAGATTTGCACAACGGCAACGTGGATTGCTACGATCGACGTCCTTTTAATGCACTGCCTTGAATGGACGTCACACGTATCAGTCCACGCAAATCTAAAAGTCCCCAATGCCATACAGTCGACTGCGAATGCGCAGGAAAAAGGTAGTGATAAAGAAATGCTATTTAAAATCAATTCAGACCAGTGCTTCTAAAGAATCCAAACATGCAGCTGCACTTTCAATTTACACATGCATTCGTTCATAGAACACATGACTGTGTGACAATTAGCTTGGAAGATCTACATCTCGAACATAAATACAGATTTCTTCATTTACCATATCCCTGTACCTCTGCGAAATATTTCTCCAATTAACAGATACAAAATGGAAAAGACAAAGTAACAGTTTCAGTCAAGTGTACTTTGTACACCCTCGCCAATGTTGATTAAAGTTGATTCTAATTCACGCTCTCTTCGTATAGAAGAGACAACTTCAGGTCCAATTGTAAACGTTAGTGTTTTAATTTCTTTAGTAGAATTCTTTTTCCTTTAGTTATTGACCTCTTTTAATGAAATCATATAATAAATGTATATGTTCATCTATCACAACTAAATGAGAAAAAAGGGCGATCGCGACGACTGTCCGTTTATAAAGTTTTCAATACCTTATTGTTTTGCTCTTCGTTAGAAATTATGTTTAGTTGCAGACATGGTACTATTCAAAAAGGGGACGACAAGACTATTTAAATTGACTTTAAAATATTTTCGATCATGTTTTCGGTAGACCATTTTCCTGATGATATCTTTTCTTACATAAAGATCTAGAGACAAATTGGCCTAACTCTTACTACCTGAACGAAATGAAGTCTCTGCTGTATAAGATTTGAGAGCTTCTTCGACTCATTTTGTTTCCATGATGAATTTCCATCTCCTCGACTCGGAGTGTAATCATCCGACATGATGTACCTGGGCAGAAATTCAAAAGATTTTTAATAGGTGATAAAAACACGTTATTCCTTTATCGGAAGACCTACCAAATAATGAATTAACAAAGACCACGTACATTTAGAAAAGTCAATAAGGTTATTGGACACAAGAATTAGAAGTCGAAACCTGTACTTTAATTAAAGGAAATAGGCAGAATAACAGAGTAATTTCCGGGGGCTGATTCTCTAGGGGGTAATCGTCCTGGAAGGGGGGGGGGGGGGGGGTAGTTATCTGGGGAATAATTTTCCGGGGCGGTGATTTTCCAGAGGGTAATTGTACGTCTGTCTGTCTCTGTCTGTGTCTTTCTCTCTCTCTCTCTCTCTCTCCCCTCTGTCTCTCTCTGTCTCTCTCTCTCTCTCTCTTTCTCTATTTCTCCATTTCCTTCTCTAATGTCATTTCCCCAGCAATTCTTTGTCTAATCAAGATAGTGGATATTGAGTTTTGCAGGGGTTGGGTAGTTCTCCCTTCCTATGTTTGTCAATATCTGGAAGATAGAAAGAAAGAGGCTAGGCGAAATGAGAGAACGGTTAATTATTTTTGCTCTTGGGCATGTTTCTTGATGTCTTTGTTCTGTAAACTGTCATTGTAGAGCACCGTGATAGGTGAGCTTTGCTCGGAAGGCTTACTTACTGGTTAGACTTAGACCAAGGAGATTGGCCAAGTACAATGAAGCTGACGATAAGCAAGGCTGTCGTCATCGACAGCATCAACTTGATTTTTTTTTCCATTTCTCACGGCTATCCCTCGTTAGGCAATCAAACGTAATTCTGCATTCTGCATTATAGATTAAGATAATTACATAGACAGTGTTAAATGTATCACAATAATGCCAAAGGTAATTAGCGTGTCACCTCTCTTGAAAACAGAAAAGGTCGCTTTTCAGTGGCGGATCTAGGGGGGTTGGGGGGGTTGCAACCCCCCCCAAAAAAAAATCCGGGGACCATTTTTTTAAATATTATCGCAAGAAAACGCCATTTTCACACACAGATTTTCAAAAATTTTCCCTACTGTGAGAGGGGGGACACCCCCCTCCCACACCCTCCCCCCTCGCTCGCTCCGCTCGCTTGGACTCGGTCGCTACGCTCCCTCGCATACCACCCCAACCCCCCCTTTATAAAAAGCTGGATCCGCCCCTGCTTTTTTTTCTCTTCCCCCTCCTCATTTGTCTTCTTCTTATTATTATTCCTCTTCTTCTTCTTCTTCTTTTTCTGCTTCTCCTACTTATTACTTCTTCTTTTCTCCCTCACCTCCTTGCTCCCTCTCTTCCTTCACACCCTTATTCTTCTTCTTCTACTTCTTCTCCTCATTGGTTGGAAAGGGAACTCTGAAGGAGGGTCACTCTCGGACGGCACATTAGGGACTTTTAGATTGAGTGGACGAGAACACGACTTACGCCGACTGATCATGCATGTCAACGTACACAACTGCCCATGTTGACTACAATTAGAAATATTTTAGATTTCACTCGACGATATACATGCATGCAGGAAATAACGGACAAAGAAAGAGGACAAAATATACAGTTCCCCATTCTACCCTCAACAATTGCTGTGGTAGACAAAAGAACTTTCCTTCACTGCTATTATGTAACAATGTGTAGAACAGGTGAATATGCATGTGACACCTGTTTTACACATTTTTACATAATAGCAGGGAAGGGATGTTCCTTTGTCTACCTGAGGAACTGTATATTTTATGCGCACGCGGCATACTAGTAGCACTTTATTTAGGAAAATCAAGGTTGACGCATTCTCGATCGCCGACTGAGACGACGTGACGCATGCGCTGTGCCTTAAAATGACGTTTCACGTTGCAGTCAAAGCTGTCGACGTGCAAATCTAAAAGTCCCTATTATCGCCCCGCATTTTTGTAAGGCTTATTTCACTTGGATTTGTAAGTACTGAGAAGAAGGTTTGCGTATCAAAAAACTTAAACAATGCACATGATTATACTATTAACATTAGAAGTAAGAGCTGGTCAGCTCCTGCATGGTAATGACAACGATTGTAACAGAATTTTCAATAAAAAGAACCTTTATTAATTTGTGTTTCGTAGATGTCTGCTAACATACAAATTATTAAGTAAGCAATTAAAGATAGATATACATACAAAAAAATACATTGGTATTTTTTTTTAAAGGATGCTCGGTAGGTAGCAATTAGGATCAACGTTTATATTTATTTATTTATTTAAAATGGTTTATTTCATTTAAAAACATTCGCGGCCCGAGAGCCGAATTGCAGTTTCTTAATACAAAGTATACATCAGTGACAAAGTAAAATTACACGTAAAACATTATGCATGGTAGCATTATGGTAGTAAAATTGCAATTCTTTTATACATATGATATATAATTGTGCTTCAACGACCTGGGCAAATTGCTTGGTATATATACAGAAATCTGAATTGTATAACCATATTTGCAATAAAATTATATATTGAACTTAAACAATATATGAATAGTAATACATTTTGATATTCAAAAGAATTAAATGTTTTGGTTGGAAAATGCATAACCAGATATGTATGGTATGGTTATGGTGTTTTTCCTTCAATAACAGAAACAGAGACAACAACAGAAACCAAATCCAGGAATTATAAAATCAAATAGATGCTACAACGATTTAAACAAATTATACATTGTAGGTAAAATGTAGAACATTTTTTATTTGGGCCAATTTAGTAAAAGGTTCATGTAGAATATTGCATAAAAATAAGATAAGTTTCGCATAAAAAACATGGGTAAAAGGTTGCCAATGTAATATTCGATACAATGTGCATCATCTTGGGAATTGTTAAAAAGTCAAACAGGATATAATTATTTATGTCTAAATAAGACACGGTACCCCTTGACCATCAACTCAAGGTAGAGACGACGTCATTTTAAATTAGTCATAATATGCCAGGAACCTGTCCATAACAAAGAATGCTCGGTAGGTAGCAATTAGGATCAACGTTTATTTTTATTTATTTATTTAAAACGGTTTATTTCATTAAAAAACATTTGCGGCCCGAGAGCCGAATTGCAGTTTCTTTTAAAAAGTATTCATCAGTGACAAAGTAAAATTACACGTAAAACATTATGCATGGTAGCATTATGGTAGTAAAATTGCAATTCTTTTATACATATGATATATAATTGTGCTTCAACGACCTGGGCAAATTGCTTGGTACATATACAGAAATCTGAATTGTATAACCATATTTGCAATAAAATTATATATTGAACTTATACAATATATGAATAGTAATACATTTCGATATTCAAAAGAATTAAATGTTTTGGTTGGAAAATGCATAACCAGATGTGTATGGTATGGTTATGGTGTTTTTCCTTCAATAACAGAAACAGAGACAACAACAGAAACCAAATCCAGGAATTATAAAATCAAATAGATGCTACAACGATTTAAACATATTATACATTGTAGGTAAAATGTAGAACATTTTGTATTTGGGCCAATTTAGTAAAAGTTTCAGGTAGAATATTGCATAAAAATAAGATAAGTTTTGCATAAAAAACATGGGTAAAAGGTTGCCAATGTAATATTCGATACAATGTGCATCATCTTGGGAATTGTTAAAAAGTCAAACAGGATATAATTATTTATGTCTAAATAAGACACGGTACCCCTTGACCATCAACTCAAGGTAGAGACGACGTCATTTTAAATTAGTCATAATATGCCAGGAAGCTGTCCTTAACAAAGAATAATCGGTAGGTAGCAATTAGGATCAACGTTTATTTTTATTTATTTATTTAAAACGGTTTATTTCATTAAAAAACATTTGCGGCCCGAGAGCCGAATTGCAGTTTCTTTTACAAAGTATTCATCAGTGACAAAGTAAAATTACACGTAAAACATTATGCATGGTAGCATTATGGTAGTAAAATTGCAATTCTTTTATACATATGATATATAATTGTGCTTCAACAACCTTGGCAAATTGCTTGTTACATATACAGAAATCTGAATTGTATAACCATATTTGCAATAAAATTATATATTGAACTTATACAATATATGAATAGTAATACATTTTGATATTCAAAAGAATTAAATGTTTTGGTTGGAAAATGCATAACCAGATATGTATGGTATGGTTATGGTGTTTTTCCTTCAATAACAGAAACAGAGACAACAACAGAAACCAAATCCAGGAATTATAAAATCAAATAGATGCTACAACGATTTAAACAAATTATACATTGTAGGTAAAATGTAGAACATTTTGTATTTGGGCCAATTTAGTAAAAGGTACATGTAGAATATTGCATAAAAATAAGATAAGTTTCGCATTAAAAACATGGGTAAAAGGTTGCCAATGTAATATTCGATACAATGTGCATCATCTTGGGAATTGTTAAAAAGTCAAACAGGATATAATTATTTATGTCTAAATAAGACACGGTACCCCTTGACCATCAACTCAAGGTAGAGACGACGTCATTTTGAATGAATCATAATATGCCAGGAACCTGTCCATAACAGGTCAATTGCAACCGCTAAGAGGCCTTATACTTCGTTCACAATTAAAGATATTTAAGATTTGTGAGGTCACAGTGCGAAAAATTACATCTTATAATGTGGGAAAAAAACAATCCTGATGAGACTGAAAATACCTTCAATAAGCATCATATTTGTATCAACTATAAATGCGAATATACGCTTTGTGAGAAATTAGAGAATAAGTTACTCTTAGCCGCTTTACGTTATGGTCACATTTTACGGTGAAAGGAAAAGGGGGGCACTTATCACAAGGAAAAAAACACTTGTTAGAAAAGAAAAGTAACACGTGTTAAATTTAAGAGGGCTATTATCACAATGTGAAATGAGGCACTTCTTGCACCTGAAAAAGGGCACTCACCAGAGATGAAAAAGTACTTATGGGAATGGAAAGGGGATATTTGTCAAAGGAAAAGGGGCATCTATTGTATATTAATAGGGGCATTAATCGGAGGAGAAAAGCGGCATTTGTGAAAAGGGGAAGGGGGCTCTTATACCAATTCAAAAAGGGCACTTATAAGAACGGAAAAGAGCACGTGTCAAAGTAAAATTCCAATCGTAAGAGGTGAAAAGCAGCCTTGAGAATAACATTACAAAGAAAGAAATAAAAAAAACTCTTTTGCAGTGTAATCAATATGTTTTTCGTAATACTATCAGACTTTCGTGTCTGTTTTGGGGACTATGGTTGACAATCTTTATAGCGGCGTAGATGAAAGTGTTCTGCACTTCTGTCTGAAACCTAAATATTTTGTACGTTGTGAAGTAACTTATTCTGATCAATACCAGATATGGAAGCATTGTCAGAAAGTATGCTAATGGTTCATGAAATTAGTAACGTATGCTTGCACAATACTATTTGCCGAGTTAAAGCTCGTCCATATACAATGCCAAGGAAGAAGTCACCGAATGGGCTTCCATGTTGTCCCACCCCTCACCCCTCTCCTCCCCCTCTCTCTCTCTCTCTCTCCCCTCTCTCTCTCTTCTTCCATTTTCATTCATATTCAGTTGATAGGGGTACGTCCTCCCATGTAACATTTGATTTGAAGATTGACATAACGATCACATTTCAGGATACTATGTATATTGTACAGTAAGATTTGATTGACGTCACAATAAGCTCCTAAAAGACTCTCATTTGCCAGAGAGGTGCTGATTTTAGTATTTTAAAGCGAAAATTGTAAACTACGGTAGTTTACGGTGACAAGAAACAAAAGCGAGAAATTACCAGTTATGAAGGATTTAGCCGAGAGGATATTGGGCATAACATTTACGGAACAAAACAAAACAATTACTCTTAAAAGAGGGGAAAAGGTGTCCGTCTTGTCTTACATATTTTCTATGATCGTAAAAGTTATGTCCCAAATGCAGCCAACATCTAATTCTATAGAACTTTGCAAGAATTATGAATTTGTCACGGATGTCATATCTGTGAAATTTAAATGTTAGCAGTGTCCTAGAATTCAAATTATGCAAGGAGATCCGTTTACTTTCAAGACTTCATTGTCAGACACTATTGAGTGACTGACTGGCTTTTTTCTTCTTCTTTGTTAATAACATACATAAAATGAGCTGTAAAGGGTATATGAGTATCTGGTTACATCAGCAACCCACTTCTTGTGATGGCCAAAGTTAAACTGATTGAATCTTTGCGCAGCACAAAACGTACACCGTTCGGTACTAGCTATCACAGCGATCTGTGATAGCTCCTTGATCAGACGGTCAACATTTTTACTTCGCTCCCCAAATATGTTAATCAAAAGAAACATGCAATCAGGTGCTGGGTATAATTAAATGAAAATAATAGTAACGAACAATAATAAGGGGCGGGAAAAAAAAATCAACATTATCATTCCATCCAATAACTTACCGCGTAAACGCCTCTGATGTAAACGAGGCTAGTAGACAAGAAATGTTTAGCGATTCCAAAAGAGGGGTAATATAAATCATGGAAACAAGGCATACATGGAAGCTAGTAAATCCAGGAAAAACATGCCCACATTTATCACGATCGAGTTGTACTATAGTAGCAACTGCTCGTTCCTGTGATCCGTCTGTTGAAACTCCGTGCACTGCCCTCACACGAGACTTAGTGCAATATTAAAAGTATCGGTATTATCTTTACATGATATACCGATACTTATTTGTACGCTTTCGACAAGAAACCTTCTTTATCAATTAAAAGTATCAAGAAATATCAAAATTTAATTGATTACTCTTTATTTCCTTTTAGTCATGTACAAAAGGGGCTCCGCAACAGAGAAATGGTGTTCACCATGTTTTAATGCGAATTCCTCAGTAAAATAAAGTTTTGCTAAAACGATATCACCGACTGATTTTTGGAAAATCGGAACTTATATTCTACGGTTAAAGGCCCACCAGTGATATGCAATTCAGAATAAATATTTTAGCTGAAAATGTTTGCCGGGTGTAGAAAACCCACTATGAACAATACAGTTTATTATGGGGCGCCAAGTGTTACCCTAGTTTTTCGGTATAATATCACCTCATTTTGTTACAAAATTTGTACCGAATTAATTTTGTTACAAAATGATTTGTACCAAATTTATTTTGGTACAAAATGAACTAAAAAAACTTATTTTGTTAAAAACTTTTGTAACAAAATAAATTTTGTTACAAAATGATTTGTACCGAATTCATTTTGTTACAAAAATTTTACCGAATTCATTTTGTTACAAAACGATTTTTACCGAATTCATTTTGTTACAAAATCATTTTACCGAATTCATTTTGTTACAAAATTATTTGTACCGAATTCATTTTGTTACAGAATGACTTTTACCGAATTCATTTTGTTACAAAATGACTTTGTACCGAATTCATTCTGTATTACAAAATGTTTTTCTTTTGTGGACGGAATACATTTCGTACCGAGCTCATTTTCATTCTGTGTACGAAATTATAGTCCGTGCATATAGTTTTGTGTCCGCGGAATGCACGGCCAGTGAACAGTTTATACTTTGGGGAGAGGGGACTAATTATTAACCTTGATAATAAGTTGTGTTCATACTGCACGCACTGCCACATCCTGATAACACACTATTAGCGTATACATGGTGTGGGTGTGTCTACACTTAATAATACCAAGATACTGGAAGTTAAAGTTAATCTGGACATAAACAAAGCGTTTCGCTAAGAGTTTTGGCTAAGAATTTTGTATAAGTATAAAGCAAAAGACAAATATACTGACGGCATTAATTATTATTGTTATTGAGAGAATATAGTTAAATAAACTATATTCTCTCAATAAAAATAATAATACATACTCATAAAGCGCACTTAGTTAATAACTTACTGAAGGCGCTATATAAAACAAAATACACAATCTCTCTACAGAATTGTAACAATATAATATCAAATTGTGGGCCCTAATGCAGGCTCCTTGGAACCTGCAAAAGTAAGACGAGAAAAAAGATATGTATAACTATAAATATTTGCAAGTTGTAAATCTGTATTGTTCTTTGTAATATACCCTGGAGGACTTGGGAGGGGGTAGCTGCATGGAGGGGTTGGCGGTATCGAAAGGGGGTGATGAGGCGAGGGGGGGGGGTCGATACGGTGGATAGTGCATAAATTACTATGATTTTGGACCCCATGGAAAAAGTCCGTCCACAAGAAAACACATTTTGTATTACAGAATGAATTCCGTACACAGAATGAAAATGAGTACGCGTACGAAATGTATTCCGTCCACAAAAAAATTGTATTACAGAATGAATTCGGCACAAAGTCATTTTGTATTATTAAGTGTGGACACACCATGTGTACGCTACTAGTGTGTTGTCAGGATTTGGCAGGGCGTGCAGTATGAACACAACTTATTATCAAGGCTAATACTAAATCCCCTCTCCCCAAAGCATCAACTGTTCACTGACCTTGCATTCCGCGGACACAAAACTATATGCCCGGACTATAATTCCGTACACAGAATGAAAATGAGCTCGGTACGAAATGTATTCCGTCCACAAAAGAAAAACATTTTGTAATACAGAATGAATTCGGTACAAAGTCATTTTGTAACAAAATGAATTCGGTATAAGTCATTCTGTAACAAAATGAATTCGGTACAAATAATTTTTTAACAAAATGAATTCGGTAAAATGATTTTGTAACAAAATGAATTCGGTAAAAATCATTTTGTAACAAAATGAATTCGGTAAAAATTTTGTAACAAAATGAATTCGGTACAAATCATTTTGTAACAAAATTTATTTTGTTACAAAAGTTTTTAACAAAATAAAATTTTGTTACAAAATAAGTTTTTTTAGTTCATTTTGTAACAAAATAAATTTGGTACAAATCATTTTGTAACAAAATTAATTCGGTACAAATTTTGTAACAAAATGAGGTGATTTTATACCGAAAAACTAGGGTAACACTTGGCGCCCCATAGTTTATTACTTAGGTTAAAGCTAAAGTTTAGTACTGGTTGTAAAAACGTATTGACAACAAAACTGATAATTTATGGTCATAAAATGTTTGATGGATACTAAAATATCAAATTTCATCAATAGTTTTCTATTATCCTAACGCATTTTGAAGAATTCTGGTGTTAAAACAATCCACGTCTGATACCCTTTTCACGAGAAAACGGTTGAATGACTTGTTTGAATGTGATAACGGTCCACATAAGACCACAGGGGTTCTGAAGTTGCTCCAAAAGGACATAAATAACCAGCAACTCTAGAAAATCAAGAGGACTGCTTTAAACTATTTTCTAAGGTAATG
The DNA here is from genome assembly GCA_035222895.1 of Strongylocentrotus droebachiensis. Taxonomy (NCBI): domain Eukaryota; kingdom Metazoa; phylum Echinodermata; class Echinoidea; order Camarodonta; family Strongylocentrotidae; genus Strongylocentrotus; species Strongylocentrotus droebachiensis. The sequence continues at coordinate 2,317 of JAVYIG010000945.1, read as the reverse complement.
GGAGCACAGTAAATTTCTATTTCGGTATCAAAATACGATGATACATTGTGGGTATGAGGCTTTGATAGCCAAATACAATGTATGTCTCAGGTACCAACAAATCTGATTTTAGGGTTCAAATGTAGCTATAGTTAGATGATACATTTTCTCTGTACATACATGTGTAATTGTGTTATACTATAAAAGGTACTTGTTAATTCAACCAATATACATCTTCTTCTTTTTTTTGGGGGGGGGGGCACCTACGAAGGTCCCGGTAGCAGCTATTCATCGCGTCCCCATAAACAAACGCGTAAAAAGGCGTATATTTCTCAGACTAGAATAATTATTTTAACAAAGACTATATGTTTGAACATATTTGTGGCTTACACCCAGTAAAACAAAAATACTACACTGTATATGATGTGTAAAACCCATCGATTATATAGTTGTAGATAACAAATTGTACACCGCGGGCACTTAAACCTTCAATAACTATGATTAAATCGTAAATACGGGCTACTGAGGGGCCCATTGTCTTGCTTGAATAATGGAGTGATCATTAAAATTATTGGTATCATATCTTAGCTAGTATGTTTCGTTTACAAATGACATCTTTACCATATTAAAACTTTCATTGTTTTGCTTTGTGGCACCCTGGTATCACTGTGGTATTGCTAGCTTGCTTGCAAGTATTAGGAACGAAATGTGTCCGTACGTGTGTTTAAAGAGTGATGACAAATGAACCTTATGTAAATAAAATTTTACCTTAATGAAAACATCATCATTTCAGAATTAAAAACAAAGGTGTCTGTAAGTGTGCACATATCACTTGACGTGTGCAAGAGTAATGGGAAATGAATTTTCTGTAATGAACTTGGAAGCTAGGTGACGCGAAACATTTTATTTCTAGAAAGGGTGCCGTCCCCGGCCCCCACTCCGTGAACGGAGGGATACCATGCGTGTTCCCAAACTCTCCGGCTCGTAACAAAATAAAAAGGTCTACCCATATTGTCTTTACACACCGGACTTTTGCTGAAAGGGGGGGGGGGGGGTGCTGAAAAAGGCTCGTATAACAAAAGAAAAAGGTCGACCCGTATTGACTTTACACACCGGACTTTTGCTGAAAAGGGGGGGGGGGTCGCTGGGAACACGCATATGCGTACCCTAAATAACACCGAGTTGGGGGGGGGGATGGGGTGCTGTCGCTATACAAATGTTGAAAAACGCTGGCCTTATGTATGCTGCGAGTTATACAAACATCTCGACCGGCATTCCTAAAAACTTGATTAGGTATCTAACTAGGATTATAGTTGCATGTAGTCCGAGACTCCGAGCAGTGGGCACCCGCAAGGTCCTAGTAAATATACTGTATTTCTTTTGTTGTTGGTTAAGGTACTACAGTTTTATGTCCCATTTGCAGGCCAAACAAATGAAAAGGTTAAATTCCACCGGCATTCGAAAAGTAATACCAATTTAGAAGTTCCCTCATAACGAAAGGGCGTGAAAATGTCTTTTGTGGGAAAATAAAGACCGTTGGTTGTCGAATCATCTTTAGTGATTGCAATCTTTTTAGTAAACAGTCTGATTTTCAGACCCTTGTACCGAATGGTGTACGTTTTGTGGTGCGCAAAGATTCAATCAGTCTAATTTTGGCCATTACAAGAACTGGGTTGTTGATGTAGTCAAATACTTATGTATCCTTTACAGCTCATTTTTACAAGGGGGGGTTTTAACATTTTGAAATCGGGCCAAAAATTTTGGAACAACTCAGCCAGCCGCTGAATAAGCGGGGGGGGGGGGGGGGGTGGGGTGGGGGGGTTGGGGGGGGGGGGGGGGGGGTGGGGGGGGGGGCGGGAGAGGACACTTTTTTTTTGTCTCGAAATTTGAAAATTTGTAATTTTTCTTCTTTGGGGGTGGGGGTAAGGTCACCTTTTTTTAGGTCAGCCATGAGCATATTTTTTTTTTTTTTTGGTTTTTATAATTAAAAAAAAAAAATAAATAAATAAAATCAAAGGGTGGGGGGGGGGGTTAGGTTTTTTTTCTTACAAATACACACATTAAAAAAAATCCTTAACCCCCTTACCCCCCCCCCCCCCCCCCTGCGTACGCGCCTAGTTACACAATAGACTGTTTTTTTACGGTTATCAACATTCGTGCGGGGCTCTAGGCTCCTCCTACTTTCTCCGGTGCGCAGCCAGAACCACTCTATTTATTGTGCAATGTCAGTGGTTATATTTAATTGAATGTATAACTTCTCTCTTGATTGGTAGATTGAACTAATCTCGAGGCCGGGTGGCTTACGAATTATTCGATATATCTTGTAATTGGTTGTCTT